>JAWQUT010000277.1:285701-302844 GCA_033807755.1 Ellobium chinense
CTCACTCACTCACTCACTCACTCACTCACTCACTCACTCACTCACTCACTCACTCACTCACTCACTCACTCACTCACTCACTCACTCACTCACTTTTGTGCCTCACAAAAATATGGCACTCTAACGAGCATAGGAAAAGTCTCATGAAACCGACGCCAGTGTTAATTTCGCTCCCTAGGCTGATCTGTAATGAACTTAAAATGGTTGTCTCCGTTTCTAAATTGACCCATTTAATTTGTAATTAATTTTCATCATCATTCAAGTAATGTAGGTCGACATCGCCCACTCTGTAGTGAATATCCCATTAAGTCATTAATTTATTCATTCTTTTCCTTTCAAACAATTTGAAATGTTCATGAAGTTAATGAGTTTTGATATAGTATCACTGGAAAGAACTAGGACTTGTGTTAATAAGAAAAACAAGTTTGTGGGTCATTTTGTTTCCATCAACAAGAAGGAATGAGGGGCTGGGTGAAGTGATGTATTTATGGGGTAGCGACTAAAAAGGAAGTGAAGAATGAAATTAAAATAGGGCTTTGTTTTTAGGCCATAGGGAAATTAGTTTACCATGCCATACAATGTTATACATCTTACACGTAAACACAGAATATTATAAACAAGACTAACTCCCCATTTTACAAATGGGCAGGCAGGCAACGCACCAGCGGCGAAAGAATACCTAGCGCACCGAAAGGCATCATAGTCGAATGCATTAAATTAGACTCCGTAAAAAAGACGATTAGCGAATCGGGCGGATTGAAAAGATCTATCCGAGATTATATTTCGTTGCTTTACACATTCTTTTTTCTTTTTTTAAGGGTGCAAAAAATAATAAAGAGGACTGATGTGCATAGTTATCTTTTGTGTATTTTTCTACGAATTTAGGTAAAACCACATGTTTTTCGTTACGTAGTTCTCAAGAAATCTGTGACACAAATTTGCCTGAAGCGTTTTATTAATATAGATGAAACACATAATAAAGTCATTGTGTCTTCCGCTGTGCAGCGCCTAGGTTCACCCCAGCTCTCAAGCAAGGTACTCAGTTCCACCTGAGTCGAGGATGGAAAGGGGAGTGAAGTGTCTTCTAAAGGACATTACATGGCAACTTACCCCTCCCACGAGTCAAATATACATGTTATATCGACGTTTATGGCCGTTATGCAAACTGTGGCATCATTTATATCAGAATTTCTGATGACTAAATCAGATTTCATGTCAGAACCCACCAACGTAGGAACGTAGGATGTGAATGAGGAATTTTAGGATTGTTTGTACTAATATAAACATCACATGCAGCCCGATAATCGAGGGGTCCGTTTTTAACACACGGCATTTTATCTAACTCAAGTTGAACCCGGAAGTTCCGGCAAATTTCATAGGCAAATACTGAGACGCAACCCTAGCGCTTGACTTAGGGTTAGAAGTAGGGTTAGTGAAGAAAATGAGAGTTGGGACAGTCTCTAGAAATGACAGTCATTTACTAGGAACTCTTGTGTATGCTCTCTCTTCTTTTAAGTTTATCTCTCAATTTTAAACCACGCTCTATGCGGTGATGTCGTGTGATATTGATCATGAAGGAAGTCAAATAGTCAGATCTACAAGATGCCAACGTCTAGAAAGCCTAAATATGCGTTAAATTAAGATTAAGGTATATGCATGCTGTAAGAGCAATTACATGTAAGACGTTCCCAAGGGGCTATAGTGATGGTGATGGGCAGGATCGAACCCGGAAGTGAGGCAAATTTGGAGAAGCTGACACACAAGATTAAGTAAAATGCAACGTTATGAACAGAAACTTGCAAAACATATGTGTCATGGCTTTATTTCGTTTTATATTATGTTCAGATGGATGATTTGATTACGTAGTCCCTAGAAACATGTTAACCTGCTGTAATGCTAACGTTGTCAAGACCCAAACTTTGCAAAATTTTGCATTTTCCTTGCTTTTCATGAAATTTTTGATGGGAGGGTGGGTCTCTTTTAAAGCCGTTTTGAATGCTTTATACTAATTATTCAGTTTCTAACCTTCACAGATCGATTCCTGACATTCTAAACTAGCAAAATAGCTCAAAATCTCAGAATCGATAATTTAGTGATTTTTTTGTCATTTTTGCCCCCAAGCTAGCCCAGAGCCCCCCAGAGAGTTAAGATTAACAGTTTATTCATCCTCTCATTTACTCACTGACGGCTTGCATAAAATACTCTGACCCCTCTCAAAGATATTGCTATTTTTTTTTAAAAAACGTGAAAGTGAAATGTTATTGGTAACAGCTAAAATAAAGGTTTTCTCCCATTGCCACCATTATGAGTTAAACACAAAAATATCTGAATGCCTTGTGATATGAGAAAACTTTGGTGGGCATTGGTGGGATCATGACGTCAGACAAGATGAATCTATAGAACTTGCTGATCACACCATCGTCAGATGTTACGTCACCTGACATGCGTTTCCATGTATGTTATCCTAGAGGGGTAAGTAGGAGGAACAAAACCTGATGACGTCATTTCGTAAAAAGAAGCGCAAAAGAACAGCGAGCAGGACCTTTAAGGAAAGTCATATTATGACATCATTCTAGTCCATGTTACACGAGCAGGTATCCTTTGTTGCCATTCCGCCTCGAGCCAAGATTTGCGTTTGCCCTTTGTGACGTAATTCCGTAGAGAATGCACGTTTCTTTGTTTCTATTCTCTGTCCCATCCACACCCTGTCTAAGCTCACACCTTTTCGTCCCAGCAAACTTTAGGTGATGTGGGGAATTCCAGAAGGCCTGTTATCTGGATCATATCTTTTGAAGCTGGTGGGGTGGAGCCATTGTTTCGAGCGAGCGCTGGGAATCCACGCGCCGGAATGATGACATTTGCCAATTAATGATACAACCTGGCCCGTGTGTTTTCAACGATTAAAACTGTTTCCTGATAGACCTGGGGGTGTTGAGGAGTGGTCTACACTCCTGGGCCGAACCTGCTCCCAGATTACAGGCGTGGAACTTCGCCTTGTAGGTTTGTGAAAGCGCTTTGTAATGTATCTCGAAAGGGGGTATCATCGCTTGTCAGTTAAGAAGAAAAAGAATTTGCTTCTATATGTTGGTTTTTGTTTTTTTTCGTAGATTCACATGCTGAAAGGTTAGCCTGTAGGAAATACGGTTACAAACTTTTATTATAGTTGATTCCATCTAATTGCAATTCCAGTGGAATAATAAGATGGTAAAGGTTGAGATTAAGCAGATGATGAAATATAGTTTTTTTATTGGTTCTTTCTTCTCTCTTTCTCTCTCTATCTTTCTCTTCTCTCTCTCTCTCTCTCTCTCTCTCTCTCTGTCTTTCTCTCTCTCTCTCTCTCTCTCTCTCTCTCTCTCTCTCTCTCGCTCTCTCTCTCTTTATCTCTCATTCGAAAATCCCTGATAACAACTTCATGAGACAATAATGTAACAATGAACATGCCTTTTGTAATAGTCTACATCCCATAGAGTTCTTTCATAAGATGAGCTTTTAAAAGGTGGGGGTCAACATTGGAGTTTGGTGATAATAAATACGGTTTTAGAGAAAAAAAGGGTAAACCGTGCGAGGGTTTCTGTTAATCTGGACGGTGATACACATTCCTTCACCGCAGTTCACAATTAAAGCTCGTTTGGTATAATCCAAAAGGGTCATAAAGGGTATTTTGTTTCTAAAAAATCACCGTTTTAGCCCTTTAGTCAAATGGATATTGTCCGGATCTATGTCGGAATGCCTAATCCTTATGTTAAGTAACGCAATGCGGTAACCGTTGGAAAGTCCCAAAACATTAGTAGTGCTCATTGTAGTTAACGCAGTACTTTAACTAACGTATGAATTACACATTCGGTCACTCTTCCACTTAGTGTAATATGATCTCCTGAAACTTGATTTCATCACTAAAATAACGTAAATTCCGATATGTTCTGATAGGGCCTCAGAATAAGATACCCTTATTTACGTAAGAACCAAATAGATAAAACAATGAAAGAGTGAAAGATTCTGACAGAACCTAGCAACAATTATCCTAGGCCTTTTCTAGCTGGCTCCAATACTTTTAGAGACACCATAGTACCTTTCAGCCGGGGTTGACAAAGAAAGAACTTCCGAAAAAAAAATTCAATAACCAGCATCGATCTAAATGGGCCATGCTGCCCGGGGTGCTGTCGAAGAAATGTTGACAAGAAGGCGAATAAATGTAGTAGCGGTGTGGAAACTTACATATATAGCAACATGAAAGAGCTGATGTATCTACACATGAAAGGAGATTATGACTGCTGGAACTAAAATCATCATGAACATAGTGTAATCTATTCTGAAATTTAAAAAAAAACCAACTCACTCTCCTTATGAAGAGCCAGTCCGCAGCTATTTCTCCCCGGAATTCCATTACATTTTGTAAGCAAATTCCTTTTGCCCCAGAGATGGCAAAGGCGGTCATTTTTCAGGATGTGCTACTCCAGATGACCTTAACATATTTTTTTCGAACCTGAATTGTGTCGTAAACAAAACCCTGGGAAATCCCCACATTTACGATATAGTTTTTTTTATTATTATTATTATTATTGCAGCCCGCTGCAAACACATGCCATCCATTGGCCAGATAAACCTGTGGAGTTTGCAGAAAAGATTGCCAAGAAGGCATTGTGAGACCAAATTTCTTGATAAGTCTGATCACAATAATAATGTTATGCGAAGGGTGGAATGAATGCAGTCCTCATGTGAAATGAGTTTGGTTGCCCCTTTTTTTCCCCAGTTCCAGAACGGCGCCAGGACACCCGAGTTAGTAAACACATAATGCTGTAATAGCCACAGATTTCCTAATTTTCAAAGGCCTTGTTCTTTCCTTTAGGATAGACGCCCACAAAAGAGACAGATTTATCAGATGAAAACTGAGAGCTTGTGCATGAACGATGGGATCTCTTACTATTATTTTGGTGCATGGTGCACCATTAGTAGCTTTTAACATGTAGAGTTAGTGCAATTTTTACAAAGGTAAGAGATCCCATCGTTAATGCGCAAATCCTCAAGTGATTTTTGTTTTGTTTTGCTTTGTTTTACCATGACGGATAATTTAGGCGCAGCAAAGGTCAGTGGACACAAAGGCTGGCTTTGACAAGTCTGTAGCCAAGCTCTCATATCTGACTGATTGATTTGGCTTTATTTACTGTCCCCTGGGGCAAGGTGACCCTTTTCAGAGACTGGGTCTTGGGTGTGGCGACAGTCAATATTTGGACAACCACCATTCGCGGGAACACTTACAGGTGCGGCGACAGGTTGGCTGTATCGGACAACCACATCGCTCGTGGATGCACTTTCAATTCTTATAGTGGATGTTGCGAAGAACTCCAGCCTCCTGCAGAAACAGGCTCTCCTGGCATTATTTTCTTACAATTTCTCAATGCGTCTGGGAGGATTAGGCTCTTACGCTCCCATAAACTTGAGAAAGATAGACAGAGAGAGGAAAAGAGAGAGAGAAACAGCGACAGAGAGAGAAAGAGAGTGTTGAGTGTTATGTATGTATGTGTGTGTGTGTGTGGACGCCTGTGTGCTTGCGTGCGAAGCACACATTATTTATNTCATCAATGGAGTTTTTGGTCCTTTTCATCAAGAAAGTTCTTTGTGATAAGCTGACACCTCAAAGCTTTGATCTCTCTATAATCTCGAAACAAATAGTCAGCCTTCATTGATAAATTATTATTACCGTTCTTGTTATTATATTACTAGTCATTTCACAGACCATTACATATATTCACAGCTGGGAGAGAAACCAGTGGTTTTAGTAATCCCGGAAGTGTCAGAGAAATGAAAGTGCTTAATGCAAATCTCAGTAATCCATCTGCATTCAGCATTATTTATTTTGAATCATGTTCCTCGGATATCCTGGTTCATCTATGCATCAAAGTAATTATAATCGCTAAAATAAAAAAAAAGCCTATATTAATTAGAACTGTAACGCGACAGATGATACTGCTGAAAAAAAATCTGGTAAACAAATCACTAAACATGTGGCTGAGTTGCTGGATTTATTTGTTTATGACTGAAATTGTCCGCTATGCAAATCCAAGCCATTTCACCCACAGCTTCCAAAGTGGCAAGAAAACTTAAAATGGGCAGGAAAAGACTGTAGATAGTATTTCTTCTGCAGTGCAATGAGCCAAATGGCATAGCGCAAGCCCTGCGATGCGCAAGCGGTTCGGTGTTCTACCAACACCGCTCTGGTGCAGTGCAGGATATCGCTTTGCTGTGCAGCAGGGTGTATTTTGGGCACTATATTTTGTATACACCAAAAGATCTAACATAGATGCCGAATTCGGCAGGGTGGCCACCAGTTTTAACTGGGAGAAATAGTAAGCGTTGTGAAGGTTATTCTATCCCACCCATAGGTAGGGGTAAACGCAGGAAACTTTCTGTTTATTGTGAATATGGTTGCCATCTCCGCCTCCTCTCGGGCAGCAAAGGGATATCTCAGTTAGGAGTACACATAGGAACAACTTCAAATGAAACAGAGCTGTCTCCCTTTATAGATATACGTTTTTCAATAGAATAGAATAGAATAGAATAGAATAGAATAGAATAGAATAGAATAGAATAGAATATTGCTTCATTATAGAGCAGCAATTTTGGCCCAGTGCATGCTCATGTTGTGACAGCTCACTAAATCATGATATACCTCATCTGTCTATCTGATTTATCTTTCACATGCACGCACATGGCCACGTATAGGAATAAATATTTATTGCTCGCTTAGACACTCGCACATACATACACACCCACGCACACACTTGGGCTGCTGAATACTACCATCGGATCAGTTCGTTGTACTACAAGTAATTGAGCGCAGCTTGGAGGCACGCGCAAGAGTTTTTGAG
The DNA here is from genome assembly GCA_033807755.1 of Ellobium chinense. NCBI lineage: Eukaryota > Metazoa > Mollusca > Gastropoda > Ellobiida > Ellobiidae > Ellobium > Ellobium chinense. Next base: position 292,568 of record JAWQUT010000277.1, read on the forward strand.
CCAACGAGTAACTTCATTAAGAGCGTCTAAGCATGGCAAAGCCCATTGGCCTTATGGAAAAAAAAACCCAGAAAAGTACAGTGTTGTGTTCAGGCTAGAGGCTAAACGATTAGGCATATAGATAGATCTTCTATATAGATATAGACTAAGTGCCCTTTGGTTGTTTACAAATACATCTACATTGACAAAGACTGGTTTATCTTTAAGGTTTTTGGCACTTATTGTTTCTGATTTCTCTTTTTTGGGGGGTCCTATAAAATGAACTATATTCAGCATATTATATAATGTTTTCGGAATATTTTTCTCCTAACGGTTTAGGCCTTTCATTGCCCTATTTTTCAATGGGATTGAAAAAAGGGGCATCATGCAAAATCTGTCACAAATTCCTTTCAAGGACTGACACCTCTTCATCTGATCTGATTCCCAGTTGTTGTTTTTTTTTTGCTTTTATGAGGCTGCCTTTGATAGGGTGCTAATGCATATGCCTAAATGACTTCATTTTTACATTTATAAGGCCCAAACTGTATCTGAAACTTTTAAAGTGGTTGGCTTGTCTAGATCACAAGTCTTTTTACAAACATCTACATCCATACACTGGTAGCAGTGCCTAAAAAGAAAGTGATTTTATATTAAAGTAATAGGTGACGAGTAGAGTTACACACAGTAAGTGATTTGGCCTATTTATAGATCCCAGAAAGCTTACAAGCCAAAGTATAATCCCAAAAAGTTATTGCCTCACTAAACATCTTTTTCTCGTCAGCTTATCTGATTCACTTCCTGGATAACCCAAAATAACCAGACTATTTGTCAACGGGTCATGCAAACCTTCGCCAAAATTTCCTTTTTATATGTAAGATAATTAAATTCATTTGGTGGCATCCGCTTCAGATTTCTGGGCCCAGTCACCAGACTGGAAGTAACAGCTGCTTAAGATCAAGCTCAATGATGCTAAGCGACTAAATTTGTGGCCAGACACGAGAACAGGGCGACATGTTAAGGGCTGAACTGAAAAACTTGGCAAGGGATTGAAAGAGATGAGATGTTCAAGAACCGTAAAAATGTGAGCACTTAGCTACAGGTCTTACTTTTTCTTCTCTTCTGCATCCTCTGTCGTCATGTCTTCCACTTTGCTTTGCTGGTGAAATTGATGATCCTCTGCATGTCCATGAGGGCCACTAGAGTATGTACCGACGTCCGGTGCCGTTGGTCAAATCTCCTCTCGGAGAATCTGGTACTCTGGACAGGTATGCAGGACATGCAGGAGTGTATGTTGCACCTGTCGACAGGTATATTCAGGCCTCTCTATTCTGCCCATGCTGTTTAGGTAGACCTTGCGCGTACAGTGCCCTGTTCTCAGTCTGAAGATTGTTCTCTGGTGACCTCATGAGCGCTGATAGGGGGATTTCTTGTGAACTGGCATTCATACACACATTGCTGTAACTCATATGCAATCCTGTTGCTCTCTCGATTTTTGCTTCATAATTTTGATCTAATGATGGTTGTTGTCTTGGATTACCATGGCAGTGATGTTACAGCTATGATTATGCGTTATTGTTATTGTTTTTGTTGTTGTTGTCGTTCGTCGTCGTCGTCGTTGTTGCTGTTGTTGTTGGTGTTGTTGTTGCTGTCCTGGTCTTTTTTGTAGCTGATATTACTAGTATTTTGAAGTGTGACTTTCATCAACCCAGTGTAGTAGAAGGATGTATTCAAATCATGTATGGCAGTAAACTTATAGGGTCTTTTGATGCACACACATTAAACTAATTTGCTAATTCATTGTCTGGTTTTCTTATCTATTATTATAAAACGATATTAGGGCATCATTTCAGGTCCAGGCTAATCAAAGATGTTACATGTATTGCCAAATTTATGGGGCTTAGAGGAGTCTAAGAAATAGACAGTCTAGACCGTTTACAGTCACTTAAAGTTAGAATGTAACAAACGTCTTAGAAGTAACATTCTTTAAGAAGAAACCTGACCAGTAGAAAGGAAGCCCACGAAAAGTGACCACTGTTCAAATTGGGACGAAATCGATTTTCAGTCATGAAGTGTTGAACACTGTTGTCTAGAAAAGGTCACGGCGTTACCTAAGAGACAAATGACGCCACTTTCCCAACTAGTCACACCATTTGTGTCAATACGTGACTTAACGCTTTCCTGCCTTCACAAAGACCCTTAATCTGTGGTACTACAATATGATCCTCTTCGTGTGGTCTAGGACACTAGAACAACCTTAGCACAGATCCTGACGAGAATCAGAGAAGAATACTGAAGCTCATCAGTGGCGCAACCCGACTCTTTCGATGAGGAGGAAGTAAGGGGGGAAGGGGGGGGCAAAGTTCACATGTCACCGTTTTTACTGGAACAGGTTGGCCGAATGATTACGGCATCGGACTTAATATCCCAAGGTCGTGGGTTCGATTCCTTCCAGTCATGTTGTAAATGCCGTGAGAAACCGCTTTCATCCACATTTCCTCGATCTGTAAAATGGGTACATGGCTAGAGGCAGTGATAGAAACTGTGTCAACAAGCACATCCGTCTAAGATGAGGTTATGTCCACAGTCCATTTGTAGACGAAGCTTGCCTTTCAACGGCATTGATTGGATGACGCAGCCTAACAAGCATAGTTTTCCTTCCCGTTAATTCTGTTACTTCAACTGCAGTACGAAGGGTATGACGACAAAGGTACAGATGGTGCCCGAGCATGTGTGGCACCACTGACGGATATGCCACTGAGGAACAGGAATCCTGAAGGATGTGACGACATGACAGATGGACACAGTAGCCATTAGTCAGCTAGTATGCTAACCCTATAGGCAGTCCTATGAGGGGGATGAGGGATAGGGATGCCCAAATATACTTGAGGCCAGTGACGGATACGCCGCTGAAAAGCAGGAATCCTGAAGGATGTGACGACATGACAGATGAGCACAGTAGCCATTAGTCAGCTGGTAAGCTGACCTTTGGCAGTCACTAAAGTGTGGATAATCCCTGGTGACCGCGGTACGAGTGCTCTCCATCAAAGAGATTGGATGACAGACAAAGCTACCTCTAATCTAATATTAACGCTAATGGTCCTCCGGGCAGGCTGACCATCGCTCGAGGCTGATAGGCGGGGAGGCGAGGAGGAGAGCCTCCGGCAGCGATGCCAAGAGAAGATACATCATTCATGAAGTGGCAAAGAGAATAACTGAGCTAAATACAGGCCTGAATTATGAAATATTGAAATGCTAGAGCCTATGTATCTTACTAGCAGTTATAGTACGAAAATGGCTTCCATTGTGCCAGTTTATTGGAATGTCTTTATTCTTAAATGACAAGGTTTTATCATGAGGACCTTGATTTCTGGGAAGATATCCACGGTGGTAATGAATTTTTCATGATGGTCGACATTTTGACTATTTTTGACCATAAAGCTATCGTACTGATCTCGATACGCATGCGCACACGGCGTGTTTCCTATCTTAATTTCGTTCCCGCACCTTTAGTGATATCACTGCATGTATGGTCATTGATGCCAATACCATGGTGAAACATCTCTAATGCAGCAGTCTGTGAAATCTTGGGCATTCACGATGTGATCTCTTATCGTCGTAAGAGTTACATCAGTGCATCGGTGCTGAGTGCACGCTGTTGTTCAATATGCAGCGTCAATGTAATCTTTTCGATGGCAAGAGATCCCATCGTTAATTGCGCAAGTTTCCTATTGTCACGAGTAAGTTTGAATGTCATTTTTATCCTGAATCAAAGCAACCAGAATTTCCTTTATGGATAGAGTGGACTTGAAAGAGTAAGGCTACCAAGAAACTGACTGCTTAACAGTGAAAGGGTTGAAAAGACCTCGTCCATCTTAAGCTGAAAAACAATGTAATTTCTCTTAAGATCTATCGAAGACTTTTAAAGTATAAAATCTACTGTTGATCTATATTAAGAATCAGCATTGCACTTAAGAAAGTGCCAGCATCAGTGGAGTTGTGAAATAAGCAAAACAAAAAGTCGTAAGTCCCTTAAAGTCATATAAAGACATACGGCAGTATTATTTGTGTGCGGCGAATCATCTAAAGGGAAAAACAGAATTGCTTTTAATAGACTTCATATTAGTTCTGGATTATCAGTTTTTCAAGCAAAGGAATAAGAAGTATTCTAGTGCCTGCATTATCTTCTTCATATTGTAACGATGAAAATGTTCCTACTATTTCTTGAACTTTAAATGTTGTTTAGGATTATGCTTTGCTTCATATTTTGCTAGAAGTTCTGAACTAAGTTCAAGTGTCACCTTGTTTTTGTTGTTGTTGTTGTTGTTGTTGTTGTTGTTGTTGTTGTTGTTGTTGTTGTTGTTTTCTTTGTTTTACCTTGAACTGCTTGAATTATTTATTGACAATAATTATGTCGTCACACTTTCCAAGCGCCATTCTTTCCTTACCCACCCCACTGCTGATTCAACTGGACTCTATCATTCTTTCCTTATCCACCCCACTGCTGATTCAGCTCGACTCTATCATTCTTTCCTTATCCACTCCACCGCTGATTCAACTGGACTCTATCAAAATTGGTATTCTAGTTTTCCATCACTATAGCGTGACACTGATCATTATGAACGATGATCACCGGGCCATCGAGGAACACCATTTCATTTGCTAATTAGGTCTCGGTCTGCAGTACTTGCATAAGATTTTGGAAAGTACTCACTGACCGGGTCAATGTCATACCAGGACCGGAGATGCTACTTCGTACTGGACATCCACGGCGCTGCATTATGGTGTTGGGGGCAGGGGAAGAGATGAAATACTCGGGGCGCTATGAACACATGGATATTTAAGGTTACAGACTCCCAATTGGATGAAAACAGGGTTTAATCATATGCCTTAGGAAAGGAGTAAAAAATGATGGACAATAGGCCCTAGATTTGTGAACCTGCCTGCGAGTTAGTTTACATTCTCTCTTGATTTTGCAAACTAAACCTATAGTTTGGATCATTCACTTCGGTTTAGCATGCTCCTCTGTGCGCAGCACTTGTCGTTAAGGAAACTAGTTAGTTCGTTTACACCTTTCGATGTATAGGTTCGTAGCTCGAACACGAAATGGAAGACCTATATTTTAAATATCATTTTTAATGAGCTCATTGAATTCTGCAAACTATTAAAGAAGATTAACAGATTGTGGAATTACTTGCAAGTTATAGCGGAGAAAACAGTTTATTGGCTCAAAGAGGGAAATTGGATTCTGTAAACTTTACTCAAGGAGCGAGGCCTTAAGAATTGTTCTTAAAACTGGGAGAAAGTAGAGTCCTTCCGATACTCTTAATAAAGAACGGATATGCAACAGAGCAGTTAAAGGTCTTGGCTGATGCAATTCTGATTAGTTTCGACCTTTTACGCCTCCTGAGCTTTGTTTTGTTTTTGGTTTGTTAGAAAACGGTTTTGTTTTTTATGAGCGGTTTGTTTTTATGTATGAGTTCGTATGTACAATTGCTAGTAAACACTTGAGTTGAATTGAATTGATTCCACGCACTCACTGACTTGATAAATTAGCTAGCTCTGTGCACACAGTTTTTGCTCTCCTCTTGTGTGTGACGTCAGTAAGCAACGAGTCTTTTTCTTCCAATGTAAAGAATGGTAATTCTCGCAACATAGTCTGGGCGAAAAAGCCTTCTGGTCGTGTTCTGCTATTTGGCTTTGTAAATCTGAGAATCAGTTATGAATATACCACTACATGCTGAGACTGGTACTTGCACGTAGGTATTTTCTGGGATATCAGAAATACATTTTCTAGACTTTCAAAGTGATGTCGATTAAACAATAGATCTAATATCAGGAATAAAATACACGGTGCGCAAGTTATCATCGTCAACTGGTGGTCGCATTTATTGCTCTTTACACATACTAACTTCAAAGAACTGATTTGCATTTCTCCACCAGATGTGGGGTGTCAAATTTAAGGACCTCTGGAAACTTAAGAGCTGAAGTTTGTTGCATGGAAAGATGAAATAGATATAATATGCTATTGATATTTAAAGTTACAGTGGACATAGAGTGAACAATGTGAAGGATACCTGAACACCTGGAACGCCAACTAGCGGATTTAAGGGAGTTAATTTCCGGAAAATGATCCATTCTAGTGGACTAACTCAACTTGTGACAAGAAGTGAAGGAGTGTCGAATTTCAGGTTGAGATCTACTAATAGCTTGCTCTACTTGAGACTGAGGGTGGCACAGCGTAGACGTTTACAGTGGAATCGACTGTCCATTCTTCAGATCTGGATGTGTGTGTGTGTTTGTGTGTGTGTGTGGGGGGGGGGTGNGGGGGGGGGGGCGATAAGGGAGAGTTAGGGGGAAAATGAGAAGGGTCTGCCGCGAGATAGTTGGCATCATGAAAACAGCTGGTGATCGCAGTCAACTTCTCGCCTAGATGGTCACGGCCCAGCACCCAAGTCCTGTGTTCATCTGTCTCTTGATACATCTACTCATTGTCACCACCTGTAATCATATACCTTAGATCTACCCTGCAATAACAATCATGATCACGACAGACCACAGCTGCTGCTGTTATGAGTCATGCCAAACTGAACTAGTGGACTTGACATGTATGAACTCACGGACCAGTGGTCGTATGCAAAATCTATGCGTTTATTAACGTATTGCGTTGACCACAGTGAACACTACTAATGTTCTGGGAGTTTCCCGTGGTTACCGCAGTGCATATATTTTTATATAACTAACGTAAGGATTATGTGTACGGCCACCGCGGTGGTATGCATGATCCTTGCATTAGTATGCGCATTGCATTAACTACGCTAAACACCACTAATGTTTTGGAGATTTCCCATGGTTACAGCGGTGCGTTAATTAACGCAAAGATTATGCATACGGCCACTGCTGTGTACTGTAGACTGGTAAGGATCATCTACCAGCGACAGGTTGCAACTGAGACGAACTAGTTGTTCTGAACACTATTATGAAGACAGCAAAAGTGCATAGCGGGGTGCGCCTAATGACCGATCTCTAGATCGAAATATATGACCTACACAATACCAAAGTCATAATACGAAAGGACCAGTTTTATGGAGAACTAGAATGGAGGTAAGAAAGTACAAGTCCGGCCTAAGCTCAGATACAAAGATGTTTGCAAGCGAGACATGAATGCCACAAACATAGATGTCAAGACATCGGAACAGGATGCTGAAGATCGCAGCAGATGGAGAGCCAAAATCAAGAATGGACTGAAAATGAAGGAAAATACAAATGCTGCGTTCAAAGAGACATGCATAGAAACAAGACGATGCCAGCGATTCTACTCAAAGCTGACTCTAACTGTCCTGTACTCAGTACAACCGGCCTTTCTGCTCACTCATCGGGCTGGCTAGCCACATCATGCATCACCGCTATGGAACTTTATGTCATCTTAACCAGAGCACAAAACATACTATGGTCTGACAAGACGGAAGGATGCCACACACACACAGCACCTACCCAGTATTACTTACAGCACTGTTTCGGGCTGTCTGCACGATAACTCTCTACTGGACTGCTTTTGTTTCGTCCCTGAGGCTGCGTGAAAGAAGCGGTCCTCTTAATTTGGGGGCGATCCTAAGCAAAGGAAGTATCAGTCTCTAGATAAGCCAAGATGGCTGCTACTAATTCGGCAGAGCAGACAAAGATGCGTTGACTTGCGAGTAGTGTTTGCTTTACCTATATTTTTGCCTCGTTCGTTAGCATGCATGCCACAGGTGATTCTTCAATATATCCTCCTGAGACACTAATTTCCACTAACAAATGTGAAACCGTAGATGGTTGCCGCCATGTTGCCAAGCTCTTACTTCGGTAATGCAATCATTATCATTTTGACGTCAGAAGACAAGTTCCGCGCTGAAGATCTGGCGCCATTTTGCTTATTATTTTATTAAGGAAGTACCAGCATTTACACAGATATTATGTGCGGTATTACGTAGACTAGGTTTCATTTCACATGATAAATTATACATATGTACAAGTCTGGAAATTATATGTTGTACTTTCTTGCAGTCCCTTCTTGACTGGCTCAGACGACAAACGGAAAGAGATGGCAACTCCAATTTTGATAATCTTCATTACTCTTCCTCCTCCGCTCTATTTTTTTCCTCGCTCTCCCACTCCCTATGTAATGAAGTCGAAACAAAATGTAATTTTACATTTTACATTCTCAAAAAGTGCATAATGTGTGGGAGTGAAATTTTCAAAACGTTTCCTTTTTTTCTGAAAGTTACAAGGGACTAGACTAGTAATACTATCGATTTTCCTAGAGGCAGGAGGCCGTATGAAGTTAGTATGAGAAAAATAAAACGAGAACTGAACTTTCAAAAAGGGGAGCGCTTAACACTGAAAAAAGTTCCACTGTTCTTTTCTCTTCGTTATCGCCCTCTTTCCCCTAAAATTGTATCCTAAAGACAAATTGCCAGCTGCGCCATAGAAAATGATGTCCGGACTAAATGTCGTAGAACTACCAAGGGGCGTTAAAGTCAGCGCGAGCAAGCAATTACCGAAGTGGTCTCCCCTTGGAACTCAGAGCGGCAGTGACGTCAGTTAATGTTAGCGAAGTTGGTGTTTGCGCGGAAAACAAAGAAAGAATTAAGCAAATGGCTGCGGTGAGAGAATGAAGCTCACAGCGATAACTCTGCTCCCGATGTTGACGACGCTTTTACAGGGAATAATGACGCTCCACAGGAAATCTAGGACCTCATGCGTCAATGGCCGAAGTTTGCCGAACGTGCCCGGAAGTGAGTGATCAGACTTCCGCTTAATCGCGTCAGTCAACACGTGGTTTCTTTTCGGTGATGCCCGCTAGGCCCCGGCTTACAAGGTTTTCATATTGAAATAGCACGTAGTGTTACGGTTACAAGCGAAACAAGTAAACAGACTAATGTAATAGCGGATTTGATACTGAAATACACGTCACTGCTATGAAACAAACATATCAACATTCTTGAGGTTATATCACGGATTGGATCTAGGCTTTATTTTAGATTATGATATAGCCTGACTGTCAGTCTTGAAAGACAAATTCTTTATGGACCATCCTTTAACTTTGGGTGATACCGGAAATGACTCAGATGTGGGTTGCCTATATTTAGTCAGAACAGGTGGAGTATCTCAGTGCCAAACTAGAAACAATCATGTGATTATTCGGACTATTCCATCATAAGTGTTAGAAGAACTGGGAAATGGGCTGTCGAGGCTCCAGAGCAGCATTACAAAAGATGTGCAAGATTGTTACCCTGCAGTGTTTCTACAGGTCTAGAAGTAACGAGTCGCTATAACGCTACACACGGAGGCAAAATACATAGATAGTAGTGGTCTAATGGTTACGGCGTTGGACTCAAGATCTAAAGGTCGTGTGTTCGATTCCCGACCACGGTTATGTTGTAAGTGCCTTTGGGAAAGCATTTCATTCTCATTTTCCTCAGTCCACCCGTCCGTAAAATGGGTACCTGGCTATAGGCAATGGACGATATTGTCAGAACGCCTATAAAATGGCAGCGGCACTGTATGCTCCGCAGGGAGTCGAGAAAGTCCTAGAGTGATCAGGCCTGCTGGGGTAATGATAGTGTGAAGTCGCGTGAGCGGGCATTAGCCTGGATACGAGACTTACAAACCGCATTATTATTATTATATTATTATACAGTGATGGCGGTGTGGATGGCAACAACTCCGTGGGCTGTCGCCGATGACGAGATGAAGATATGATGATGATGATGATGGTGGTGGTGGGGATGCTTGTAGTGATGATGTAATGGCTAGTGTGTATTTGGTCTCGCCTTCTTTTGTATTATTCTGTGATGTGTGTTCATCTATGTTGTAAATATTTATCTTTATTCATTCTTCATTATTCCGTTCCCTGAGGAAGGACTAGCGAGTTGGAAAATTTGGAACCAGTCATTAAATTTTTCAAATGCACAATTCGAGAGTATCTCCTATTATGAAAATGATGATGATGATGATAATGGTGATGATTGTGATGATGATGATTGTGATGATGATGATGATGATAACGATGACGATGATAATCATAATGATGATGATGATGATGGTGATGATTGTGATGATGATGATGATGATGATGACAACGATGACGATGATGATCATAATGATAATGATGGTTGTAATAATGATGACTGGTCGGTCCTCAGCACGGGATAGTCTACTGAAAGCTACTCTGAATATAAGGGAGGTGATTATGAGACCAACATGACAGCCACGGAGATCGATTATTCCGATACTGGGATGAGCGCCTGTCAACAGAT
>JAWQUT010000277.1:313545-327472 GCA_033807755.1 Ellobium chinense
CCTCAAAGATCTAAAAGACCCCATGCTTCTGAAGGACTCAATGAACCTCTTGCTACTGTAAATGGCATATAAGGGATCCTACGATTTTAAAGGACCTGAGGGATCCGGTAACTCTCAAGAAACCTAAGTAGCCCCGCGTTTCTGAAATACCCAAGAGGTCCCATATTTCTCTGGGCCACAGGCGTTGTGTCACTTTCCCTTCACAAAAAGCCGATTTCTTACTTGTTAGTACAACGGTGGAAACGTAATACTTTTTAGAATGGAGGCGGGTATTGAATGGACATAAACAGATGCTCACACAGGATGGAGTGAAGGAAAGAAGTGTTCAAGAGCCAAAAACAGAAGGAAAAAGTAAGAAAGAAAGAAGGTCAGCTGACCGCAAGGCGGTGGGTGCTCATACAGAGGTCTTGAGTTCGAGTCTTATTACATCACATTCTTTCATTCTTTCTTTCTTTCTGTCTTTCTGCCCCCCTCTCTCTCTCTCTCTCTCTCTCTCTCTCTCTCTCTCTCTCTCTTTCTCTTTCTCTCTCTCTCTTTTTTTCTTTCTTTCTTTCTTTGTCTTTTGAGCACTTCTCTCCTTTACTCTACCCTGTGTGAGCATCTGTTTTTGCCCCCTCACTTCCCATTCCTGTTCGCACCATGTCAATCCGACGCTAACTGAGTCCATCCACCATTCTAAGTTCCTGTAGGATGTGAAGCTCTCCTAGTCCATCCCATCTCTCATCCTCTAGTCAGCGTCTTGATTTAGTTTGTAACCTTTATCTTGGAACGGCCCCTTAACGTGAGACTACAGACAAACCAACTCTATGACTGATTCAGAAATCATCTCCGCCAATTCCCCACGCCAAAGATTCGGGGACTCGATCACTTTCCAAACATCAGGAATCGCCCATCACTTAAGTGGTAGTTGGAATGTCGTCAGAGAGACAGCCAATCTGCAGAGAACACCGGCTTCCACTAGACGTATCGCTACAGTGACATCCGGGACGTAGACCCGCGCTCTTGCTTGGCGCGAGCATCCCAGAAGGTCACGTGGGGTTAAAATGCCTGCGCCTTTCCTCCAATCGGTATGCCGGAAACAGAGACATAAACAGAGGGTTAGAGAGTTTTTCTTCACAGGCACGGGGGCCATCTGCTTCTATTAATCAGCTGCAGACCGCGTGCCGTGAGTACTGATTATCTACCATACACTGTCCATTCCGTTTAATCGCAAAACCACAGTAGCATGGAGAGATGTCCGATTAAGCGAAGAGACCAGTTAAGGCTGTGATGGTTGTATTCGACTTTTAATTTTATTGACAACATCAGGCGGACGCCTGGAAACATGACCAAGGCGTTGTCCAACCCTCTTGGATCAGGAAATGAAGGACTGAAACGCTTTTACGATAGATAGGGCTTCTTTTCTGATGTTTCGTGTTTCGGTCACTGTAGTAAAGAAATGGATGGATGGATGGATGGATGGATGGATGGATGGATGGATGGATATTTTTATGTAGGAGTATGTTCATGCTTGTATATTAATCTGGTCGATCTTGTGCATGCCTTACAGATGTATTTGTGAGCAGGATCCTGTGAAAATGTACACGTACGTTTATTTGTCACTGGAAATTGTCATGGTTTTGTTCAATACGTAATGTTCTTATGTATTGTACGTTGTACAGGAGCTAAATACACTACACTGTTATTGTTATTGTTATTGTTATTGAGCACAAATGTGTATCATGTAATTGTAATGTTTGTTATTTGACTAAGTTAGAATGCTTTAAGGTAGATTTTTAAATTTTGAATCCTATTCATATATGGTTGTAATTATGTGGTGGCTGCAGTAAAACATATTGCAATTAAATGGAACCAGTTGTACCACTCCCAGGTGAAACGAAGAACCAAAAAAAAAACCGAAGTTAAAGCTTCAGCTTGGTTAGCTAATCAGAAGTGTGTTACCTTATCCAGGTCGTCCAATTAGAAGGCTTGTCTTATAAATACTGGAATGTTCACGAGGTGAACCAGAACAAATTCTCCGCCACGTATAGATAATGTTGAAGCCTGACGTTACTTGGGGTCGATGGAAACCCAAGCACTTCGAGTCGCGATCTGAGAATGTATTCTGTTGCCCAATTACTCGAGTGGCATGGGGTTTTCTGGGCATTGTTACGATGCGGCCAGGCCCGTAAAGGCACGGGCTAATGAAGAACTAAGTTTTGTCTGTAACCCCATCCCTCTTTCCCTGCACGCACGCCTGCACTCACATACGCACATACCTACGCACGCACGCACACAAATTCACACACATACATACTTATACTCATTGACTGTTTAGACTGAAGATCGATATTCTTTATTATGCCCTTATTTGTAGAGGAGTTTGAAAGCTTTTGCATTCACGATGGGATCTGTCACAATCGTAAGAATTACACTCATGCATTAGTGCTGATTGCACCTTAATAGAGTTCAACATGCAGAATTTATGTAATTCTTACGAACAAAAGAGGTCCCATCGTAACACGCAAGCTTTCAAATATTCTACTTTCACTTTTCCAAACAGTCTTTAGATAACCTTTAATTTTTTTTCCTGCATGTATCACAAATTGGCAGGTTTTCCTTAGGTCACCCACTTCAGATTTTCCAATACCAGAGCATAACCGAGGTTCGAAAAGTATAACAGTATAAAAAAACAAAACTCTCTTAGTTGATGAAGAATGGATCACCAGGAGTGGGGGAGGGTGTGGAGAGTAGTTAAATCCTGTTTCGTATAGTTAATCATCTTGGTTAATATTTAGTAAATAATAATGGCCCTTCTCATCTTGTATTCAAGAGCATGCTTTGTTTGGTTTGAAACTGCAGTGCACATACCACCTCTTTCTGTTCACGAAGAAGATGGATGCTATCGGATAATAGATGCGACGATCAAATTTCGTCGGTGCCATGGAAATCATCTTAAGTCTGAGTTAGCCTCATTTAATTTTACTGTGAGTTACGGAAGTGGTGGTCTGTATTAGGCAATGACAGGAGGTGTCCATTCCAGGTTCAGTGAGTACACATTCTACGATCTGTGTAGGAGGAGAAATTCCACAAAAATGCCAGACGTGTCCAGTGTCAAATCCATACATCTGCTCATCAGGCCATACGTCTACTTTTCTGGCCCATCCTCTAGCAATACAATGTACTCATTAAATTCTGTCATCCATCTGCTAGACTACTGTGTCATGTATGGTATGTGAAATGGGATGTGATACTGATGTGTCTGAGAAGAGAAAAAAAGGATGTTTTTAGTCCCCACCCCTTTTTTTTTCCGCCCGACTCCATAATAAATGGTCTTAGTCCCACCCTTTCTGTGTTAAGCTCCTTCCCTTCTGATTTTAATTCCATCCCCACATGCTTTTTAGCCCCACCCCTTTGTTTTCAGAACCACCCCTTGTGTGTGTAGGCCCAACTCTTTTGTTCTTAGCCTTACCCCTTTTGTTTTTAGCCCCACCTTTTCAGTCTCAGCTCCGCCTCCTTCAAGTTTTAGCCCCACCCTTTGTGTATTAGCCCCACCTTTTTCTCCAATCAACCGGCCATCATATACCATAAAACCTCACGTCTTCGAACCTCATGAGTGTGACTAAATCAAAACAATCTCGTTATAATGCTGTAACCCGTCGCCTCTTATTTGCTGGATACAATATTATTCATAAACATCTCGAAATTATAGAAGGGGGGTGGGGGGGCAGGCGCCCTCTAATATTCCAATTCATGGACTCCCACTGAGCTCTTAAGACCCTGAGGCACTGTCTCTGTCGAACCCTCCCGTCCCCCTTCAAAAAAATTTTTTTTAAAAAACTACCCTCTGTAAACGTCCCAATGTTCATGTATCCATAGGACATTGTTCTGTCCATGCTACTACGTAGTCTACATGTCTTCATCATGAATCAATAGTCCAGGTAATGAACTTGTCAGTGCTTGTATACCATAGAGTATTCATTATGCTGTTCAGCGGTCTGTGAAGACCTCAGTTCTGTAGTCAATAATGTTTCCCCTTTCGGCCTAGACAATCACCGTTGACATATTCAGCTGTTGTGTAGGCTTGTTCTGTTCTTTTGTTTACTGGTAGCTTTGCTTTCCTTGATGGAAAGCAAGGAAGACAAGTGGCATGGTGAAGCGACCAGCGGGGAGGAGGAGTGGGATGGGAAGAGGCGTATGTCCAATGCATAGGTCTAGATCTACAAAATCACACACTGAATTCGTAAGTTTTATTATCTTTTACTTTTTCATAACGATAGGGACCCAACCCCACCACACACATACTCACTCACACACATACACATACACACACACACACACACACACACACACACACACACACACACACACACAAGTGTACACACAGAAACACAAACACACACATACATATACACACACATGTATGAATACACACCTAAACATACACATTCACACACAAACATACACACACACGCATACATATACACACACAAGTGTACACACAGAAACACACACACACACACATACACACACACACACACACACACACACACACACACACACCACACACACACACTCACACACACACACACATACACACACACACATACATACACACATACACACACACACCACCGTGCATCAGCATGAACATGTCCAAGCATATCTGTGTATAAAGAATTCTAGTATAAGCACCAACATTGGGCCACGCCGCTTAAGAAAAATTCCTCCCTCCCCCTTCCCCTTCCCCTTCCCCTCCCCCTCCCATTTCCATATTTATCATTTAAAACAATCTTATAATAAATATCACAAGTTTCACTAAGGTGACCATTTTGTCAGAGGGTTAACAGAAAGACATTAATTGATGACGTCATTCGGCCTGCCATTTTTTTTTCTGAGGAAAACGTATCTAAAAGAGAAGAAAGACTACTGTGGAAAGATCGAAGGTAGCTTGATTCCTTTTTAATCTATTTGATGCACGGATATTGATTTCCATTTAATCAAGAGCTGCACAAATAGATGATTACTTGCTGTTCTTTTTTAACCTTGTCGTCACTTCACTGTGCAGGACTGGTGTCGTGTATCCATTGAGTCTAAGCTTGGGCCTCGCCTTAGGATAGCATGGCCGAATGGTTGCGGCTTTGGACTCAAGATCTATAGGTCGTGGGTTCGATTCCCGACCACAGTCGTGGCTTGGGAAAGCATTTCATTCACATTTTCCTCAGTTCACCCGTTCGTAAAATAGGCACCTGGCTATAGGCAGTGAAGGATATTGTCAGAACGCTAGTGATCAGCGCCTGTATATGGCAGCGATACTGTACATTCCTCAGTGAGTTGAGAAAATCCTAGAGTTATCTGATCTGTTGGGTTAATACTGGTCGCATAAGCAGGTACTAGCCTGAATACGAGACTTATGAACTTATTATTATTATCATTATTATTATGTATGAGCAGATGATGATGCTGAAAAAAAGCAAAGGTATTATAACAAACACAATTAAGGAAGAAAGAGGGACACTAATACTTGAGAAATTAAGCATTAACGATGGGATTCCTGAACGCTCCTATAGGAGGCATTCAGCACCAATGCACTAATGTAATTCTTACAATAGTAAGCGATCCCATTGTTAATGCGCAACAATATACAAGTTACAAGACACCAGAAGCTCTCAGTTGTTCAGTGGTTGTCCCAAGTGTCCTTTCTTTTTCCTAACCTTGCCTGATTCCCAACCTTACCCGAAGCACTAACCCAAATATATTGCAGGAGAGTATCAGAGTTTTTTGCTGATTAGACAAAGACCGCCTGCAAATCTGAGGTGACAACATGTACAAAGCCTGAAGATCACTAGATTGTCATACACTATGCGTTAGATGTGTGACGCAAGTCAATACAGATATTATTTTTGACGTGAAAGTGATTTCTTTTAACATGCAATCACGTAATGCAGTAAAACCAAGCATCCAAGCACTGGCATGTTTTCGTAATAATTTATTGTTCACATTGACGCAAATACATGTCATTATTGATGTATAACACCGCGGGAAATACAAGTTCACTGTCCTAGATATAGGTCATGCAAAAAATAATAATCAAAGCCTGTTGGTCCATAGCACACAGAGAGCCACGCGCACGCAACAGTGCTCACGCACGCATTGTATCTAATCATACGTTATAGAGGGGAAAATATACCACCCGTCAAAAGTAACCCCCCACTAGTTTGTTGCTTTTTTACCTTCGAGACAGATACTTGACACTTGTACTGTACTGTACACTGAGGTGACGACAAGATAAAAACGGAAAATATTATCTTCCTTTCTTGTAGCTCTTGATTAAATGGAAATCAACTTGTATGAATCTGGTAGATTAAACAGAAGATAGTACCTTGGATCTTTCACAAGAGCCTTTCTACTCTTTTACCTATTTGTTCATCAGGAAAAAATAATGGCGGACTGAAAAACGTTTTGAGATTCGTGTCTTAGTGTTGGCTTTTTAACAAAATGGTCATCGTAATGTAACCCGTGAAATACCGGTATCATACCATTTTTGTACATTTATATTTATGTAGAGAAGAAGAGGCAAATTTTGAAGACAAAACACGATCATTATGGAAAAAACATGTATTATAAAATTTTCAGTCAACTTCTCTTGTACACATCTGCAAGTCGACGATCTTGAACTTCTAGTGCAGGCACATTTTATCTATCCACTTCATTCCCACTTCAAAACTTTGATTTTGAGCATTCAAATCAAAGTTTTGAAGTGGGGACGAAGTGAAGAGTTTCTTATGACGAGCAGTAAGACTAAACCTCGCTGTGATCGATGGCGGTCTGTTTGATTCTCATTAAGCGGAAAGGTCCAATGGAGGTTCAAACCTGAAGCAAAACGTTCGTCCGATGATTGCACAGCGGGCGCACCGTAAAACAAATAATACTTACGACAGTACGGCGGTTAGAGCGGAAATGTTGTATGTGACTTTTCTGCCAAAACTGATGTTAGTTTGGTCTTTGATTGCCGTGAGCCGTTTTCTACAACGAGGCAAGATCTTATGAGTAATGTCGACGCTATCAGCAGCACGGTGAATTTGAAAACGGAATGAGGGAGAGGGAGTGAGAGAGAGAGAGAGAGAGAGAGAGAGAGAGAGAGAGAGAGAAAGAGACAGTTCTCAGGAAACACTTTGCAGTGTGTGTGTGTGTGTGTGTGTGTGTGTGTGTGTGTGTGTGTGTGTGTGTGTGTGTGTGTGTGTGTGTGTGGTTGGTGTCTTTGAAAACACTATGCAATCTATGGTTGATGGTTTTGTTGGAAGGGAGAATGGCGTCTCTTTTATAAGCTTGCATCCTCTTGGACGTATTACAATCCATGAAAAACAACGTTTGTATTCCTATGTAAGCTGCAGATGATTGAATAAATCTTCAGTTTACTCCACATGTCATTGGGGCAAGGAGAAAGGGGCCCCGAAATTCTGTTTTATTTGAAAATGCTATTTTAATATGTCTTTTATTTTAGAAGATCAGCTATTCCTGTAAGTTGGAGTTGTTGTTTGTTTCATCTTGATCACTTTTTCTAGCGCATGTATCTCGATGAAATTCTCCTCTGCGTTATTCCGGTCGGTAGATTATCTGCTTTAACAAGAGGTTCATATTACTGATAGTATGTCCACGGTTTAAGGAATTTAGGAAAAAAAACTACTCCCAGGATATTTAAAAGTTAAACCAAATATGTATAGATTAGTAAAATACTTTAAAAATGAATGGGGTGAAGACATACGCAGACTGAGTAATTTAAGTTTCGGAATATTGAAGAAATATAATTCAGAAATTTGAGCCAAAATGGGCACCCGCGGGGGGGAGGTGACAAGCAGAGAGTGTAGTTTGACAGAGTGAGTGATTATAGCAGTAATGTCATGTTTTGTGTGTCAGTTTAACTCTCGAAAGTCTGGGTGTCAGTCAGCTAGATGAGAAAGTGGTAGATGAGTGGCAATAGTGTGCATGAGGAACACGGTTTATGTCTTGGCAGTGGATTGTACTCATGCAATATTGCATTGTAATACATTATGTTGGACTATGGCCTATTAAAACCTTTTGAAACCTTGAAACCTATTAAAGATTATCAATGTTTGACTTTGGCTTTCTGAAGTAAAAACATGGAAGATCAACAAATCAAAAGTTAAGAAAAATCGGATGTGTTGTTATGCCCTAAAATGCCCCATACTTTTGCTGATAATGTTCAAAGTGGTACTTTTTTACAATGGTATCCATGACATGGTATTCGGTGGTCTTATTATAACATGAAGGAAGGAGTACAAACGTTAACTATCATAATACGAGCAATGGGAATAAATTTGTGTACGTGTTTATGTCATATATTGACAGGTTATTCGATTTGAGTGTTTTTTTATATCAAACGATATTTTGGATAGTCGATATCTTGTGTTTGCTCTGAGAATAAGGAGAGAGAAATAAAATGTAGAATAACATGCATGGAGAAACACAAGAAAAGGTCATTACAGAAAAAGCTGAGAAGAGAAGCCCCCGCATATTCGACAGGGACGTTCTCAGTTGAGGATACTGAGACTTGTAAAACGTCTTTTCAGCTTTACTGTCGTAACTACCTTGCCTTAACCCTTTCCCTACCATAAAATCTTTTTGGCACACCGCATCCTCATATTTCAACTGCATACTTTTAATTGTCTCTTTATCTCATTTTCTCCTCCTTTCCTGGAGACTCACTGACATGTGAGGCTCCCTGCACCGCGAGATCTGGGAGGGGGCAGAGGTGCTAGTTACAGCCCTTGGTACAATCCTATTGGATTGAGTTAAAATGTGAACGAATATTTTCCCAAGGCATCTGCAACATACCCATAGCTGGAACTGAACTCACGATCTTCTAATCTTGAGTCCAACATACCCATAGCTAGAACTGAACTCACGATCTTCTAATCTTGAGTCCAACATACCCATAGCTGGAACTGAACTCACGATCTTTTAATCTTGAGTCCAACATACCCATAGCTGGAACTGAACTCACGATCTTCTAATCTTGAGTCTAATGCTGCAACCATTCGGCCACATTGCTCCAGTCGTTATGATGGGTAGTTCACTGCTCTGTCCAGTGATCAGTGATCTGTGAGAAAAAGCTACGCTGGCCTGGTGGTGATGAGGCTAATCTCCTCGTGCCTTCAAAGTGGCCGCAAGGGGAGGTTAATCATTATTGATCACAAAGGTCCCTTTTCGCATGACGTGCGTCATGATGTCCTTGCGTCTCTCGTCTATTATCTTGTGTCGTTGCCCTCGTTCGGGAAAGCCTTTGATCTAGGTACATCGTCAACGGGGCAAAATGTCTGTTATTATGAACTTTTTTTTCAAAGCTACATCCGGGTACGGAAGCCAGTTAGTGGCGCTAAACGAATGCTGTAGAGGGTATGGACTCGGCCTGACAAAGACTCGGTTTTTGCTTAATCGGAGAAACGAGAATACCCATTTATTTTTTTGTTCAAATCCGCTTAACCGATTTTACAAACTATTTTTTTAAACTATTCATTATCTCCCCTTAACTAACATTATGAATCGGTTCTCAGAGAAAATGTTGCTGTGGCAAGTAAAAATACGTATGTATACCCACGTAACCTTTAGCTCGCATATTTTTTTTTTTTGAAAGCTTGAATTTGATCATTTTTCTGTTTGCTGTAGTCATGACGTGCTGATTTGAGTAGGCCTATAAGAGACAGAGATGGGGCTAATTTTGCAGACAAGAAAACTAATACCTCCTCCAAAAATGTTATTAGATTATGCAATTTATAGCTAAGTCAAAGCATGGAACGCAGATTCACATTCTTAAAACCGAGTACGGGTAAAAAAAAACAGAGTACTGAAAATGGTCCCCATAAACGAGTTAGAAAGTACCGTTTTAGTGATCCAGATTTCAGACTCGCGATCCGAATAATCTCTTTTTGATCCGTATCCTGTGAACCGGTTATTTCTTCCGGTTTTCGCCCAGGTTTAGTATAGAGGGAGAGGGTGAGACAATGTTATCCAACAAATAGCAGGTTCTAAATTACAGGGTCTTTTTGGGCTTGGTCTAGAACGTGGGCTGTATTTTGCGAGTGCAACATAGCGTGAGCTTTAATGGATGAAACATGCGACAGTCTGCGTGGGACCAGTGTGGCTGCGAGTAGTGAACAGTAATGTCCTGTCAAACTGAAGACTGCCACGACTACTGGGGTTTGTGAGCTCGACTTTCCGGCCGGGTGGTTTTCGTTGTAGAGTGTTTGGGAATGACACTTTACTCCTATTCCCCAACGTCTCAAGTGCGAATGAGAACCTGGTATTTGGGAAGAAGTGTGTTGCGGAGGGGGGNNNNAGGGAAAGGGGCAGAGTGACCATGCTGCTGCCCTGTGTTCGCATGCTTAATTCTTTCGCTAGTGAACGCACTGCGGTAGCCGCCGGGAACTCCCAAAACAGTAATAGTGTTCTATGTAGTTAACGCAGTACATTGACTAAGCTATGGATTATGTGTACCGCTACTGACTTACCGTGTTATAGATTTTGCTTGTGGTAATGTAGTAGTTCAGTATTATGGAATATATACTATGTATACTTATACAGTTGTAGAAAAAAAAAGTATTACCTTGAGGGAAAAAATGGATAGTCTAGAGTTTACTTAATTTTTGTACCAGAAGCTGCCAGAGTCCAGCCCCCCACTGACCATTGTTACGGAATACGAATTATGGCCTTTGTATGCGCTGCCTGCCGGACGATCAACTGACGCTAGTCTGGATAAGTCGACCTTCGCCCCACAATGTTGGCGCTGACATGCTGCTATAGTACACAGCGTAGTGAAATGAAGATGAGAACTGGTTCTACCGTAGCATCACAATGGTCACTAACATTTCACAATTATATCTACTCGAATATTCCCTTCCAATATATTTCATCGATGTTATTGTCTTAGCGAGGAAGTTAAGGCGTGAACTGCTCACCGATCAGATCTTTCCTGGTATGTTTGCGTTCACCTCACTGACCCATCGAAGAGCAGGGTTTCAAGACTGAATTTTCAACACAAAATTTTGTATCTTAAAAGTACGAGATGGTATCCGAAGAGAGAAAAAGCACAGCTGTATCAATAATAAATTGACTCAAAACACTATCTCATCACTGCCTGACTCAGAACTAAACATAACACACTATTTTCTTAGTATCACATTCTTGAGATAAAAAATTTTGACTCATGTAACGAGTATAACCTTAGTGATGACAATAAAGAATATATGTAGATATTTCAGTAACAAGCTACGACCAGTGTTTTCACGTCTAGACCTCAGCTTCCATGTGTCTTCAGGAATCTGTATTTCAAAGATAGAAGTAAAATTATATGTTTTGACTAAAGATGAGGGCTTTTTCTTTCTTAGAACAGCAAAAACACTCTTAAGATGTGAAAAAAATTCCCGGAAAAAATTCCTTGATTCGCAGACAGACGAACTCGTGACTTTAACTGTCTCGCCTTTTCTCGCTTTATTTGAGCAACAATAATCTTATGATATTTGCGGTAAATCGATATAAAAAAAAAAGGCAATACATTGTTCGCAAAACTCAGTCACGTGGTTTACTTCATAAGTCGCTCTTCGAGAACATACTTGAGGCTTTGCGCATTAACGACGGATCTCTTACCAGCGTAACAATTATTACATTGATGCACCGGTGCTGAATGCACTCTCACTAGCGTTCAACATGCAGGGTTAATGTAATTCTTGCTGTGGTAATGCACAACATCGTTAATGCACAAGTTCTCGATTATATTTTTTTATTTACAAATATTACACGGCTACATCTCAGTCCAACTGTCGATCCAGTAACAGATGCGATTTAGAAGGATGATTTCTCTGATTGCAGACACACTTCTGTTCTTGACCTTTTACTTTCATAACAACAACTTTTCCTTTTGCGCCCTCAGGGAATGTGCTCGAGACAGTGGAAAATTGCTGAAGAAATTGATTCCGCTTTGCGTCAGTAAACGTTACTATCTCAGTACACATGTACTACATAAGACTGCCTTACTTTACTCTCTTCGTAACGTTTTCTACATTACATTTTTATGTGTATTGATTCTTTTATTTATACAAAGGCAATATAGTGCGGGTAAGGCTTTTTTCGAGCTATGCTTCTCAATAATATTATTTTCTGAATAACAGTATTTACATAAACTGTAATAAAGTTAGTATAATAAAGCCAGTGGTTGACACATCGTGAAAACGGAAGAAGGCAATTGCAGAAAGATAGACTTGGGGCACACAATCGAAGTCAAAATGAAAATAAAGTGAACTGAATACAGAATGTAGGCTAGATCTATTGACCAGTGTCGGTATCTTTTTCAAGCACTGTGCTAGTAATAACACAATATTTGTGTCTGGTAGTTTAGAAAGTTGCTGGATGTGAAGTCGTGAATTGAAACAAGGTTGGGTAGAGGAGGTGGGAAGTGTTTCTACAAAATAAAACTGAAAAAAAAGAAATTGGAATCAGACTGAAAAGTCTGGTGAATTGCTATAGCAGATATGGAAGTCCCTATAGATTAAGGAGGCAGATCACCCTTCAGTTATATGGATTGCCCTGATGGCATTTCTAGTTCAGCGTATTTTGCATGAATTCATTCCTGTGGGTCATACACACAAGAGGTGACCATCATGCCGGACTCGCAGTAATTAGATTTTAGCGAAAAGCAATTTCCAGCCTCTCTCGAAAATTAGATCTTCGTGGAGGAAATCAACACATTTACAGTAATCCTTTTGAAAAGGTATGAGAAGACCTAATTGCTCGTATAGTACTGATTTCAAGCTAATACATGAATTTTGATATTGTCATAAGAGCGGGCCTAAAATTCTATGTAAACTGATACCGGAATTTGCGCGTGACCTATTAAGTGGACTACCACTTTAGGCAATGATATTTCCTGACCATTTCAGGATGTCTTGCTAAAGCTGAGACCCTTACACTAATGAAATTTCTAAACCGGACAAACAAACCAGCAAATCCGGAAACAGAGCAACAGAGAGAGAGAGAGAGAGAGAGAGAGAGAGAGACAGAGAGGGAGAGAGAGAGAAGGGTGGTAGGTGGAGGGAGGGTGGAGGGATGGTTTATCGCTGTAGCCTGTTACTTTCCTGGTAGGATTCATAATAATATAAGCATTTTATCCCCTTTGTCCCACCACTCTCCTTTGCTTATAACAGTATCACTTTCAGGTGACTTATTCGATACAGAAATAAATATTCTCTCTCCTTTTTTCTTTCTTCCTCCTTCTGTTCCCATCTTATCACTTTTTGTTGTCCATTGTTTACTAGAAACCGTAATGTAGGCTACTCCGACAGAGGACATCTCCACGCCNATACCGGAATTTGCGCGTGATCTATTAAGTGGACTACCACTTTAGGCAATGATATTTCCTGGCCATTTCAGGATGTCTTGCTAAAGCTGAGACCCTTACACTAATGAAATTTCTAAACCGGACAAACAAACCAGCAAATCCGAAAATATATTTCATTTTTTATATATTAGATAAATCTATCAACCGCAGAGCAAGGATTAATGGAGCAACAGAGAGAGAGAGAGAGAGAGAGAGAGAGAGAGAGGGAGAGAGAGAGAGAGAGAGAGACAAAGAGGGAGAGAGAGAGAGAGAGAAGGGTGGTAGGTGGAGGGAGGGTGGAGGGATGGTTTATCGCTGTAGCCTGTTACTTTCCTGGTAGGATTCATAATAATATGGGCATTTTATACCTTCTGTGGCACCACTGTCCCTTGCTTATAACAGTATCATTTTCAGGTGACTCATTCGATAGAGAAATAAATATTCTCTCTCCTTTTTTTCTTTCTTCCTCCTTCTGTTCCCATCTTATCACATTTTCTTGTCCATTGTTTACTAGAAACCGTAATGTAGGCTACTCCGACAGAGGACATCTCCACGCCC
>JAWQUT010000277.1:339807-360137 GCA_033807755.1 Ellobium chinense
ACTGCAAGGCGGTCATTTTCAATTATTTAGACTATAGTGTCAACCAACATTAAAGGCAATCGAGGGTCATTCTTAATAAATGTTGTCGCATCAGACAGGAGGTCGCTCAAGCAGGGTTCACAGACACAGTTTTAAAAAATCCTTTTGGGTTCTCTACACTGATGTAGAATCTTTGTTGCATGTTCAGGACTGTTGTGTAGCACATTCAAAAGAAAGTTTTATTACCCCAGTCACTAATTTCTATTTTGAATTACCTTCACGAAGATTCAGATTAGATGACTGGAGGTCGCTTTATACAGTGGTTTTTCCTTATATTTTATACGACCTGAGGCATGGAATAGGGTGATCGCTGTCCAATAAAACAGCTTAGCCGCGTTGTGCAATTTCATTAAGAAGGAAAAATGAACAGTCGTCCCCATATCCCAGCAATATGTTTCTCACCCATCTATAAAAAAAAATAACAAAAAGGAGATTATTTTCAGACTGGTTCATTTTAAGGTTGAGTCTTTTACAGATTTTCAGCCAGCACGACGGAAGATTGCAGGTATAAGTAATACTTAGAATAAAAATCGGATTTTCGGGGGAGGGGAGGAGTGGGAGGGGGAGGGGAATGTTTGTCTCGGTGAAACTACAGTGCGGCCAGAATACTCCGTAATGTGACTAAAATGACAAGATCACTAAAAACGTAGTATCATAATATCAGTACTAACAGGGCCATCTAAGAGCTTAAGGCTCTTGGCGTAAAGAAAATGCAACAATAACAACAACAACAATACAACAACAACATCAACAACAACAACAACAACAACGGCAATAATAACAACGCTAACAATAGTAACAACAACAGCAGCAGCAGCAAAAGCAACAACGACAAAATTGTAACAGCAGCAGCAGCAGCAATAGCAACAACAACAACAGAAACAGCAGTACTCGGGTGTTCTCCACTATTCTGGTCCTTTTTTTTTTTTCTTTTAGTGCATTACGGAATATAAATTACGTTCCACTAAATTCGTTAGATTGTTGGGAGTGCCGTGGCCGGTGTGGTCAAGCCATAGCCAGAGAGAAATCTCGATCGATCTCTATAGAAAAAGCCCCGGCACTTTTAATTGGCAATAAAGGACCTGAAAGAGAAAACTAAAGGGGACGCGATGGGTGCCAAGTTATAACACGGAAGGGGAGAGAAATGGAAATGGAGGAAAAACATAATCTTCTCCCCTCGATTACGCTGCCTTTTGCGGGCCGGAAGTTGGGTTTGTGCGGTAACTATGCGGGTATTGTTCGATAATCGTTGGCTATAATCTAGAATGACTGAGCTATTGCCAGCAATGATAGGGTATATAACATACAGATTGAAAGGGCAGGGGCGTTTCATGTAGGCGGTTAGCTGGGGGTGAGGAGAGGGGAATCAAATGAGAGGGTACAGTGACTGATGAAGACGGGGACATTTCTATATTTAGCTCTGAAGAGGAGATGCGTACGCCTTAGCTCACATAAAAAATGTTCTATTCAATTGAAATCTGTCGAGTGTGATAACGTGTTTGCTTTTTTTCACATCAGGAATTAACAGTGCTCTTCACTGTCTCACTGGTTGAAGATGTTAACATTTTTTCATTGTGGTTGTTTCCTCTGAGTAATGTAAACATGAGATGACACATAATTAAAATAGTAAATAATTTCAAAATATTTTATGTCAGTTATTGCACGTAGCTGTTGGACTTCATAAGAATGTGAGAAGAAGTCCCAGATACCCGTGCTGTGCTTCAGGGAGCGGGGACACAGACCCACCAAACCCCCATCTAATCAACGCCGCTGCTGGAAATCAAGTTCTCGTCCTGGGACCAGAGGCCACTGAGGTCAAACTAGTACTGAGAGTGTGTTTACGAGAACGTCGGTCGGTCATCAATGACCATTGCGTGGGCGTTTGAAGGCTTTCCAAATAATTAGTTTCTTTGCAGGTAGCCGAGCGAAGATCGAACTCTAAATAGAACCAACTTCCCTTTATGTCTGGTGAGTAATTTATGTATGGACTCACCCATCTAGTGCTTGGTTTAGAATTAGGGGCAGGGTTTAGAATTAGGGACTGGATTTTATATTAGGGGCTGGGTTTAGAATTAGGGGCTGTGTTATATATTAGGGGCTGGGTTTAGAATTAGGGGCTGGGTTTAGAATTAGGGGCTTGGTTTAGAATTATGGGCTGGGTTTAGAATTAGGCGCTGGCTTTGGAATTAGGGACTGGGTTTAGAATTAGGGGCTGGGTTTAGAACTAGGGACTGGGTTTAGAATTAGGGGCTGGGTTTAGAATTAGGGGTTGGGCTTAGAATTAGGGAATGGGTTTATAGAATTAGGGTCTGGGTTTAAAATTAGGGGCTGTGTTTAGAATTAGGGACTGGGTTTAGAATTAGGGGCTGGGTTTAGAATTTGGGAATGGGTTTATAGAATTAGGGAATGGGTTTATAGAATTAGGGACTGGGTTTAGAATTACGGGCTGGGTTTAGAATTGTGGGTTGGGTTTAGAATTAGGGAATAGGTTTATAAAATTAGAGTCTGGGTTTAGAATTAGGGACTGGGTTTAGAATTAGGGGCTGGGTTTAGAATTAGCGAATGGGTTTATAGAATTAGGGAACGGGTTTATAGAATTAGGGGCTGAGTTTAGAATTAGGGGCTGGGTTAAGAAAGAGAAACAGCATACAAAGAGAGAGTTCCTGATAGCGAAATGGTTAACTGATAGCTTCCATGACGGTAGTCTATTTAATTTGATAAAGTACTGTGTTTCGAACTTAAACATTGATAACTGTGTCATAGGTTTCCGGAGGCCTTTCATAATGTATCTCTTTGAGGCACTAAACTGAATGAAAACAAGGCGAAGTTTCTGCACAAACGACGACTGTATGCATGCATGACCACTCGACGGTACTGAATACTATCGTGTAAGTTCGCATATCTCTGTAGACGCCTTGTGGAGTACGAGTATAAACGTCAATATGGAAGTTTTGTGACCCATTCTATATAAACTTAACATTTGTGCATCGGTGTTGAATGCACGCTCAATAGCGTTCAACATACAGTGATAATGTAATTATTGCGGTGGTGAAAGATCCCATCGTTAATGCGCAAGGTCTCAAAGGACTATCCTGTTAACCTTTCATTATTGTCCAGTTAGGAATAGTGGAAACCACAAAGTAGTATAACTGTACTCTGTGCCCTTTATGGACTTAGTATAATTGTCATCTTTATGTTGTAGCTTTTCCACACGTTTTTATGGCAATCTTAGGTCTCTTAATCTTGGTAGCACTGGAAAATATATGTATACTTTACTCAAAGTCTATAGCTAATACGGAAGACAGTGATTATCTCGTCACGCCCGGCCTAATCGTGAAAAGTTCCTAACGGATTCAGCCGCCCCGATATCAAGATGGTCAACCGGCAACTTACACATCGAAGCGGTCACAAGACACAACCAATCCAATCCCCACGGCCTGGAGCAGTCTATCGCCTTGATGAAGGCATTGATAGTGTTATGAATGTTAACAGCCAGGTAAGTTTTGTCTTGTTTCATGCCGTTAATTCTTTTTACGCTCTCATTTTTATCTGTCAGCCCAACTTGGAACCATCCACTCTATTTGTCTGCCACTTTTGCAGCAGTGAAATATCGTCATACTAAGAGTGTCAGTCTGAGTGTTGGTGCATTATAGATGCTATATTCGGACGCCCACTCAATTATGCACTTCTCGATCACTTTGCTTTTTTTGGAGAGTCACTCAACAGAGGGTTGCGATTCGCCTGTCAACCGCATCTTTTCAGCAAAATCAAATCATACTCAGCACGGGATTTCTTGGTACCTTGTAGACATTGCTGAATGTTCATTTTTGCCATGGTGAGTAAAAGCAAACTTGATATGACGATGCAGATAAGTGGCTATAGTTTTTATATTTTCTCAAGTTCGAGCAAAACTGTCGTAACAAGATCAGATCAACGGGTTTGACATCAGCCTGGAGACTTAGTGCACCTGGAGCACTGACCCTATAAAGGTCATGGTGTGGCCACTGTTTTACCTTTCTGCACTGGGGCAACTCGTTCTATCTCGTGATGAGGCTCAATGCGCGAGTGAATGGCCGCGAAACACAATGTCATGGCTCACAATGGTAGACTATTCAAGCGTGATATATCTATTCATTTGAATGTTTTCATTTGTTCTGCTAGAGTTGATGATGATACTTGAGGGTTTGCGCATTAACGATGGGATCTCTTACCACCGTTATAATTACAGTACTGCGTCGGTGCTGAATGCACCCATAGTTCGACATACAGAATTGATATAATTCTCACAATGGTAAGAGATCCCATCGTTAATGCGCAAGTTCCCTAATAGTTATGTTCGATCCTGTACGTTTACTCTGATCTACGTCTGAAGAAGAGAGAATGCACAATGATAATTACATGATGGATGTTATAATCATTTGTAAATCTTGCTGCTTTATTTTATGTAGTGCAGTTGCAATTACTTTTACAGCATATTACAGCATATAGGATGATTATGATGATGATGATGATGATGATGATGATGATGATGATGATGATGATATTGATGAAAATAGGACTTTTATTGATCCGGTAGGGAAAATGGCTAACAATGTCATAAAATTCATATCATTCATACTACAAACAACAGAACAGTATGCATCATAAATGTAAATACTTAGTTTTACAAATGAAACAGATCAGTCAACGTCATTGCTGGTCCGCCGCGGTGCACGCCCTGCTGCCCCCTCCCACCCCTCCCCGTCCCAAGCTCACAGCCCAGGTACTCATAATATATACCTGGGTCGAGTGGGGAAAGGGTCACTGCAAAGTAAACCGCCAAGCCCAAGAATTGCACACAAATCTTAGAATTGACAATCTTCAATTTCTGAGTACGACTCACAAACCACAGGGCGACTCTGCTGTTGCTGCTGTTGCTGCTGCTGCTGCTGCTGCTGCTGCTGCTGCTGCTGTTGCTGCTGCTGCTGCTACAGATAGAGCTTGTGCATTAACGATGGGATCTCTCACCCTCGTACACATTACATCAGTGCATAGTGGCTGAATACACCTTTAGTAGCGTTCAACACGTACAGTAAATGCAAATGTTACAAAGGTAAGAGATTCTGTTGTAGATGCACAAGCTCTAAATTTTCCTTTTAGAAGTACATTGTTCATTATAATTAGATACGTAAACCGATTGTCTCACAATGTACACCTCAGGAGATCTCTGTTTTCTCTATTTGATCAACGTTTCGCCATTTCAGTCATGGTGGACAATATCATTTCTGAGTATGGTTACTTTCGATACCTAAGGAGTTCGTAAGGAATAGGTATCAAAATTACAGAAATGCCTTCCCGGAACTAGGTATCAGTAACGAAACAGAATTGATACTTTCGATACTCAAAGTATGAAGGCTGAGTATCGCGATACTTGCAAATTCAATTATCAGCCCACCACTACCTTCTAGGGCAATTTGCCGAGTTTCAAATTAATCTGCTGTCGCAATACAGTGTATTTAGTGCGGAAAGGTCAAGATAACTTTATTGGTCCATATTCTGGAAAATTGTTTTAATTCAGCATCAAACAGTAATGACATTAATATATAACAAAACACACACACACACACAAACACACACACACACACAAACACACACACACACACACACAGACGCATGCACACAAGCACACACATACACATATGACTGGAAACATTCGTCAAAAACATAGCTTGCACAATTTGATTCCAAGGTGCATTTTTCTTCCTTGAGGATCATTATCTTAGTCATCTGTGATAGCACCTGGTATGTTATACATACAATATTTTACCCACGTCTCATAGGTACCTTAATTTATATTTATACGTTGGCGTTTATGGATTTTATGTCTGGACACAGAATCACGAAGAGCTAATAATACACTTTGATGTAAAATGAAATAACTTTGTGGCTAGACAGTAAAATCCAGAAAAGCCCATATAGGACCAAGGATATAGGTACCTGAGAGACATCTGTGATTTATGGTGTCAGACAACTAGTGTTGTCATATATTAACAGTTGATCTACGTAATCAGCCTTTATTGAGAAAAAATGCACCGTGAAGCAATCTGATGTGCAATTTGTCATAAAAACTCCAATGCAATAATTGTGGTAATGAGTTGCGCGCCATATTTTCAGAATTATAACCTTTTAGAAAGGATCAGAGAGAGTGAGAGAGAGGTCAGAGACAGAGACAGAGAGAGAGAGAGAGAAGTAGAGAAGGAGGACAATAATGGGAAGGAATAGTTTGAATGTTCACTCATTTGCTTAAACCTTCCGCTATGACTGAGTTTCAAATTCTGAGGAGATCCCACCTCATTCTCATGCCCTGAGCCCCACAGACCCCAAATCCGCCCCTGTCTGTAACGCCAGGTCGCGCTGTACAGCGTTAGTGACGTACGCCACTGTTGACGACAGTAGACAATTCGCTATTCATTTAATGGTATCACGAGCCTTTATGCCTCTTCTGTCTCCGGATTTGGTTTAAACCATCATTGTAAAAATCAGTCCATACCAGACTGCCTTCCTCTCCTCCCCCTTCCCCCCGTTCCGCAATAAAAGAGGTAGCCTTTTAAAGAGGAGACAGAAAATAGTGGTAGGCTGGTATCGATACCGAGTACTTTTTAGAATCGATATCACGGGTGACCATTGTAAAGTCTAGAGTAGTTTGACGTGTTTTTCTTGCTGCCTGATATTTGAAGGATTCATGACTTGGCAAAAAAGGGCCTGTCTCCTGACAGCAATAAATGCATTTTCACTTGTCTTCCAGTAACATAGAAGTGTAGATTGTAGCTATATAATTATGCCGTACATTTTCACCAAATGGCAAAATCGTCATATTCACATTAAATTTCCTTTTCAGTAACGATCTGTTTGAATTTTGCATAATTTCTTACCATAACCGATGATGCATGATACATTCGGTTACAGTCATGTTTTATACGGAGCAAAGTACTCCTTATAGTATCGATACTCGGAAAAAGTACTCGGTATCGCAAAGATAACTTAAAATTGTGTAACCGCCCAGGACTACCAGACAGCATTCAGTCCCATAGACCTGTGTTGGGGTTCTTTCACTTTCATTTTTCAAGGGATGACAATATTTACTTCGCCATGGGAGACTGGTTGGTGGCTCAGACATTCAACTACTTTCCTTATGCGTGAGATGTGGAGTTCATCTGGCTAATGTAGAGTATAAAAGGTCCATTAAAGCTTCGTTTCTCTGTCTCTGTTTCTTTTATTTCTTCTTCCAGGCAAACTCTTTCCTTTTTCTGTGTGTCTGTTTGTGTGTGTGTGTGTGTGTGTGTGTGTGTGTGTGTGTGTCTGTTTGTCTGTCTGTCAAAGGGCCATCATTCCATGTGGATGTGCCAAGGAGAGGTGTTTCCGGTGAGTAAGACTAAATGCTGGAAAGAAGGGGCAGAGCTTTATAATACACAACTTTCATTTCGTTGCTTGGATGGTACTATCCCGATATATGTCACCCTAACAGAAATTGGAATTTAGAGCTTTTGAACTGCCAATAATTTCGGCATAGTCTGTCGTCTAAACCATTGACTTCTAGCTTCAGTAGTTCCATAGTATGATGGGAAAATGCTAGTATGTCTTTTTATATATCACCGAAAAGAGCCCAGATCAGGGTATTGCTTGCACTTATTCAGGCGTTATATACAACGTTTCTATGTGAAGCACAGTGCACAGTATGTTTCATTGAATGAGAGGACACGGAGTCGAAGTGAGCTAGTTTGTCGAGTGAGTTCAGTGAGTGTTTTTTTCTGTTGTGACAATGACTGCGAACTTTTATGTATGTCATGTTTCTGGACGTCTGGATGCGTGCTAAGAGTGTTATTATGTTTTGCTATGTCGTGATCCATGTTATTACAATTACGTGTGTACTGCAACCAAGATAATTTTCCATTTTATGGATAATAAAGTTATTCTTATCTTATCTTATCTTATTTTATTTTATCTTATCTTATCTTATGAAAACGCTAGTGCTCTTTACCGACATGAACCAGTGTCGAATTTTTACATCGTGCAATGTCAGCAACAAGAAATAGATTAAATATAATTTTTGGCTGTAGAAGTTCTAACTCAATCAACTGAGCTCTATTATTATACATTACACGCATTCACCTGTAGAATCTATTTCTGAAGTTTATTGTTAAAAGGAATTTTACGAAAATGAGATAGTTTTTGCCTCTCCGGTAAAATTTTAATTCTGGCGTTTATCGGGGCAATGCACTCAAGCGCCGATTTGCCTACTTTATTTTTGTAGCGTGCTTTCAGCAGACAACACCATAATATTATAACACACAGGCTTCTCTGGTAAACTTATTTCTTTTTACTTGTAAATTGGACAAAGCTGAAGCTATCAGATCCGGCAAGTGATAAATCTGACGCCATGATGGTACAAGAACGATAAATGTATGCTGACGCCATCATTTCTGTATCGCGCCATGTCTTCTTTGCATTGGTTTTCTTGAGCGCTTTTCCCTTTCTACTACTCTATGTGAGTATCTGTTTGTAATATGAAACGTGTATCAAGGGTAAGTCTTTGCTCCCGCAAGCAAGGCCTTCAAAAACGCGGAATTTCTTGCAGTACACCGGAATTGAGAGCCAGCCAACAATGGCTGCCACTTGTTACGGTTTCAAATTTGTTAGTGGAACATTTTTTTTGCAAATGCTGTGAGTCGGAAGACAATGTGGCAAGTACCAAGGGTTGTATGTTGACTAAAAAAGATGACATCATCTTCATCCCTGCCAGTAAAAGCATTAAAAAAATAATAATAATGATGCTCAAGCGACTTCACACTAATATTACCCAGTAGGTCTGATCACTCAAAGACTTTCTTAACTCCCTGGGAAGCATACATTGGTCACTAATAATCTGACAATATCTGTCACTGCCAATAGCCAAGTACCCCTTTCATAGACGGGTATACTGAGGAAAATTTGATAGGAAACGCTTTCCAAAGGCACCTACAATCTGACCGTGATCTGGAATCGAACCCACGACCTTTAGATCTTGAGTCCAACGCTGCAACCATTCGTCAAGCTCCACTTGTACGTCAACCATCTTTGGGGGCATTTGTTGTTTAGAGATTCCAGCTTCCGTTGCTTATAGAATCCCACTTCCTGTGTACTGCGCTGCCCTCGAGACAGCCTTCAGAATAAAAGAACCGCCCCTTTCACCTAATTTGCATTTCCTACAGGGATCAAGCGCTAGACCAAACCCACGTGGCACATATGGTCTCACACCTCTAGTCCCAGTACAAGGTTGTCTCAGAATGACGTCATCGATGGCTTTCCGTAAGATTCTCCGTCCGTAGTTACTTCCACTTCCGCTCAAATGTCTTGCAGTGTGATGTCAATAGTGTTTATGGTGGAGTTAAAAATAACATTAGAATCACCTCTGCCCTATTCATTTCAATCTGAATAGGGCAGCGGTGTTTCAGCTTTAACATCATTTTTTTTTTTATGAGGCAAGAGAGGAGGAAGAAAAGAGCTTGCGTTGAAAACACGAAAAAAATCATGGAACTAATATAGATTTCTGTTTAGTCAGTCAGTGACACTATCATGTATATTTTCCGCCCTCGTAAGCCCTGTTCTCTCTCTCTCTCTCTCTCTCTCTCTCTCTCTCTCTCTCTCTCTCTCTCTCTTTCTCTCTCTCTCACTCTCTCTCTCTCTCTCGCTCTCTCTTCTTCCTCCCTATTTCCCCCCTTTTTCTCTCTTTCTCTCTCACTCTTGTTCTTCCATCCTTATATGCCCTACAAACTTTACCACTCTGGCTAGCTTACGAAAGTCGGGTTATGTGAGAACTCCGCATTTTTTATAGACCTCGATGGTCTATTCTAGTCCCCAGAACAGTCGTTCCACTAACTCATTGCTTTGGCAAAACAGCGTGCTGCCGCCAGATCCCCTCGATCCTCTGACGAAAAACAGTCTAGATCCATTTTCTCCTCTCCACCCTCTTCTCTCCCCCTCCCACCCCCCTCCCCCCACTCCACGGACTGCTTAACATTAACCGATTTCTTTGACCCTGCTGTGCTACCCAGCACGATAATAGTTCTGCAAATGCAAAACATAAATCTGGCTACGTAGTGCTCTGTGTCCCGATGTTGGTCAGAGAAACGAAACAATACAAAAAAGAGAAAGACCAAAGAAAGAAAACAGAACTGGTGGCAAATTGAAGATGCAGGATAAAAGACGAGCCCCAGGCAGCCTAAATCAACTGGGCTAAAAGCGGCAACCTTAAAGCGATTTGTTTGCTGTGTGTGGTTATTTTCCCATCGATTACAGACGTGAAAATGTGATTTATACTGGCTGGAAATTAAGACGCTTCGATACTCGGAAACCATGCGGTATTTATGATTATGACCCGTCCAGAAGCCAACATTAGAACTGCATAGCTGTGCACGAGGGCAACGTTGACCCACTAACACAGAGCAAGAATACTGTCGGGAATTTGATTAATAATTCTGGAACTTAATCGAACATTTTGCTTTTTTTATATTCCTTTTCAAAACTAGAAATTCACATTTTCAAATAATTGTGTTTAATTTTTTTTCTCCCCCTTTAAAATATGTTCAAAGGTCAGTTTTGTGGCTTACGCAATTCATTTTAAAAATAAAACTTCTACGAGTGCTTTTCTTTTGTCTTTTATTCTAAAACGGTTTCCAATAATGAGACGTTCAGGTATCGATTCGAGCAGATCCTTCATCAACTCAAACAACTGCTTTAACATCAGACGTGAAAATCGATTTAAATACAATCCAGGGCACTCGACAATCGCGGGGAGGAAGGGGAAAAAGCAAGATGGGAGAGGGGAATTGCAAGGATGACATTATGAGGTTTTCAAGATTTTTAATCTCGAGTATTGTTCTTAATCATAGCTTCTATTCCTGCTTTTCTACTCGAGAAAGGTCATAGCTAAGATCGGGGGTACACAGTAACTCAGTTTGAATTAAAAGCTATAAACCGGTTTGAGAACAAAAGTTTCACATGTTTTATGACGAACGTATCTGTGCATGAGGTTATCACAGTTGAATAGGTTCAATCGCAATCCAGATAATAGCAATTTCTGTTTAATGGGAGCAATACTTTCCATCTTAAAAAAAAATGCTACATTTCTGTATAAATGTCATCGATAGTCGCATCTCCTTTTAATGGCAACGTTTTTCCCTGCCTTCAAGGAGTTGTGACTGAGCGAAGCTGATCTATCTCATAATCATTTAACTTTACTTGGAGTCACTGGTGTGTGTAAAGACTGAAGAGAATTGTTGAGGGAATTTCACCACAGAAAAGCTTTCATAATAAAGGTAAAAAAAAAAAGATAAACTGCACCTTTATTTTCACTGAAGGGAAGACGTCTTACAATGCCATACAGTGTAACACAATTTATTCAGATAATATATTGACCTAATGGTTACGGCACTGGACTCACGATCTAAAGGTCGTAAGTTCGATTCCCGACCACATTCATGTTGTAGGTGCCCTGGGAAAGCATTTCATTCACATTTTCCCTGAATTCACCGATCTGTAAAATGAGTACATGGCTAACGGCAGTGGAAGATTGTCAGAATGCTGGGGATCAACGCCTATAAATGGCAGTGGTGCTATGTTTCCCAGGCTGTTGAGAAAGTCCTAGAGTGATCAGGCCTACTGGGGTAATAATAGTGTGAAGTCGCATGAGTAGGCATTAGCCTGTATAAGAGACCTATAAATCGCATTACTGTTACTATATATATATAAATACTGACAATGCACATAATACATAATAGACTAGTGCTAAAACATTAATAACAAAGGCATAGTTAGCCGCAGCAGAGAGGCATCCTGGTTCCCCCCCCCCCCCCCCCCCNNCCCCCCCAGTTCAAAAGCCAAGTACCCCTTCACAGCAAACTAGAGTGAGTAAACGGGAGATAGGTGTCTTTCCCTAGGACACAACAATGTACACCGACTGCCCCGAGAGTCGAGCCCACAAATCAACACTTGACAATCTTCACTTTATGTGACCTACAGTAGCTTTCAAGGCTGCACTGCCACGCTGCCTCCTGTTGAGACTGATGTTCAAATATAAATCTTCTTCAAAAGTTAGAGCGAGACATCACGGTATTATTCCCACTTTTCAAAAATAACATAATGAAGGTCTAATAGTTCGCTAGATATCCATTCTTGAAAGATATTGCAATTCAGGAAGCATAGTATGAGGCTGAGTGGAACGTTCGCCTCTTTGCGTCACTAAAAAGTGTGTACTGTACAGGCCACACCTACATCAGCCATTCCTGGTGAAGATGAACTGGCCTCGAGCTTAAAGGAATATACATCTTAATAATAATGCGGTTTTTAGACTCATATCCAGGCTAATGCCCGCTCATGCGACTTCACACTATTATTACCCCAGCAGGCCTGATCACTCTAGGATTTTCTCGACTTCCTGGGAAGCATACAGTGCCGCTGCCATTTATAGGCGCTGATCACTAGCATTCTGACAATATCTTCCACTGCCTATAGCCAGGCACCCATTTTACAGACGGATGGACTGAGGAAAATGTGAATGAAATGCTTTCCCAAGGCACTTACAACATGACCGTGGTTGGGAATCGAGCTTAGGACCTTTAGATCCTGAGTCCAACGCCGTAACCACTAGGCCACGCTGCTCCACAGCGAATAAAAACGAGAAAACAAAACATTTACTTTTTCTTCTCTTTTTTTTTGTTTTCGGGTCTATGTAGATTTATACGGGGCACGTGCATGAGCAAATAGGCCACGCCCACCGCGTTTGCGCAGTGAACACGGTCCTATTCCAGTTCAGTTCAATTTCAGTTCAATTTTATTGGATATTACCCCCTTTATAGCGGGGGCGAATCGAACGCATGTTTAAAATCATTAGGTACATCTCACAAGTATTCAAGCCATTAAAAGTTTCAGGCAGTTTTTAAATAGTTTTAAAGCTGTCCTTTCTTGCTGTAGCCTTAGGTTATCTTGGGAATTACGCAATGTTTTAATGGCAAGTAAGAGTCAACAGACATTGACATGCAAGAAGTGTAATCAAAACTTTGTTAATGATGCTATCTCTAGACACCGGATGTAAGCCAACAGCATCCGCGATAAGCCGTGACATTTCCGACTTTACATGGAACAAATTCTACCTCCCTAATCATTCAAATCGGCGGGTTAAAGTGCAGTTTTAAAGTACAGTTTAAACGTATCTGTTATCATCGTTGTTGTCCGAGTAGACAAAAGCGATGTCCATTATTTTAACTGAACAAGCGCGGTATAAGTAAAATTTAATGTGTAGATTTCTGGCATTTATTTACAATATAAGAAACTCTTTGCAAGGGTCTATGTCAGTACATTTCAGATCAAGCTCTCCATCTTTTTCATCCTCTTCTTCTTCTTCAATGTTTCCTGGCCACTCTAGCAGACCGCCATGAGCCATGATCTGGGTGCAGGTCTGTTCAGTTCTCCCATAGCCTCGTCTCACAGTCAGCTGGCAATGACTAAAACCATTCTCTTAGTTCTTCCAGAAGAGGATAGATCAAAGATTATTCCAAGAAAGTTTTTTTGTTGTTTTTTTTTTAAACTTTGTACTAGACTTGGGTTATTTTATTTCGGGATCGACATCATGGTAACTCCATGGACAACTCCATACGTACTCCGTCCATCCCAGCAGAGAGCACAGCGTGTGAAGTCTAGACTGTGTTTACATTTCAATCGTCTTGCATAGAAGGTGGTATTCCCGATTTGGTGATGTTTAAAGTGCTCCACACAGTGTTTATCCACCTCACTATCCCTCTCACTGTATTCACTCTATTTGTCACTCACTATATTCACCCACTCCACTATGCCCTCCCCCCCCCACTATATTCACTTACCTCATTATGCCCATCATTATATTTACTCACATACAACGTCGTTCATTGTATTTACCCACCTCTCTATGCCCCTCACTATATTCACCCACCTCTCTATGTCCATCACTATATTCACTCACCTCACTATGCCCCTCATTGTATTCACTAACCTCACTATGCCCCTCATTGTATTCACTCACCTCACTATGCCCCTCATTGTATTCACTTACCTCACTATGCCCCTCATTGTATTCACTCACCTCACTATGCCCCTCATTGTATTCACTACATCACTATGCCCCTCATTGTATTCACTCACCTCACTATGCCCCTCATTGTATTCACTCACATCACTATGCCCCTCATTGTATTCACTACATCACTATGCCCCTCATTGTATTCACTCACATCACTATGCCCCTCACTGTATTCACTCACCTCACTATGCCCCTCATTGTATTCACTCACCTCACTATGCCCCTCATTGTATTCACTACATCACTATGCCCCTCATTGTATTCACTCACATCACTATGCCCTTCTGAGAGCTCACTCACATAACTGTGCCCTTCACTACAACCTTCATTTTAACTAGCCAAACTGTATCCATCATTTCATTATTTTAAAGTGATCCTGCGACATATTCGATCACCATGGCATCGCGTTTGATAGTTTTAGAACCTCTTGGAGACCACTGCCCGCTTACCCACACATCCTCAAAAAAAAAAAAAGAGACACAGAGAGGGCGAGAAGGAAGGCAGTATCAGCTTTTAAATGTCTTGAGAAATGGAATGATTTACTTTGTCTTTTTCTTGTCTCCGTCACGATTTCCCATTACCTCATACCGTGTATAATTTGTTCGTGTTGGGTATGACCTTTCTCGGATATTTTCAAAAGGGAAAAACGTATGCTGCCCCCTTCCCTTTTTAAAAAGTTAGGCTCATACCCCCTTTCCAGTGATCTGTAGGCTTTGAGTATCTTACAAGACTCTCTAGTTTGCATTTTCACATTTTCATCCGCCAACCCATGCACTCTTCCTTGGCCCAAATTCTCTTCACGTAATACTTAGCCAAGCCCATCTCTTTCACATACTTTTATTACCCTATAAGACCCCATTACGCGATATGTTACGTGACCCCAGCACCTACACTACTTCATCTTTATGTTGTACTTTTAGCATTGTTACATCCTTTCGTCTACCCTGTACTCTTTCCACTATCATCATCCATGTCATCCGTTACCCAAACCCTCCTTCCCGGTAAAATTTTGTTTCGTATTTTCAATATAAGATTTTTAAAAAACAGGACAACTTTACAAGGAGATGAACTCTAGAGCAGATCGATTTGTCAAATATGTCCACGAGTGATGATCAGGGGAAGCCGCGAGACGTGAAAGACTTAACTGGGCCTTGACGGGTATTCAGCTGGATCGATACCTCCTCTTCTCTCCGGCCTACACCGCTTCCTCCGTAGATTGATATTCAATTTATTTCTTTATGAAATGATGACTTGTTGACTCGCATCTCTTAAAGTGCAATCCAAGCAATTTTACGTCCCCTTAAACTTAGCAAGTTAACCCATGCATTCTCTGGGTTTATGGAAAAAAAACTATTTCTGAATATTTCATCGTGGCGCCTATTTCCAAAGGGGAAAAAAAACCCAGCAAATCCATTTAACGACATTTAGAAATAAGCTTGAATTCACACGTAAATCATGACTTCATTCACTTAAATGTTCGAAGTCACATTTTACGACATTTAACACTAAGCTTTGAATTCAAACTAAATCATGGATTGATTCTCTTAAATGTTCAAAGTCACATTTTACAACATTTAAATCTAGGCTTCACGTCAAACGTAAATCATGACTTTATTCTCATAAATGTGCAAAGTCATCTTCCTCAACGTTTCGTTATCACTTTTCAGAATAGCAGTGAAATTTTATGTAAGTCCTCACATAGTTCATTTTGCTATAATAAGCTGTAGGGATGAAATGTTCAAATTCATCTTCCTCATGTTTCATTATCATCTTTCAAACTAGCAATGAAGTTTCATGTAAGCTGTCACATTGTTCATTTTGCTGTAATAAGCTATACGGATCTATACAGGTAACGCCTATGCACTTTATTACAGAGCCACCTACACGCAAGAAATCTGACACCAAAATTTTCTTTAATGCCGAGTTGCGTGGTGATCTTATTTTGTCTATTTAGGGAGGCTTTATTATTAAAGAAAAACCTACTCCACCCTGTTTTCAGTTTGTTGAAACAAAAGTTGCTGTGAGAGCCTTATTCAGAGTTTACAGGCGAAAGGTTGCGCCATTTTCTTGTCTGACGTATATAGGCCCACGCCCCGTACTGCTGAATAGAAACTGGAAGCCCATCTGAAGAATGGATGTTGTTAGCAGTGATTCCAGAAGATTAATACCATATGAATTATGAACGCAGCTTCACATACTGTGGTCAAAGACAGTCTACTAAACAAAAATAGGTCCACATATTTAGTAGTTGTTGACTGGGGGAAAATAGGTCCGCTATTAACCGAGGTGGTCTCTGCTAAATATAGCTTGCTGATATGAAAAAAAAAATGGAGATCCTCAATGATATTGTCAGGCCACGCTCTCTATAATTTCCCCCTCTCCCCTCTTCCCCCCCCCCTCCAAAACCGATTTCACCATATATTTCACAACATTCTTGAGAGTACCCACCTTCCTTTGAGGATGCGTGTGCGGGTGATCTTCATTATCTGTAACTAGTACCTTGTATAATTCCCTCAGGCATGTCTTTGTATTGAACAATCAATGTCGAAACCATTATTAACAGTGGATTTGCTTGATTTTGTTCTTTTGTGAGATCTCCAGCCCTATTTAGTAACATTAATTAGTTATGAGGTGTTCTTTTTCTGGCTCTGTACTCTATCTTCATTTAGATCGGGGTAAAAATGTTAATTATTTTCAGTCAAACGTGAGTACTTCAATCAGAGACGCTTTTATGAGGCTCCATCTTCACACCTACATTTTGACGAAATGGGAAGCCACAGCCCTTCCTTGTAGTCCGTGGTCAGTCCTGAGCAAAGGGTACACTTTTGATTGCTGCACGCGGAAGTCACAGTGATTAAAGGTATGCACTTACTAGAGGTCTGTTAGACATTTGTCGCATTTTGTGTAAAACCGAAAGAAAAAAAACTCGGCAGCATGGCAGCAACCAACTACGGTTTGAAGTGTGTTAGTAGAACATCTTATCAACGGCTTTGTGTTGGAGGAGGATGAGGCAAAAATCAAGGGGGGNGGGGGGGGGGTTGTATGCCAATTAATGAGGCAAAGATATAAGTATAGCAAACACCACTTGCAAGTCAGTGCATTATTTTCTGTCTTTTCCGCAATCGTCGCAGCCATTATGGCTTGCATAGAGACGGATATTTCTTTTGCTAAGGAAGGGATAAAATTGCCCTTTCATCAAACTCAGAGACCAAACAAAGGTAGCCCTTTGTTTTCGACATTACATCCTCGTTTGCAGACAACATCTCGATGAAAGCCAAACTGACCGAACTTTGCTTTTTTTAATGTTTGTAGATTGCCAATAACTTCGCACATATTGTATCAAAATCTCAGATCTCTAGCTTCAATAATTTCGTGATAGGAATGCAATTTTCTGACCACATCAATGCACTGATAAGAGCACATATTGCACATATTGAAATATTGCAGCAATATTTCTGTGACAGAAACATGGTCAAGCACTTCAGAAAACGTCATTTATCGGAAAAATATTCTGTGCAAAAACCCGATCAAAGACTTTGTCGATTTGTACACTTCAGAAAGCTTGTGCTAAATCCAAGACGAGCTAGTGTTGGATTTTTGCACCAACCAATGTCATAGACAAAACATGACAAGACCTTTATATTTGACTGTATCTCACTAAGTTCTAATTTTATAGTAGACCTAAGAAAAAAATCATTTTGTTAAGTGCAATGTTATGAAAATGAAATACTTATTGCTTCGCTTGCATTTTTTCCCTTTATTTTGGCATTTGCTACGTTTTGCATCCAAGAGACGATTTTAGCTTTCTGTCTAATTTGTAACATCGTATTCTATAGTTGTCTTCTTACTGCTTTATAACTGGCTTTTTCTTTGAAGTGCTTTTACAAGACAATGAGAAGTTCTGTGTGTAATTGTGTGTGTGTGTGTGTGTGTGTGTGTGTGTGTGTGTGTGTGTGTGTGTGTGTGTGTGTGTGTGTGTGTGTGTGCAAGAGAGAGAGACAAAACATGGCACAGTGAACCTTTATCATCTGGATGTCAAGGTGAGGAAAGTGCTCCGGCGGGATTTAAGATAAGGAGGTGTCACAAAGATAAAATTTTAAGTTTACTGTTTCCCTCTTCAGTTTTATAACTAGGGCAAACGCGCTTATAAGCTAAACTGCGCTTGGGAGAATGAAGGTGGGGACATTTTGGTGAGTTACAAAAAAGTGGTGTTGATGCCTTGCGTCTTCATATGCTTCAAAAATGCAGTTTAGAGAGAAAAGTATCATATGCGACTGTTTTACTCGGGTCAACAAACTTGATACAGAAAACAAATGCTATCTCAAGTTTTTGAGCTCACATACAAATTCCTAAATAATACTGTGTTCACAACTTGTCTAACATGTTGAAGAAACCGATACTTAAATCTTCATGTGACTTAAAATGTGGAATACTGTCTTATATGTTAAAACGAAGGATAAATTTTTCCCTGTCGGACATGGGTACAACATGACTTTGTTTACATGATGGGTTCCAAACGATTGTAGATAAAGAATGGCCAATGATAAATAAATAGCATTACACCCAGACGTACAATATCAGATGAACAAATAAGTATGAATGACTGAAGAGTGACGGAATCAACAGAAAAGGAATAAAAAGGTAGGAAAGAGGGGAAATTAATGAAATAAGAAGACACATAAAGAGCTAAGTACAGAAAGGCAAGAAACAAAGCTTCTACAACCTTGCAACTCACTGGATATCGGCCTTCATATGAGATCGTGTTCGCCAAAGACACTCTCAGTGACCTCTGTGACGTCATTTGTGATCGGATCTTTGTAGGTCAGCACATGCGCCATCAAGTGCAAGGCAGCCATTCTGCTATAATTTATTCATGCGGTACAGGCATAGAGTCATAGAGATCGTCTTACCTAACTGGCCCAGTTGGCTGTTTCTACGCTGTACAGCAAACTGCACCTGGGAAGTTTCCATCAATCGTTAAGAGATAATATGGTGCTCGTCGCTTCCCAATCTATATGTCACTTCCGCAGCCGAATTTGTGCGTATTTGAACTTTCGATAAATATTAATGCCTTGGACTAATTTTTCCAACGGGAGCAGCATTCGTCGCCGTGTCGTCTGCAAATAAAAGAGGTCACCGGAAATGACCAGATTTTATTTTACATTAGCAAAGTCTTTGACAAGGATTGGGGTATTTTACTCACGTCACCGGTGAGTAAATGAGAGAGTGAGTGAACGAAAACCTTATTCGCGAATCATTGGAGTTATTTTGTTTCGTAATTATGTTAATTTGTTTCATATACGAAGCAAGACAATCTCTGGGGTCTACATTCATCTGAAGATATGGAACGAAATAAATCCACTGTATTATGTATTGTAATTTCTGCTCATGATGTTGCATTTTTCTAAATCTCCTCAAAACTTTGATAGCACATGTATTTCTTTACGTCCGCCATGTCGTTTATTTTCGAAACCTTGGAGCATACGCCTAAAGATTACGACAATTACCTTTAGCAATTGATAAAAAGCACCAAATCTTACTGTCTTGCTATCCAGCCAAAATACTTTTCGTGGGGTAGTCTGACTGCCCAGCCAAAATACCCTTGTCCTTTTCGATATGATCGATCTCAGGCGTGTTAGGCCTAACTGAAATCAAACAGTAAATTCCCACATTTCAAACTTCGCACTGAAACTTGTCATAGACATGGAATGCTGCCAATTTAGATTTAAACACCGTGACAACTGGATGAAAAACAGTTTGGCTGTAATATGAAACAGCCTGCATCTATTTCTTGTTCCTGGCATGCACGCGTGACGTGATGCCTGTAGTATTCGTTTCAGATAGCCTACATATGTAAAAAGTTGAGATGCCAGAAAGGTCTCACATTCTGATGGAATACCTGAAGGTTACAGACCTGTAATAGGATTGGACCCTTTTTTTCTTTATGGGCTATATTAACATTTTGAGCTGCCCTCTGAACCCAAAGTTTTAGCTTTCACCCAGACCCATACCAGATTGAAGCTCATTATGTGGCCCAAATTTTAAGACTTACCCAACCCTAGCAAGCCCATTGAAATTTTGAGCTTGGTTGCTATTTGTAAACAGACCCTACATTTTTCACTGGTCAATGCCAAACCCCTCCTCTTCCGCCTGAGCACACCCT
>JAWQUT010000277.1:360529-417896 GCA_033807755.1 Ellobium chinense
CAAAACGCGTTATCCACCAATATGATTTTTTAGCTTATTCTACATACTTCATGTAGCATTAGGAGTATTTAGTATACATGTATATTTCCATTCCATAGAAGGACATTTGATCTACATTAT
The DNA here is from genome assembly GCA_033807755.1 of Ellobium chinense. Classification (NCBI taxonomy): domain Eukaryota; kingdom Metazoa; phylum Mollusca; class Gastropoda; order Ellobiida; family Ellobiidae; genus Ellobium; species Ellobium chinense. The sequence goes on from JAWQUT010000277.1 coordinate 360,650, forward strand.
TTAGGACTTAAATTTCGCCTTTCACATAAAAATATGCTTTGTATCTGGTCTGTTTTGCCACAACCCCCGAATGGTGTAGAATGCGTTTTGCCATGAAGCCCTTCATTTCAACCACAGCTCTTTTTCCGACAACTGTTTTCGGATCTGCTTTTCTGCCCATAAAGTCTTAGTGTTTTGAATATCTTTTCTTTAAGCCTCCTTTTAAGCCTATGTCTCTCCTCTGAAATGATTTTTATGTTGTTGTTGTTTTGTTTAAATCACCAGTCTTTTCTTGTCGCGGGCCCCCTTTTTTTGTAAATGTGCAATGATTTTACGTACGTGCTAAGGAATAATGGTTTGAAGACATATGTTTTTTCCTTAGGTCGTTGATTGTTTTTCTTAAACCTTACGTTTATTTTGTTAAGTTTCATGTCTATTTTCTTAAGTCTTGCGTGTATTTTTTTAAAGATTTAAATCTGTCCTGTTGTCTCATTTCTATATTCTTATGTCTGAAATCCAATTTGTTGTCTCATATCTAACCTATTAAGTCTTAAATTCTTTCATTAAGTCTCATGTCTACTTTCTTACGTCTTAGGTCAATTTTTCTTTTCTTTTGAAATTTAGTATCCAACCTCTTTCCTTAAAGAAAAACTGATCCAGACGTAATTAAACCTTTAATACGTTGATATCCTAATTTTAAAAAAGTCTTTCAAGTGTCTATCAACATGATGCAATGCCTCTGCCTGCTCTAGACAATCCACATAATTACACTATGCAACTTCTAAATTCTCATACCCGATGTCCGCGTGGCGGCCATAAGCTTACGTCAAAATAAGTTCTAGGCTCACGGCAAAGCTATCTAGCCAGTGCACTGTGGTACGGATCTTATGTTTTCACTCTAAGCAGCAGATATGTCAAACGAAACAAATTATGCTGAGGTAATCAAAATACTTTACCTTGACTCAAACGAACGTAGAACGCAATTTCTGAGTCTGGATGATCAGAGCCTTACTTGAAAGCTAAAAAATCCATGGCCTGATAGAAGTGTCCGTAGCTGCTAGAACTTAAGTGATGTCATCATTTTTCCCACAAGCCTCTGCTGCTATGGCAACAGGACTAACTCATCACGCAAGGGCCAAATCTTAGTCACTCGAATTCTTCTTATCGCAAAACAAATGTGCGTGGCAATAGAAAGATGCTCTTTATTTGCGAGTTTGGTTCAAAGGGCATCATGGATCATTCTCAGAGAGACAAAAGAATACTTGAAAATGGTAAATTATTTTTGACGTGCGCATCTACCATTAAGCTCTTTTTCTATTAATTCCTGTGATGACATGGCATGTTATAAAAATAATACATGGAAGATTTTCCAGAAACAGGCAGTTGATTACTGAAGTTAAACGGGTGCACACTTCTTCACATATCACCTAAAAAAGAAAAAAAATCACTAACTACTAAATAGATATCACTATGTTTACATATTATATACATCTTATATGCCTAGCCTATGTGTAAAGATTTATGACAAACACGCCACCCGGTCTGGCTGTTTTTATTTCGCAAAATGAATGGGCAGATCAAATATCGCTGACAGCGCTGTGGGTGGCTGGAGTGAATACCCATCCAGGATCTATGAGCTGCCCTCAGAAACCCGAGAAACTGTCCAAGTGCTTAATGATAAGGCTTTGACCATCCAGGCAGACATGACCGTGTATGCGACATGATAGGAAGACAAGGACTTACACTAGTGATTGTGGCAATTGGCAACCAGCATCTCCATTTCACATCTTTTAGTACCCAGTGCGCCTAGACGTGGAAAACGGGAGGCATGTGATACGATATCTCACAGGGATTTATCATCCAGGCAGACATGAACATGTATGTGATATAATAGGAAGACAGGGATTTACGTTGGTGAATGTGACAGTTGGCAGCCAGCATCTCAGTTTCACGTCTTCTAATACTCATTGCGTCTAGGCGGGGAAAAAACGGGACATGTGATATGACAGGTTAACAAAGACTTACATTGTTGAATGTAGAGTAATTTAAGAGATCCAGTGATCCAGACTACATGTCTTCAGTATGTGGTGTTTATCCGAGTAGGACTCTCCCCCCTCCCCCCCTCTTTCCCCCGTACCCATCTCAGACACCCATACAAACAAGTCTGTTCTCTTCAAATGCCTTATCCCATGGGGCATCCATGCCATGCCAGATATTGCATGAATCAATTACATAATCCCTGTATGCTTGTCTTTTTTAAAGAATCTCTTGTGCCTCTCATTATGTTCTANCACAACCCCACGACACCCCCCTCCCACAAGTAGTTCGTCAAATGCCACCGTCAGTGTGACACAGTATGTACCATCCCTGCAGTCATAGTACTGTGGATAGGGTGAGGTATTGGTGGGCCCCAAGTACAAAGGGCTGCACACTGTTTTAAGAGTAAGTATCAACACTAGTGCATTGACAGTGATGTCTTTTCCGCTATGCCCCCCTTTATGCGATAATAGTAATGAGATTTGTAAGTCTTTGATCCAGGCAAACTACATTCAAGCGACTTTGCATTAATTTTGTTATCCTAATGGACGAGATCACAATAACCTTCTCAGCTGCTTAGAAAGTATACAATACCGTTGCTATTTTAGAAAGGGTTCATCACTCGAACAGTTGCCGTATACATAAATATCCTTGCGTTAATTAAAGTATTGCAGTGAACACTATTTTGTTTTGGGATTTCTCGTGATTACCTCTGTGCGTTAACTAACGTATGGATTGTGCATGGGTTATGCAGCCATATGTACACACTGTACACAAGTGTTCACCTGAGAATTAAGTGAGCGAAAGAACTGTGGCCGTATGCATGATCCATGCGTTAGTTAACGTATTGCGGTAACCACTGGAAACTCACAAAACATTAGTAGTGCTCCCTATAGTTAAAGCAATACGTTGATTAACGTATGAATTATGCATATATGGCCACTGCACTGGTTTGTTAAGGTGTTTGGGCTTCAAAAATGGCCTACCATGACAGGAATTTTGAAGACGACTAAGTTATCCTGACTCTAAGTCTAACGTTGCCATACGGAAATTAAATGAGACTGGCTTTTAAGCGTGAGCAGTTGAAAAATGTGTCAGGGTCACGAGTGAACGTTAGGTTTATACTTACACGTGGAAGTTGGAGAACGATTCAGGTTGTAGGTATTTAAAGTTAAATTGTTCTGAAGTTAGCATCTCTATGGTATAGTGGTAGCACATTCAGACTTGCAAGCTGAGAGGACTTGGGTTTGACCCCCTCTCCGGTAAGAACAGGACATGTTCTAGTAGTTTGTTTTTTTTTAGGCCTGTCTTGTCACAGTACGTTGGCAAAATCCTTAGTGGCACGCTTATCAGGTAATATCGGTCGAAGGTCATTTTTCTTCTCTCTAATGATAAAGTTAGAGTGAGACAGAGAGAGTGAGACAGAGATGTCAATTCCTAAATATGTATGTGACAGTTATGCAAAACATATGTTGTTTTTTTTTCTCTTTTCATTCATTATTTTGAACTAATTTGACATTATATTGTATGTGGTTGGCTTTCGCCTAAATAAACAAACTTGAAACTTGATATATAGAAAATAGATTATGCTTACGCTGCTTATATTGGGCAAGAACACGCTCATACAGAAACCATTTCATATACTCAGATGGATTCACTTAACCTATCCACGTCCCCCCTCCTCCTCCCCTCCTCAACAGATCGATGGATATACTATACTCTTACACGCAAATTACTACTTGTTATAAATAGGCCTATATTGAACACCTCACTAGAGTCTGTCTTCATATCAGTATAAGTGGTTTCGAAATGTTTCACAGCGTGCTTGTTTTGCTTTCATATTTTAAAATTATGATTAATCCACTCACACTATTTCGGTTTTTTCTAACTTCACTAGAGCTTATAATTCTTCATACCACTGGTTTTGCTTTTTGCGATATTTCACAGCGATATTGTTTTCACAATCATATTGGACAAGAATGATAAACCGACTCACAATCACGTTTCTTCTCAATTTCCCAACATCCTTTAACCTTTCACTACGCCTACAATCACCAATTAAACTTCGTGTCTTTCTCAAGACATTGTTCTAAATTTACTGCAGCTTTGTTTTCTTAGTTATTAGAAATTTGAGATGTTAAAGATTGTGTCGGGATTTAAATTAGATTTTTTTAAAAAGTTTTTGTTTTTGTACAATACTTAGCGTCTGAAATTGTATAGGGTTGACGTGTCACGTCTAAACTTATTTGATCTTTAGACTCTGTTTTAGAGATTGCGATATTTTGAGACATGCCATATTTTTTTAAAAGAAGAAATGCATAAAACGGGCGTGTTATACTAGGTTATAGTTGGGAAGCGATCCTATCATGAGAGCCGCAAGTCTGGCTGAGGTCTAAGTAGCTGTGGCAGGGAACAGAAAGGTATACGCATCCTTTTCAAATGAACAAAACTTCGCTATCTCTTTTAAAACAGCATTTACTGTGCTTAGGGTTTTGGCTCACGCTTTTCTTGGAAAAATACAGTAGCGGTTTCCCGTTGCCTTCTGACTGTTTTTGTAGAATAAAATTATACGGTCTCTCTGCATCTCATGACCTAGCCCACAACTAACCCACAAGAGATTAGGTCAAACGTACAGGTCTTAAAGGAAGCAAATTTGAAAGAAAATTACTCGCAACAGTGAAGATAAACAAGCAAAATTTATAGGACATCTGTGGCAAAGACACCTGGCTAGAGTATGTGGTAAGAACCAGAAAACTGAATGGTAACTAAGGAAGGCAAAGAGAGATCATTCTGGATGACCTGACAAGTTGGATGCGGGCACAACACACTGGAGAAATGTTGAAATGCTATAGGATGTACAGCAGACAGACAGAAGGAGATCCTTGACCAGATACGCCAGTCGGCACCGGACATGAAGAAGAAGAAGAAGAAGAAGAGGAGAAAGGAGAAGATGAAGGAGAAGAAGAAGAGGAAGAAAAAGACCTTCACTTCCTAAATACCATAGGTTTCAATAATTTTTTACGCCTTTCGAAATGAATACCAGAGGATCAGTTCATAGTCTCGAGGCTGTGAGGTGCTGGAACTTGTGACTACATTTCGGTACACAGTACAAGGCACTCAAAACGTGAACTTTGCAACGAGTATGCCGGTGTTTTCCCCCCTGCAGTGATCGTATGCATAAACCGTACGTTAGTTAAAACGTACTGCGATAACCACGGGAAACTCCCTAAACATTAGTAGTGTTCACTGTGGTTAACGCAATGCGTTAACTAATGTATGCATTATGCATACGGCCACAGAAAAGCTAAAACGGGTTTGAAAGTATGAAGCCCTGAGATCCGACTAGAGAGGGATATAATCTTACACAAAGGGATATTATGTTAAAAGGTTGTAAATGACATGTGTTCTGTAAAAAAGGTCTTAAAAAAAAACCAAAATACAATGTTGCATAACAAGTTACCAGGACCAGCTGTGCTACCTAGACGAACGAAGCAACACACAGAACGACATGTTACACAAACATTATGACTAGATTCGCACCATTTACTATTCACAACATACGTTTTGTTTTTACATTAATGTACATTATAGCCCAACTCACTTATATAAATAAATATTCATTTCTTATATAGTCTACCCCCTTGACACAGGCCACCGCCGCCAAAGTGCAATGACCTCATGCTCAACTGCACGGAAATCTCAGATGATGTGCAGTAGATCTGTGGCCGTATGCAAAATCCATCTGTATCGCGTTAACTACAGTGAACACTACTAATGTTTTGAGAGTTTTCCGTGGCTACCGCAGTGCGTTAACTAACGAAACGATTACGCATACGGCTACTGATATGAGGGACAGGGGAGGGGAGGTTGGGGGAGTGGGGTGATACCGAGCTGAGATTAGCGTATAAGTTCCGAGTGTGCAATGGTTTTTGACCGAGTGAATTGTTCTCCCTAAAATAACGGCTGCAATAACAAAGCTTTCTTTACTAATTTTTAATTGTCCACTAAGCTCACAGAAATGCTACTTAAAATATAAGCTTATCATTGACTTTTCGAGTGAATACAAGTTGAGTGAGAAGAGTAACAAATAGATATCACTGATTTTTTTTTTTATGTTTGTTTTTAATTGAAGAACTGTTGTGCTCACCTGGGGGATAAGCACTGTTGTAAACAGATTTCACATTTCAACTTCATTTTAAGGAAAGAACGCACATTAATTGCCGTCACTTTCACACAATGATTAACACATCCGCACACTCTCCAAAGACTATACTATTATACAGTCTTTAATACTAAGGACCCTGATTGTCTATTTAAGACTATGCATTCAGCAGCTGCAAGAAGTAATGTTCAGGAAAAGACATAGCTCACACCCTTATTCTCTCCCCTCTCCTCTCCCACACCCTAACTCCACTCTCCAGCCTTAGCCAGCCCCCTCCCCCATCTTTTACCAGAAGCTTCTACTTTGACCACTCATGAAATTGCTTATATACATTCAAAGAGGATTAATATCTATACACAAAGTTGTAAAGCCCAGAACCATTAAATACGGTCTCGTCATCGATTTTCATTCCACAGACTTAATCATCTCCTTCCAATAATTAATCCTCTGAATCCGAGTACATCTCAAGGCAACTTGCTTAGACTAGCAGAAAAGCTGCTTTTGAAATAAGAATATCAACTAATCTACTAATATCAAGAAGAGATAGTACACCAGACTACATTGGCAAATATGATTTTCATAACGCCACTGAGATTAGAAAATGGCGTACTACGGTTTTTTTTTCACGCTTCTTAGAGAACGCAGGGGAAACATTTTTAAGACCTCGGGTATCTTTGCAAGTGTATAGCAGGAAGGTATTGGCGTATGTTTTTTATTAATCTGTGAACATGAACCTTGATCTCATTTTTTTTTTTTAAATGGCCCGAGTCTGATTTAAGTATTCTCGAAGCATGGCGATAATTTCCACACAGGCTTAACTCTCTGCATATACCATTAAATGATCTTACAGGTATTCACTTTAGAGATTGATCGATATAGATGCAACCTGTCGTCTCCACATCCGAGGACTGTTATCAGAGAGTCGCCGGGTGATATATTCAAGATGACGTCGTTCGTGCGATGTTAAATAAAGATACAGCATGCGATCAAACGTGTAAGAGTCGAACAGTGAATGTCCACAAGCCGTGGACAGCGGTCGTGGACAATGCATAGTCTAGGAAATTAAAGCAAGCATCAACGGTTATGGCCGCCGCATGGGCACCAAAGCGGCATAACTTTCAGTAACGACTATCAATGGTCGACGTATCAATTGACTCCCAAGGGCTTGTCTGTCATGATTGCCTTGTGTTCCTGTCATCATTAGGAAGGTTTATTTATTCAAAACGATTTTTTTTCTACGGTTGGTCAATATTACTGCAGCGTCCTGGTCGAAATTGCGGCGTTATTTCTCCTCTTATCACTATTTATTCCCCAGTGGCGTATCGCAAGAGTACTTTGTTGGGAGGATACACACGAGGATACAAAGTGTTCTGAGAGGGTCGATCACTCAGCACTGTTTCAAGAAATAGTTCCACTCATGAAAGAGAGCTGGTTTTCAGTGTAATGACGTAGATTTTCTAAGGCTGGGTGCTGGGGAGAAGAGAAGATCACCCCTTTCTCCACCTCTACCGCCGTCCCTGTTATCCGTGACGATGCATTCTTCACCCCACCCCCATTCCACCGTATCCTCCGCCCAACCCAGTGGTCACAGACCGACCGAGGAGAACATGAGCAAAGCAGAGCGAAGCACGCGCGCGCTGGTTGTCGAGGTGAGGGGCTGGGAGACGGCACGCGCCTGTGTGAGTAGAGCAAGCCCGTGCCGTTTTGACGAGGGCGAGCGGTGTGGGTGAAACCGCACGGAATAGTTTTATATCAGTGCTAGCTTAGGTGAGCATTCCGCGTGTCTCTCTCGCTCGTCTGTTCAAGAGAATAATAATAAAAAAAAATAACACGAAAATACCCCATTACTGGCACCATGAGACCGATCCACGCATCGTCATAATGAGCATCGTCGGTCGCTGTGACGGCGGTGGGGACTCCATCATGGACGTGCCGGACTCACTTCATTCGACGAAGAACTAATCGTTTGGCCATTCTAATGGTCAGTGGTGGACACAACATTTTATGATTCCATCTAATTTGTAGTCAAACCCAACCTACGTCCAGGTGTACACATTTACCTTAAGGTGCGGCTCTCCTAGGATAGCGCCATAAGACGGAGCTGAACGTGTCACAAAGTGAGAAAAAAAAACGTACGAGGATTCAGCTACATCGTTATTCGGTTAAATCGTCATTTTGATGAAGGAGTGTCGCTGTTTTCAGGTTGGCATTCACCTACCCACTCATCAGCGAGTATAACGGTTATCATCATCATCACCACTATCACGCGGAACAGCAACTAACTCGTGCTCACCTAACCACTTCTTCTTGTCTGATCTGGATTATTGAATTCCCAAGCTAAAAGTGAGACCATTTCACCCGAGAGAAACATCAGGCTGTATGTTATATTATATGATTTATCATATCAGTGATTTCTAAGGTTGATTCGTGATACTACGCGTTTCTGTTGAGTCTCTGTGATAAGTTCTGCCCGTGGATTATATATTTATTGACGTATTTATTGTTGTGGATATTTCAAACGATACCGAAGGTTTGTGCTAGCGTGTCGGTATGAAAACGGTTTCAAACTGTGATGATTTGTATGTTTTAGCCATGTTGAAGACGACAACGCCAGAGAAAGACTGATTGTGAAGGACATGACGACTATGCCTTCACTGCTGATTTGGAGTTTCCTTCTCCGCGACAGTGTCTCTTGCTGCTCCAGCTGCAAGTGTATTGCCACCTGCACTAGCGTTGCCATGAAGTCCTAACACTAACACCGAGGTCATCATGCACCGTGGACCGTAAGACTTTGAGACTGGACCGGCGAATGGCTGAAGAGTCTAGCGGGGCCGGCTACATTCCGGTTCCCGTTATACTTGAGCCGGTTGACAACGAAAATAACAATGAAGACGAAGATAATAACATTCAAACGGACGCCAATGTCGCGGGGGTTGTTGCCGCTAGAATGGCGCGGCCGGACGTCTCCGGAGAAGATGATGGAAGCCCGGATAGTGCTTTGGATGTGGATGAGACAACCCCGCTCCAAACGGGGTTGGGGTCTCAAGACCCCGCAAAAAGAAGAGGCGTGGATACAAGCACGAACGAGGGCGAAAAGGCTATGGACGACGGTGCTGGTGGCGGCTATCATGAGCCCGAACATGAGCCACATCAGCACCAGATGCTGCTGCTGCTGCAGCAACAACAACAACAGCAAGAACAACAAGAGCAGCAGCAGCAACAAGAAGAACAGCAGCAGCAGCAGGAAGAACAGGAACAGCAACAGCTGCAGCAGCAGCAACAACAACAGCAGAACGAGAACGAGGAGCAGGAGGAGCTATTGTTTCCTGGATTCGTACCGAAGACGTTTTACGTGTTGTCACAGACCAACTTCCTCCGGTTCTGGTGTCTTCGCTGTATCACATGGCCATATCCTTTTTACACTTTTTTTTTTCTCGAAAGCCTCACCCCAAAATTTCGTCTGTCTTCTTGTGTTCATTTTCATCTGTTTGTTTTCACCTTTTCACATCGCCTTGGCCATAGTTCTTGCCTTCCTGATGAAAGCATTTACTACACAGTGTCCATTCCCAACTGAGTTCAAGATCTGAAAATAGTTGTTAAGCAAAATGTACTGAAGTTTCTTGTTAGCAATAAGCCTTACACTGTTATCGGTTGTAAAGTGGGCTACTCCTTGAGGACACGGCATGATGTGAAAAGGTTTGACTGTTGTTATTGTTTATTTTATTTAGTTATGTTATTTTTAAAATTTAATATCAGTGCTCTTTTTGTTCTGAACATATTTTAACATGCCCTCGAAGCTCAAGCCCCCTCCCATTCTCCTTCATTATCTCCTCCTTTCTTTTCATAAAGTTAGACAAAAACAAAAAAAAATCAAAAGCATTTTCACACCAGAAAACGAAACACCTTTTCAGCTTTAAATCTCCCTCGTCATTGTGCAGTTGTACATCCCATTTTGAAACATTTACAGGTATTACAAGGAAAGAATAATGTTGACTTTTATCCCGTATAGCATATCTTTGTAACATGTTTATATTTTCCTAATCTTCGAAAATCATTTATCCATCTCTGTTTTTTAAACCATGAGATCGACACACTGTAAATTAACTGCAATGTCACATTTTCGTTTGGGCATGTGAATTTAATCTCATGGAAATTGGCATTAATTATACGGACTTTATTAAATACAGGTGATCCACGCTGATTCAACTTTGTGTGGGCTTCCCCCGAGATTTCCTGAGACTGGCTTTAATGAGAGCATCTATCTTTGATCATCTGCCATTTTTTAATTCTCTTCATTTTTCAGGAAGTCTGCACTGGGCGTCCGAATGACTAGACCAGCGCTTTTCTCTGGGTTCTTATCTTTTTCTTGCTGTCTCTTATGTTCCTAATTCCTAATTTAATGTTCCTAAAATGTTCCTAAAAAAACCCGAAGTTTTAAGTTCATTGTTCACAAGCAGCCTTTCAGCTACCACAAGTTCGACTGTCGTCTCAAGTATCTGGAATCTCTTCTGGAATGCCCTAATGAGATTGTACGTGGGGATTCGTCAACGACAACCAAGGATTTACTGACAAGGAAGGATCACTTGCGAGCAGCTATCGCACCTCTCAACGCACAAATTAAAAGAGTCAGTAGAGACATTATTTTTCCAGCAATTTCCAACAGTATTGATCTCCCCACAATTTTTTTTATTTCTACCGACTGATATTCATTGCACCCATTTGCTGGTCTTCAAATACAAATATGAAAAGCATTACTTTTTTCTTATTTCTATCGATTGTGGATCAAGTATTCTTTGGACCCATTTGCTGATCTCCATGCCAAAGTATGACGAGCATCAATTTCACAGCAATGCGTCTCAGAACATTTGAAATTCAATTATTGTCAAGAGCGATCTTTTTTTGTTAAGTTCATGCGTCCTACATCAAGTAGTTGTCACCGGACTGGAAAGTGTTCTTCGTTAGTACTACATAAAAGTCACGTCTGTCTCAACGCACGGTCATATTCATGCATTAGGAGACATCGTAATCCTTGCTATCCCTAAGGATTTGTCACTGGCGTATCGATAAATTCTCGACAATCCTTGGCGTGACAACGTTGCTTTTTTTTTTTTATCATGACAACTGGAATGATGCTAATCCCTTGCCCTCTGCTGGTAAAAACGATCATTCTGGAGATACGGGGAGTCTGTGGTGACGTCGAGAATATTATTCTGTCATCCTTTATCCAGCAGCGGACATGACTTGCCTTCGGAAAAATGATCCTGCTCCCCAATCTGATTCCGTGATACGACTCTATTTCTGTGTTGCTCTGTGCCGTGATGTTAAACCGTGTTTTCCCCTTCTTCCAATGGATAACGGAGATAAGGCCTGCGCAGGAGAAATCACCTAGACATGGCGGCTTCCGGTGAGTCGGGATTGGTCCGTCACATGCTACGTCAACCAGGCAGTCAGGGGGAGGTAAGTCTTGTTTAGGATTAATAATTTCCAGAGTTACGTTCTTAGAATAGTTCCATAAATGTGTTTGTGAGTGTGGATGCATGTTTTATTTATCTTTAATTTATTTTTGAAGGAGTATAGGAAGGGGCAATGACATTGCATGTGGGACCTGGGGAAGGGATGAGAGCGGGGAAGGTTGGAAACCAGTAAAATGTTTTATGAGTTATTTTATGTTTAAATGTATGTAAAATGTCTCGCTGAAACGGTTGTCGTCATTGATTCTGTTATCCTTATCATCAGTTTTTGTTTTTATCGATCCGTTGTTTTGGCTGCAAGCTGGTTAGTTGAATCGTTGAGTGACTGGCTTGATCGATTGGGCGGTCGGTGGTCTGTAGGTCAACCAGTTGGTTGGTTGGTTGGTTGGTTGGTTGGTTGGTTGGTTGGTTGGTTGGTTGGTTGGTTGGTTTTCTTTTGTCGCCTTTGTCTTTTGTTTTGTTTTGTTCTGTTTTCGGAAACGATTTGTTTTAGCTCCTTATTACCATTAGCAGTGATGTTCTGTGGTCTCGGTTTTTGAAAGTGTACTCTACAACAGTTCTGATACCTCAATAGTCAGTGCCCTCTGGCTTTCTTTCATGTGGCTGGATCCATCACTGGGTCTGCCTTGCTTCTTGAGCGTTTGCTTACGTGCTTCGTCTGGTCTGCCTATTTATCTGTTCACGTTTGTTAAACGGTTTAAGCTGTCTTTCTCACCCCAACCACTCCCCACCCTATCTGGGGAAAAGTGTTCACTGGCTACAGTACAGAAGTTTGTCTAGTCTTCTGAACGTAGTTTGGTCTTTTGTCATCTCGATCTTGTCTTTGCACGCCCTGATTATTCCTTTGTCTGCCCACAATCATTATCTGTCTGTCTGTCGGCTTAAAATGCATCTCTTTACTCTTTACTCTGCTGTCTCTCTGCTCCTGTATCTGTCTTCCTGTCTATTTTCTATACATATGTCTAGTCTATACATGCTAATATGCCTGTCTATCTGTCTGCTGGCTTAAACTGTCTCTTTTAGCCTCCTGGTTCCTCTCCGTTCCCGGATTTGTCCGTCTGTGTTCTCAGACTATAATCTATCTATACGCGTGTCTGCCTCCACTAATGTCTGTCTATCTGTCTGTTGGCTTTAGCTGTCTGTTCCCCCACCCCCCCTCCTCCCCACCCTCCTGAGCCTATCTTCCCTGTCGCTTTATCTAATTAGTTATCGATTGGCACTGCAGATGTTGCGCACGTCGGGGCGGGCGATAGACGTTTGTTACCACTTCAAAAAGATGTGATGGTCTTAGCTCGAACTGGCAATGACATAGTGTTGGCCGTGATGGTGGTGGTGGTGGTGGTGGTGATAGTGATGATGATGATGATGATGATGATGATGATGACGATGATGATGATTATGATGTATTGTTTTAATCATTACATCGTAATGGGTTCATTTTATATATTAAAGTAAATTTCTTGATTCTCCGCTGGAATGGATAGAACGTTTTTATTTTTATTTTTCAGTCTTTGCTCTATATGGTAATGATGATGATGATGACAATGATGATGCTGATGATGAGAAAGGTGTCTAATTTTTACTGACCAAAGCGTTAGACCTAAAACTTTTAGATCCGTGCACAAACAAATAGAAAATTACATACGTTTCATTTAAAGAGATATGGAATGAAATTGAGTTTTAAAATTTTATTCACAGTAAAGATGATGATGATGATGATGATGATGATGATGATGATGATGATGATGATGATGACAAAGACGCTTGAAAATTTACAGTACAAAATAATCAGTATCAAAATATCAGATCTATCTTTTTAAAAATGTTTTACGTCTGTTCTAACAGTTCTTAACTGTAAAAATCTTACATGACAGAGACAATGCATGTTGAAGTTGAACACTATCAAGGTGTAATTCTTACGATGACAAGAGACCCCATCGTTAATGCGGAAGCTCTCAATTACTGTATTTTTGTGTTTGTCAACTCATCTTGCTCCTTTGTATTTCTCTTTCATCATGGCTGTTCCTTTTGACTTATATGAAATCATCACCAGCTGGAGTTACTCAGAACTGTATCGTTTCGAACTTGGGAATATTCCAGCAATTAGGCAATAGCTCTTCGGATATGCAGACAGAAAGAGAAAATGTGTTTCTTTTGAGATATTTAATCAGACTTTCGTCCTAACCGGATCGTCTTACCGTCTTCACAGCTGTTTTCTTGTGCTCAAAAGTTTAACGAACGGTGAGGCCAGCTAGTGGGTTTCATGTTGTGTTTTACATCCAGCCTGTCTCAGCTTAAACCTGATCTTCCCTTCACTCAACGCCCGTCCTTTTCCTTTCCTCTCCTCCAAATAAGTAATTACATTTTTTTTTCTTCAGGAAAGCACATGTTTGCGTTCATATGCACCCAAACTCCTAAATTATTATGTCAAAAACAAAACAAAACAGAATGGAATAGCATTGAAAAACATGGAATGGATATATACATATGAAAGGGAGATTTCTTGAGGCCAGGGTTGGGGGAAAGGGAGAAAAATCCTTTGCTAATATTGCATTCAATCTCCTTAATAGCTGGGAGGAGCTGTGTTTACTTTGCAAATCGATACAGATTTGAAACATGAGCTCTGCTCAGTTATGTGGTGGAAACGTAGAGAGGAAAAAATGGTATGACGCATTATTTTACGGGAAAGAACACACAACATGACCGGGTGTATCATGAATGAATATGGACGAAAGCTGGAGATCTTTCCTGTAGTCTAGTACTTCTATTTCCTCTCGATTGTTTTTGTCCTGCAGGTAAAGCAACTGATCTTTTGACATAAATTACTTCTACTTTGTGTAGTAGACAGCGGATAAAATGAAATCCGCAAAACTTAAGACTTAAGTTCGGTTGAAACAAAGTTCCGATTTAGACAAGAAAGTCTAAAATGAAAAAAAAAGAACATAAATGTGGCTTCTTCTTTCCTATCGTTTTAGCAGTATTTTCGGCTTAACTGTTTTCGTTATATCCGTTGTCTGTTGTGTATCTTTCACTGCCCATAGCCAGTGGAGTGGTTTAAGGAAAATGTCAGCCCTTACAACAATACCCTAGCGCGGGTTCGAACCTATAAACTTTAGATCCTGAGTCCAACACCGTAATCATTCGGCCACGCTGCTCCACACAGAATATCGCAGGTTGAAGAGTATGTAACTTTAACGGTGTCATCCACACCAATCTCTGGCTCCCGCGCGACCGACCGACACTCAAGGCCGCGTAGCTCGTTTTCTACAATACTCTCTCACTCCTCGCCCAACATTCTTTCTATCTTGTCTCCTTTTTTTTTTCTTTTGTGGATGAAAAAAAAATGATAAACGGATTTCTCCACTCCAACATTTTGCTCCCATCCCTACTCCATCACCCTGCACTTATAAACCTTCAGCTAGGTTTTCTACGGAATTTTCACACCCTTTACATTCCTTCTAGCTTGTCCCCTTGCTTCGGCCAAAGTTTCTGTATGACGGAAATGAAGAAGGAAGGTCTTATTAAAACCTTTACCCTTCCATCCCTGCGTCTTTAACCTACACGCATGGACCTCTAATTCGTTTTCAACGGCATCCTCACACCTCGTACATTCTTTCTAGCTTGTCCCTTTTTCTCAGCCACATTTTCTGCATGAGGGAAAAGAAAAAGGAAGATTTTATTAAAACCTTTTTGCTTCCAACCCTGCCTCTTTGACCTACACGCATGGACCTCTAGTTTGTTTTCAACGGCATCCTCACACTCGTACATTCTTTCTAGCTTGTCCCTTTTTCTCAGCCAAATTTGCTGCATGAGGGAAAAGAAAAAGGAAGGTCTTATTAAAACCTTTTTGCTTCCAACCCTGCTTCTTTGACCTACACGCATGGACCTCTAGTTTGTTTTCACCGGCATTCATCCTCACTCCCCCTACATTTTTCCTAGCTTGTCTCCTTTCCGAGCCACATTTTTGCATGAAGGAAAGGAAGAAAGAAGTTCTTATTTAACCTTTTGCTTCCATCCCTTTTTACCTACATATATCAGAGATGAGATAATCAACCGTAGATTCATGTAAGACAAGAAGCTCTTGAACACAGAATCATTTCTCAATTGCTAGTTCACTAGCTGGGTTGATACTTGGCTATTTTAGTATCGTCATACTGAAACATCGAGCTGTATGCCTCGAAAGGATCACTTCTATTTCGATTATGATACTTATTACCGAATGAACACTACGACACCTTTCCTATTTTCGATACTTTCGGTGTCATTTAATTCTGCTACCTGCTCTGCACAACGAAGACCGGTTGCTGAGTTAGTGGTTGGAATCGAAATAGAATCGAAATAAATTTCTGTATTTTTTATATGGTTTTGGTGATTTCAGATCACTGCTGGCTCTTTGGTGAAGCACATTCTAGGCGGTTATTGAAGTTGGGAGATGGGTCAAAAACATGTGAAACTTAGTTATTGCCAGCCGGGTTAGGTGAGCAAGGTGCGAAAAATAATAATTTCAAAGAAATGTTGTGGGGAGGGGGAGAGAGGGGTGAGTCCCATTTGGTGATACCAACACTGTCAAAAGTATCAAAATTGTATCGAAACTCCAGAGCTTGGAATTTGATACTGAATCGAAATTCCTAAGTATCGAGAGGTATGATTACACGGCAACGATACAGCCCACCACTATGGTTCACGGCTCTTACTCTTAGCAATGGCGGGGGTGGAAAGAAGCAGGAAGCGGACTGGAAGGTCGTGATGAGGTAAGCTATAGGAGTGACGCTATGTCGTGATGATCCGTTCCTGAGCATCCTAGTGTCACTGACATTCCAGAAGGGTGTATATAAGGGGGGTACACATTTAATTGGGTGAGGGGGGGGAGCTAAGGAGGAATGGGGTGAGTGGTGGGAGGGTAGTCACGTAGTGATTATATATCAATCTGTCTTACCGAAAATGTAGGCGAACAAAAAGGCTTCCCACATGGCTAAACAAGATTGAAAGCTTCATATTTTTTTCTCTCTGTTTAGAGTGCTCGATTTCGCTGTATCTTAATTTCTTCCCTGCTCCTTTTTCTTGCTGAATCACTGACAAACACTCACTCACTTACGATGAAATTGAGTTCGTCCATTCTGGTCCACTTTTATTGTACTTTGCAGCTCTAAGGCCGTATACATCATCCATACGTTGATTAACGTATTGCGTTAACCATGATGAACACTACTATTGTTTTATGAGTTTCCCGTGGTTACCACAGTGCGTTAACTAACGCAAGAATTATGCGTACGGCCACAACTGTTTTCCAATCTCAGCGCTCGTTTACCACTAACCATAAGCATTATTCAACCATAATTATGATTCACGCTTTCCAGCCTCACCTTCAGATCAAGGCATAGACGCGATTGTTTGTCCTGACTGACTGATTCGGAAAGGTGAATTATGTGACAAAACTAAGACTCCATGAAATCCGGGAGTTCTAAACGTTTTGTTGGAGTACAATCACTCCCCGTCCCGTCCCTTCTCCATTCCTACCTACGCCTTTGACAAACTGTGTGGGATGCACAACACAAGCATATCACTGTACCTGAGATCAGCTGAAAGAAGGATGCGACAAGGGAGTGCCGTGGAGTGGAAATATAGAACATCCTGTTGTTATCTATGAATCAGCTACAAATTCTTTTCCAACTCAATGAAATGTATCTTCGTTCACTCACCCTCGCTCTAGGTTCGAGGCCTGTTGCCTTGCTCATCCCGGCTCATTGAGACCCGTGTCAGAGGTTGTAGGATTTCCCACGCTCACCTGAGTTCAGTTCTTTTCACGAAGGAACGTTACAGTGGAGGTTCGGAAGAGAAAAACGTGTGTTACTCCACTATAGAGCTGTTTCTCTCATAAACAGCGTTTGTGGTACAGGAAAAATGCGATGTTTTGTTTGTTTGTTTTTTTAACCCAATATGAATCGGAAGTAGAAACCATTGACAAAGATAAAAAAAAAAAAGAATCACAAAATTTACTTCTAACAGGATTAAGAAAAAGGAAACACCGAAATATCAATGAAAAGTGAAACTGTTGATGTTAGGGCGAGAAATAAAACATNGTAGAAACCATTGACAAAGATAAAAAAAAGGAATCACAAAATTTACTTCTAACAGGATTAAGAAAAAGGAAACACCGAAATATCAATGAAAAGTGAAACTGTTGATGTTAGGGCGAGAAATAAAACATCTTGCAGTCAGTCAAAATAAGACTCTACACGTTTCTGAATTGACATGAACATGTAAGATGTGTACTGTCATCAGGTCAAACAAAATAATTGTCTTGATCTAGCATTATTCTGGCTCGAGATTTAGGGTTTTTGTTTGGTTTGTTTTTGAGTGGCACGAGGTCACCACTAAAAAACTATGAGCGGTTTGAAGAACAATTTTATACTACATCCGCTATATAATTCATCATAATATGCCCCGCAAAGAAACAATGGGCAATGTTTTTGTATAAAGAAATGATAAATGATTTTACTCTGTACGTTCGCAGCAAACAAAACTTTGAAACCAACGGGCTCTAGACTATCTATTCTAAGAACTTGATATCTCAATTTCTAATATAGCGACATAAGCCTCATTTTGACTGGCTTCATGACAAGTGTTCCACTGGTGGGTTGCTGGTCTTCCGGAAACGTGTTCTATAGTAGGTACACTGAGTGCAAAGGGATACCTCGTTGAAATGTAGCTGATCTTGAGAAAACGAAACGGATTTCTAAGAGCAAATGCAATCTGCATATAATGTCAACTATAATAAGTTTGAGCAATATACTAATTTTTTTTTTATTGCTATATTATTTTTACTTTGAATCGGCTCCAAAATTACAGTTTTATTCATAATGGACAGTTTTCACTGAAAATAAACCTCCCCAACAGGGTGATACTCGGGAAGAGGAGAGGAGGCGCTACTATTAGTGGTATATATTTAGTAAAAACACGCGGAGTTAACCCCAGTCTTGAGTCAGTATTGGAGCGTTATGTACTGACAGTGATGACGTGATGATCTGAATAATGTCCTCGTGAATATTACCTTATTAGGATGAATGACCGCCTCGTGCCCTTATAGTTCACTTAATTAATGAGAGTGTATTAATTTTTGTGTTCAATCTCTCCTACTAACTCTATATTTTGTTATTATTAAAACAGATGGTATGTTCCTATCCCCTGCCCACTGGCTGAATGTATAATTCTTGCGTTAAGTACCGTAGACACTACGAACATTTTGTGAGTTTCCATGGTTACTGCAATACGTTAACTAACACCGACAAGTTTAACAAGTTAACAAGATTAAGTATAAAAATAGTTCAATAAAGCAATCAACAGGGGAGCTGTTTACATCCGGTCGCTATTTTAAAACTTAAAGAAAATGCATACGGCCACTCTAGCGTGAGTCATAAAGAAGCGAATACATCACACCACATCAAAAGTAAAGCGAAACAACATCAAACTTTATCAATGTCAGAATGTTGTTTTACAGATGTCTGCTAATATCGCTACTGAATGATAAACATTTAATACTATACATGTAAATTTAGTTCTTTATTATTATTATCATTATTATTATTATTATTGTTATTATTGTAGAAATTAAATATGATTCTGCCCAGCTTTGACACAAAACATTTTGAAAAATGTAAAATGGATTTAGTTTTTAAAAATAGTCAACGTTTAGTGATTAGACACTTTTTCAAGACTCTATTATTATTATTATTATTATTATTATTATTATTGTTATTACTACTACCACTACTACCACTACTACCACCACCACCACTACTACTACACAAAAGCTGAAAGATGCCCTTATATAATGTCTGTATATGGCAGTGCGGCGCCACTCATGGACATACAATCTGACATGGCACCGTATTCCCCTGTGCCCAGTAGCATGATGATCTGAGACGTTACATTTAAAAGGTCTAGACTACCCACTTTTTCGTTAATTAAATAGCTTTTCCCAAATGTCCTGTAAAAAACGGGTCCTTGAAAGAAGTGCTGAGGGGAAACGTTGTTAACATTTGTAAAGAAGTGTTCAAGAAGGGACAACTGAAATGTATATATAAACTGTAATGAACTTCATGCCTTTGGCGTTCGTCATATTTCTCCTGTGTAGCGCAAGATAAACTGCAGACAGAGTGCCGACTTGTTCTTTCAAGGAATTTGTTTAACATTCCGCTTCATTATCGTTTTATCTTGTTATGAGAACAGCCTATCCATTTATTGCAAAAGAAGATGAAGAAATATGTTAAATTTGGATCTCTAAATAAAGAGACATCTTCATGAAAGACCTTGCCAAGTGGATGTGCAATGAATGTTTAAACGAAAATAAAAGCAAGAAATATTCAATCATTTTCATGCACAGGTCTGTCAGTTTGAAACATGAAGAATAATATTGAAAGTGATAGAGAATAAGTTTAAATATTCATATCAAAACCGCAACCTTCACCAGGGCTTCGCCGTGGCCGTGTGGAATATTTTGCAAGGACTTAAAAAAATGGAGGTTGCTGGTTCGAATTCTTCCTAAGGCAAAAAAAAAAAATATGAATAGAACGATACTTTGTTGTCACGACCGAAGTGTGGTCCAGCCCCTTCAGGATGGGAAATGTGTCAGGAAGTCAAAGAGCTTAAACACTTGCTAGACAAGGGTATCTTTTTCTGAAGATCTGCTAATGCCTTGCTCAGCGAGTAAGACAGTGAACTGTTTCTTATTTATCTACATGATGTATCCACATTCGTGTTGACGTCTCACGTCGTGCTACACAAATTAAATTTGCTATCGTTTTGCTTAAAATATTAGACCGATCTGATGCCAGTTTCCGATTTCATGTGCGACCATAAAAACCTCAACACGTAACAGTTTTACGTGAAAAAGTTGTTCATGCCAATAGAAAGACTGCACAGATCCTGTTTCTTTCTGAACGCCATTCATGTGAATTACAGGTTATAGGTTGGCATCAGTAATACAATAATGATATGAATTACTAATCAAACAGTGGACCGTGTTTATAACGGCCGTTAATACATTGCAACCTTGCTTAAACAGGCATTATATTAATTATGATATCTCCTTTTCTTTTCATTCCAAGGGATGTGATACTGACATTTTTCTGCACTAGAGTTCTCTCCCCTGCCTCCTCTTCCCCCGCCACCCCCTTCCCCCACCCACCACCTCACCCCTCTTTTTTTCATTTAAACTGATCTCGCTTTCAACAAGACGCCCAGTATTTTCTTGTCCCTATGATCCCACTGTATCCGAGGTCCACTGTGGGTACAAAGACTTATGCAAAGAAAACAATTAATAACTCTTAGAGGATATGCTCAAATATTTCACCGGGACAATATTCATGTGGTTACCTCACGACCTTAACCCTCATAATATACTGTAAAAACCCACGAAAATGTTGCGTTTCCCCTGTAACGACTCCATTTTTTTGTCTCACGTTTTATTCACAAACTCATTCACCTCATGACACGGAAATTTAGGTCTAGAATTTGAGTTCGTAAAGTCCACTGTATATGTGATTCCTTCCAATTTCAGTGATAGACCTACTGGAGATATAATCGCTGATTTAATTACAGATAAGAGCGCTAGACTCAAGCGATTCCGATAATTGACTTTAAAAATATGAGCCCGAAATATACCAAAGAACAAAAGAACTCCAAACAGTTTGATGGACTGGCGTTGTTCTAGATGAATGGAGTGGGTTAATGTTTTGTTTACGTCAGTGCGTTCTAACAGCTTGTTGGGGGAGAAAAAAAAATAATGAAAAAGGAAAACAAAGTTCGATAACCTCGTGCTCATGACAACCGCCATTAGAGAAGCGGTTTGCGCCGATGACGTCAACCCGGCGTCGCGCTCTATAACTTCAAATAGACAAGAATAAGGCAGTGGTCGATTTCTATATTATGTAGGGATTAAAAGAGAAAGAGAGAGAGAGAGAGAGAGAGAGAGAGAGAGAGAGAGAAGTAAGTGGAAATCAGCCACAGGTACGTTAAATGGGGCGTGGGGTGAGCTAAGAGAATTGATCTTTTTCAAAAGACATATTCGTTGGGTTTGGTTTTTTTTGCGATTTTGCTCCAAGGCATTCTCGTGCTTGAAGTTATTTACATCACTGCCAACTTTCTTGAAATTGTATAAACCAGGAATTCTAGAGAAAATATTTAAGAGAACAGAGTTTTGGTTAGAGCTGAGAAGCTTAAATAATTTCTATGTTGCCTAAGCTATGTATGTATGATATTTCTTAAAGTGACTTTTGATTTGGTTTTGACTATATTCGTTTTTGCATGTCACGTTATAATATATGTCTAATCATTATTATTATTATTAGGGATTTTTTACTCGTCTTATAATGTTGAGATCATGTACAGACGAAAATTATTTGGTGAGGCTGGAAAATTGAAGTTTAACAAAGTTATCATTATCCTCCAGCGGTATTGAGTAATGATTATCCTAAAGAAATTGTTATTCTTCCGACAATCGCCCTTTATATTTTGAAACACTGTAGTTGATAGTCATACAGACGTTGCTAATGCTCCTGGTAGTTTTATAAGCAGATTACGTCTTTACACATCGAAGGATCTATCGCCGTTTAAAACTAATAATATTTATCGGGTTGAGGAAAGCCGTATAGATTTTGTTCAAATCGGGTACCCATGTTAGGTTCTTTTCATGAAGCAGGGTATACATTATTATGCAGCGTCAGTTTCGCTTATTTGCGAGCTTGCGCAGTAAAGATGGGATCTTCTCTTGCCGACGTAAAAATTACATTAATGCATTGGTGCTGAATGTGTCCTTTGTAGCGTTCATCATGCAGACTTAATGTAATTCTTAAGACAGTAAGAGATCCCACTGTTCATGCGCAAAATTTTAAATTTTCTTTCCCTGTTTAATGAGAAAGTTTCCCAACCAATCTTGGTTAGGTTTCGCAAACACTATTTTTCTACTATAATACAACACGTAATCGATCATTTAACCGTCTGCGATCGTAATGCCCTGACGTAAATTAAGTTATACGATAAGAATCGACTAAAATGGCGGTCAGACAGGTCTGGAGGAGCGAAGGGTCACAGAGAACCCGGGCTGGGACGATCATATCCGTTTATTGGGTCATATCAACCCTTGCTGTACTTTGTGAGCACTTGGGCCTGGCTTTTATGGTCTTTTAGGTCTACATGACGTGAGGCTTTATTACGCTAACGGTGTTAGTTGCTGGTGTCGTGTCCTTATCAAGTTATGTGGTGCCGTGAATACAGTGACTTGGGTGAATGTCCCCCAGGGCGAGGTGACCCTATTAGGAGTTCATGAGTCCATGGGGGCCAATGCAAGACTATGTCGTGAGGGGTTAATATCCGCAGCGAAGAGATAGTGAGTGATGATTCAAAAAGTGGTAAAAGGAGGAAGGGGTGGGGTGGGAGTGGGGTNGTGGGGTGGGGAGCATCGTGTTGCTACCATGTATTTTGCTTCGGCCTAAATAAATAAACTGAAACTGAGACTGATGATTAGATCTGTGTGTGGGAATATGTTTAGCAGAGTGAGCGCATCATTTTAAAAGAAAGTATTCACTTTAGGGACGTCGTGATAAACACTCATGTATTCCACATTTACTTTGTATGTAGTTTATAGTCTTGATAGAACCTTTGCGACACCCAAGGAATTATCGAAGAAGTCGTTACCATCATAGTAAAGGGCATCCTGTCTGTGATCAAGATATTCTACCACTTTGGCTGCAGTCCAGTACGTTTACCAGCCCAACAAAAAAAAAAATCAGATTTTAGGATAAAGCATAAATATAATTTTTTTTTTTGCAGTTCATTGGCCAAATAAATCGGGATAATGATGACACTTTATACTCCAGAAATCGGACGTCATCCTTAAATCATAGAGCATAAAATTATTTTGAAAGAAGATATTACTGTAATCAAGCTAATTTTTATATATTATTATATATGATTATATATATATTACAGGACCATTCTCATCGCACTTATCGCTCCTGATTTCGTAATAGTAAACGCCCGCGCAAAAACCTGCATGCATAGGAATTCGTGCACTTGATGCCATGTGCCATGTACATTATTATGCCTTTTTTAAGTCACCACACTCCCTCTCCGCCTACGCTTATTTCCCATTTCTACCGACCGCCATTACAAATTCTCCACTCTATTGAGGAGCTAAAGGTTGTCACATCGTCAACTGAACTTTTCTCACATGATGGTTGGTTGCAAACTTCATACCCCNTTTATTTCATCTACTCACTGTGGACAAAAGTACGATAAGGTAAAAATTTGGTAAAATGTTACTCCTGCCGTTTTCTTAGTTCCTATATTATAAGCACCTTTCTAGTGGAAAGTTTCTTGTGCCTGTCAGTTTACCTACCCACTCCCAGAGGAGGAAGGTAAGAGTGTATAAATGAAGATTTCCAGTTCATTTATTTATCCTCGGAGAATGTTTGGGGTGGCAGAAAAAGGCGAATCAAAATGTCAGTGTGCCACTGAGTGTGCCTTTGGTGATATCGAGAGTGGGTGGTGTCGATAATGGCCCAGATAGCACGAGTACGGTACTCACCTCCAAAAGCTGAGTTAGTCGATATACTGCCTGTTGTACTCTATTTTCTATTGCACGCTATTTCAATGCTGTCTTCTTGCAACACTTTATTATGTTTTGTTTTGAACAAAGCATAAATGGAATTTTTAAAAAATGAGACTAGTCTCAACTTCGCTAATGAAATTCCAGTTTTTGCGAGCCTTTGATTTCGGTAAATAATTTACCTAATGTAATTATTCTTACATAATAGTATCGATACCGAATATCAGCGACAGTGGAACTGTAAGTGCTCACGTTAGTGGATATTTGAAAATATCGACTACGACACTGCCCTGTCACTGGATGTCTTTGTCCGGCTTCTGGGCTTCTTTCTGAAGTTTAACCAGATTTGCCGCAGCTCTGAACAGAATGGTAGCAGATCTGAGCACACAACCTTGGTGAACTAGAGATCGATCGATGCGAAATTAGAAATACAGGCCCGCAATAGAACCAAAGTATTTTCTTCTAGATGTGGGTGAACAACCTTGAGGTATCGATATAAGCCGAAATAAATGATGTTTGTGTTTCTGCCCGACATTACATGGGGAGGGGATGGAAGGGGTTACTGCAATGAACATGTCTTCTAAGATTTACACATTGATGTATGAAGTGGCTGAAGTGTTACGTGCCAAGGGCAGTAGATGTACAACTGAATTTCAATCAGATCTATCCATTAACTTTATGTTTTGTTGAATTTCTCCCCTGAGAGTCTGGCTTTGGGTATACACGTTGTCTCGCAAATTGCCATCTTCTTGAGCATGGCAAAGAATATTAAAATGGCGTTTGTTTTCGGGCATTTTATAGCAGGCAGAAAGAGGTTACTTCAGTTCCTTTTTTATCCATATACACGAGGAGATGGTTTGTATAATCTAAGCAGAAAGATATTCTCAGTACTCAGATCAGTTCATACGTGATACAGGCTCAGGCCACAGGCTTGGAGTTACCTTGCGTGATGGAAATAAGTTTACCGAATGGGCCAAATAAATAGTGTACCTAATTCAATGTTCCATAACGTCAATAGTTAAAGTGAAACTTGTATAAAATTTAAGCACATTAACAGAGAGATGTAAAATATTTTTGTCGCAAGTTTCATTGACCTACATGATATTACCCTACTTTTGTCATCGCAAAGAAATTAAAAATACATGCCAATGCCTGACATGCTGGGGCCATTGTGTCAGACATACATGTATAGATAAAATATGTGCTTTTAATGTATATGTTTTTAATTTTTTAGCTGTAACATAGCTATAGCAGTTATATATTTGAAATTTGCGGCACCGGCAAACAATATCCAACCGTTAATGTGTGCTAAATTTAAAATTTATAAGTATTGAATTATCGAAATCAATATACTCTACCTCCAAATAAACCTTTTGGTGAGGGCGGGAGGGCGCCCGAAATATTACTTCCACCCACGCCATCTTCAGTAGTAGCTAAGACTGTTGCATTGCCATAAACCTGGGAGCTGTGTCAGGCTACGGGGCTGCAACGACAAGGCATAATACGGCACTGATACCATCATATTATACCATCAGACAAATTTGCCTATGAACCACTGTCGTGCCATCGAGCATACCACTCTTTCTCCACTCTGCATAAGTTAGTAGGCCTACGCTTCACACTGGCTGTTTGTTTACATGATAAGCAATGTCTTCTTACATCAGATTGTCATCCACTAGTATAGGCTTTACCTACTCACTCTTGTTATATTTTCATTCTTCTCCTCGCGAGCGAGGGATGCTGTTTACTGATGTATATGTGTCAACAGCTCGTGATACGAATCATAGATTTCGTTGTTCTTTGAGGTCTCTACGAGGAACGATTTCCATAATCTTGGCCACAAAGCATTGCAGTAAATACTCCAAGTATAAGTTGACATTTTCCGCGTGCCTTCGGCCTCATCTCAGATTGAGAATGTGGCAGCACTAGTGGCCGTCATTTTTCAGAGAACTGATAGAGGGAAGATCAGTTAACTGCGAGCTTGCGCATTAACGATGAGATCGCTCACTATCGTAAGAATTACATTAGTGCATAGGTTCGGAATGCACCCTAAGTAATGTTCAACTTGCGGAGTTAATGTAATCATTTTACAATGGTAAACGATCCTATCGTTAATGCTCAAGTTTTCAGGTGACATTAGTGTGCCCCTCTTTGGTCAGAGGACAAAGTAAATAGATGACAACAGTGGTGGTACAACGATGTGTTGTTGAAAAATCGGCATGCTAGTATGTCACTGTTATATGTTTTAAGTAATTGTCACACTTCTCAAAATCGATAGGGTTGGCATGTTCGTATATACGGTTGTATTCCACAAGAGATCTTATTGCCAAATACTCGTATTAGTAAAAATGAAAAAAAAAAATAAAAATATACCTTTTTGTTTACCCGTGGGGAAATCTTTTACAAAGCCTTATAGTGTTATTCATGTCATTTATGATACACATTTTATTTATTATTTTAAGCTGTTTTCCGCCAGTGTTTTTTTTTTAAATTCATATAGTCTATGAACTCAAAATCCTAACACTAAATATTCTGTGAGGTGTTTGGTCTGCTTATGCTAAATTTGTGGAACTGGTGATTGGTTTTTCTCAAGATCTCATTTTTTATGGAATTCGATCATTCAACCCTGCCTGTGAACACGAACTATTTCATAGAGTCCAACGTCCTCGGCAATATTCGTTGGAAGTTGGAACAAAAAAACAAAAAAAAGGATACAAAGAAACTGTCAACAACTAATTTCACCGTTGGCGTTGTCGGGTTTGCCTGCCAGGTATGGATACGGTGGTAGCTATTGCCACAACCTATGACGTTCGCAAGGGCACATGGGTGAACAACACAGACATATCTGGCACAACAACTCTGCTGGTTGGTCGCTATGGCATCTCAGTAATTGCTGTAATTAAGACAACTTTCTCGGCCTTTGTGGCTCTGATCCAGTAATTATATCCTTACCTGCTCTCAGGTTAAACTTGAATGTGTCTTTACTGCCAGAACTTACCTTTCCATAATAAAAATATGTCTTCTGCAAGGCAGCTTACACCACTGAGTGTAACAGAACTTCTTGAAAAATGAAAAAAAAATATAGCTGGTCCAGTAATTACATCCGCGTCACGTTCAGTTCTGAATAAATCGTCCAATTTGCCTGTCGCTATATACGCTATAGATATTGAGAACCTGCGCATTAATAATAAGATCTTTTACCATCGTAAGAATTTCATTGGTGAGCAGGTGCTGAATAATAGCGTGCAAGATGCAGAGTTAATGTAATTATTACGATGGCGGGAGATGCCAAGGTTGATGCACAAGTTTTCACATATAATTGAAATCGGAACCGGTCAGACAGGACCAGATAACCTCTTTAATACGTATGACGTACATGGTTGCCCAGGAAGTAGCATTACCGAATATTTCCTACGTACCTATATATTTTGATATCAAAATAATAACTATCCCTACGTCCAGCTTATGCTGAGGCTTACGAAAGCTTGCGCGTTGACTGTGGAATCTCTACCATCTGAAGAATTACATTTGTGCATATTCGCTGAAAGCATCTTCAGTAGCGCATAACATGCAGAGTTAATGTATTTCTTGCGATTGTAAGAGATCCCATTCTTAATGCACAAACTCTCTTTTATTTTTTTTTTAATGTACATCCACTATTTTAAAGTGGATATACGGTCTTTTAATTAAAATTTAAAAAAAACTCCTGGATGCGCTCACGAAAAACATGACGTACTTAAGAGGTTACGCCAAATGGATTCAAATGATGTTGCAACAGAAATGATCGTTATGGCAATGGCGTAGCTACTGCTTCCTGCAAGATCCCATACTTATTCATGTCCTTCATAAGCAAGTAGGCGTAGTATACAGACAGTTATGACGCCCGGGTTAAACTTCCCATCACTGATATCTTATCCAAGTGCCATCTGAGTGCTCTTAACATTTCGCCAGCTAGACCTCCTCTAGTAACAATGCAGAGTATGCCCACCCTTTTCAACCATATCTTCCACGAGCTGCCTGCACATTCCTTCGCTGCTTCATCGGTGGAATTCAGACAATATCGGCGAGGACGCTTTCCTGTGTTTCAGACTTGGTATCTGTGCCAGTTCTTTTTTTTTTTTACCTTTCTTTTTGTTGGCCTTCTCTTAAACCACAGGTTACATTCTTTCGAATCTGCCCAAATAAATAAATGGACTAAGATCTGGTGAATCTATAAACACGTATTGGAATCCAAACCCGCCATTGACGTTGCTTGAAGCTTTCGGAACTGATCCTTTTGGCTTTCGGGGGAGCGTCTTAATGTCTCTCTTTCCCAGCGATGATAATATTTGGGTAGTGACGATGATCACGCTGGAACTGTCTGATATTACCAGTCTTTTTTACAAATGTTCTTTCATCACAAGTTTAATGATCACATCAATAGCCTTTTCTTCTTCATGAGGGCAGAAGCTATCATTATGTCTTCATAAACACAGACTTGCCACTTAGTGGCAATTCGGATAGTTACAACTTCCGCTTGAACTTTCCTAGGAAGTAAAATACTACGTTGTTATGTAAAGTCACTGTATAATGGCATATCCTTTCCAAGACACCCTTTTTTCCATGCCACCTATGAGCTGCACTTAAGCGGAACTGACAGTGTTTGTAATTCAGACATTTACCGTCCGCAGACTCAGAGGTCTTTTGTCTTGAGTTCAAACTCGGGCTAGACAAACTTGAGAATTTGCCCATTAACGATGGTATCTCTTACCATCGTAAGAATTACGCTAACTCTGTTATGTTGAACTCTTCTAGCGCTGTATTCAGTACTGATCCACTCATGTAGCTCTTACGAGGGTAACAGATCCCTTCGTTAATGCGCAAGTTCTCAAATTACACGGATGTCTTTTCTCTCAAATGCCTGACGTCATTTTCTTCTAATTGACACCATTAGTTCTCAAAAATCAATACCACATTATATAAATCTTTGCCTCGCCTATAAAGAAGGTCTGCCTCTTAAATTGATGCATTACTAATGGGTGAAGAAAAGAAAGCAAAACTCGCATTAATGCAATAACTGCCCGGCTTATCTTCAAAGATTATGAATTGCCATTATCCAAACGCGATGTTGTCTAATTTCCATAGAAGAAATGGGATGGAGAAAAGGCCCCGGGGAAATTGATGGGGGGACTTCTTCTCCTTATCCAAACGTTTGCAAATTATCCACACACACTTTAGCTGCAGTTGGCACAAATCCGTCTCTATCCAGAAACCATGAGCGATCGAAATAAGCGGTATGAGATAAAAGCATAACACTTGAGTAGCATTGATTTCTGATAAAGGGAATGTTTGCAATCCGGCTGTGGCCGCCACCCTTGAAGTTGTGCCCAATAGTTTTTACACAAAGATCCAGATCCAGTTCGATGCAGACTGCAGACACGGGGAAAGTTTCGTTTGTGCTTTTTCCCCCAGATTAAACACGGCGAGGCTTAAGGAAACTTAACGACCAACATGCGGCGCGGTTAAAAATCCTTGAACGCGAGGCGCCAAATCTGTTGTGGGCTTTCAGGGTAATTTTAAAGAGGATTTGGCTGCCTTTCCAGGGCTTAATGTTGTTGTTGTTGTTGTTGTTGTTGTTGTTGTTGTTGTTGTTGTATGATCTTGCAGTCAATGAAGACGTTGCTGTTGTTGGTGGTGTCAGTGGTGATACTGTTGCTGTCACTATTGTTGTTGTTGTTGTTGTTGTTGTTGTTGTTGTTGTTGTTGATACTGCAGCTGTAGACTGTTCTTTGTGGCGATGGCATCTGTGTATATTAAAAGACGCGATTTGTAGCATCTTGAATTCACAGTCCAGTTTTGAATACCATGCAAAAAACTTGAACAGCCCCGCTCTTAAAGCTGCACCCTCTGGTCGTTACCATCGTAAGGCAAGTCACAGGACACTGCCTCGGCTCAGTTGGATTTGCTTTTATATTGTAGATACAAGACATTTTCATATCACCTTTTCTTTACCGTAACATTCTGAAGGACAGCAAACCAGCGATCTGCAAAGTTTCTGTGCATTATGATATGTCTTAGCTTTGGAACTCGGAACAATCGCGTCCGCCGATGTGAACCGCACGATTGAGTTCAAAGTTGTGAAGTGTCTCCTCATGCTTCTCCTCTCCTTTAGTACCCAGGGTAGGTCTTCAAGTGGCAGTCCCTTCTGTAAAAGTTGCAACAGAAAATTGTTCTTCTCAACATAGTTTCTAAATTTTTCACCGGCCTTTTCAGCTTTTGCCAAACGTGTATTGAGATACGTTATATAAAATGATGTTGAGAAAACCATAGTCCTCTTCCCTCTTCTCCATGCTTAGCTGAAGTAAATTACTGACCGCTGTCTCACTACTATTCAATATTCAAAATACTCTCTTGAAAATGCCCGAGTTCTTCGCTTAGACAAGCATTAAGAATGCCTGAGAAACAGATCGGTCTAACCCACAGAGATTTTTTGCATGCGGGGTTGGGGAGAGATCATCCATCGATATTTTTGCAATGAAAGCTCTACGACAAATTTATACCTCAGAAGGAGACCGGTCTAACCCACAATAAAATTATTGTTGAAATTTCTGAAGTGCACAAAACTTTAAATACGATTTTCTCCAAAGTGAATCTGTGTGGGTTAGATCAGTCTGCATCTGAGTGTTACAGTTATTGACTGCGTTCACAAACCTGTGTAATAAATAAATAAAGACGTGACCTTTATCCAGAAAATGCCAGAGCGATGCGCGGCTGTCTTGGTTAACTTGAAAACAGTATCACATTCCTGCGAGGCAATCTTCATCCAAAGTCACATCCAACACAGAGTAATACGCCTCCAGAGGGAACTGCACTCGGAGATGCTGTGAGCCGATCTGGTCAGGTCACCGACAAGAAACAGCCAGTGATAATCTACAGAGCGAATGTTGGAGATGAGTGTGCTGGGATCTCTGATTAAGGCGGGTGATAGGGAACGGGCTGTTCTTCCTGGATTTCTCGTGTTACACGGTGTCTTCAAGTGCAACATTCCGCAAGAACGTGGCGGACGTAATGGCGCATTGGCACGATCGTCTATCCTTGCTGCCTTGCCCTGGAACCATCATTAACCCTCTGGTGCCCAGGCATAGAAATACTGAAAGGAAAATTCTGAAAATTCACATACACATTTCACGTGCCACCCAAAATACATATGTAACATTGATTTTGAACAATGTCAATATTTAATAGGTGAAAAATTTTAGGTCAAATTTTGACCTCCGGGCACTGAAACATCCGTGCTATATTTGGACCACTCCATACTGGACCCTTGAAGTTGGGTTGCCAAATATGGACCAGTGGGCACTAGAGGGTTAAGAATATGCAGTCTTGGTTCAGTTTCACAATAAACCAACACTTGTTTATACTGAGCACAGATTAATTTAACGAGATCGCAAAACATAGGATTGTTGTTTAGGTTGTTGTTGCAGTATTGCATAATTTTCTCTAGTATATACAAAGCAACAGAAATCATTTGATTGGCATCAAAAACATTACTCTGTTTCATAATAATGTTGCGCAAAATGTCATATAAAAACTTCGAAATCCCGCAATATTATGTGGCTTTGTACTTGTGTTTGTCAGGGTTATAACATAACCTGGAGTGCCAATGTTATAAAACATTCTTAAAATTTATCTCGCTAGAACTATGTGGAAAAATCAATTGAAAATGTGTACTCAGCATAATATTATTACAAGTACCAATACTTTTTTTTTTTATGCTTACATCCACTTCTGTATGGCGCTCATGAGAAATAACAAAAACGGTTGTGAGACTGATGAAATCGCTACAGTTTGAGCTTTGGCACGTAGACTCAGTGATTATCCGCCCACTGAAGTTAGTACGGTTTTGCTACGATGTTGTTTTTTTTTTTTTTTAAGGTCAATAGTTCAGCTTCCTTGTGTTATCGATTAGGCAATGTCGTTCCAGTTCTATAATGATAGATTTCATTAATGGCATCTTCCTTAGGTCTTCTGCCTCTTCTTTTTCTTTTCTATTTTTACAACTGTATCTTCTCCTGCTGCTGCTACTACTATTACTGTTATTGCTGCTCTGATTTATTGATATCTGTCTCGTGAAGACTTATAATTACGTCTACTACTGTAAACTTTGTAAGCTGTAATTTATCGAGTATAATTTGGATTCTATCAATTGTATGCCTATTTCCCTGCGTCATGGGCAATGCGTAAACACAGTATGACATACGGAGTATGTGTTAGTTATTGGTTGGGTGAATCGGTTTTGTCTGTCTGTCTGTCTGTCTGTCTGTCTGTCTGTCTCTGTAGTATGTGTGTGTGTGTGTGTGTGTGTGTGTGTGTGTGTGTGTGTGTGCGCGCGCGCGCGCGCGTTGCAGCAGTCAGCCTCAACTTCCAATTAACTGCTTGCTTCTACTTCAACTACTCTCAACTTACATCATGATCGTTTACTCATCACCGGAGAAAAAACAAACTAAATTTGCTTGAGGAGCTCTAGCTACGTGGGCGTTCGAAAGACGTTCTTACTAACACATCAGTAGCCACGCAGTGATGGGTCATGTCAGTGACTATGTACTCACCATTTCATCTTTCACCACTCGTCGTGTGTGTTCTCAATGCCTGCAAGCCATCACTCGGCTACAAAGGATTGTGTAATTTGTTTGATCTGGGTGGTGAGTAACATACTAAATCCCCCCAAGCGTTATGGACCCCGGTCTGTGAGCTTTGCAGATTCCCTTAATCTGTCTCATAGAGCAGGAGGCATATTATCCCCCTGAGGGCAAAATTTCAGGCGTTCTGGGAATATTATAACCCAACGCCCACCCACTGCAAACATGAAAGGATGCAGGATTGTCTGTGAAAATATTATAAAATGATGACCTGCTGTGTCTTGACACGCCCCTGTAAGATGGATCAAACATGCAGCGCCTCCATGATGCTGAAATACCGAGCAATGCTATCGACGCTGTGGTACCCTCGCTGTGAGCAGTGTGGGACTGCAATCTTATTGTGTTTGCTCATCTACGTGGAACAAAGATAAAGTGTCACATCCAAGGCCGGATGAAGGCATTCATAGCAGTTATTTGACCAGTGGTGTTACGTTTGCTCTTTAACAGCTATGCGGGCATTGCAAAAATCCCCAAGATTCACGCAAAACTCTAGACATGAGTATGCGTAGGAGAAATGAAGTTACCTGTCAACTGTCCAAGTACAGTGTTATGCAGAGCTGATGGTTATGGTGACTTTGCGGCCTTGTCACATAAACATTGGTGTCTAATGGACATCCCCGTCATCATAATGACTGGCCAAAGAATTGCTCTTTGACTTAATGAGGATTTGGCATTGTATCTTAGAGCTTCATATATATTTGGCTATTGAGATGTTTACAGTAAACGTACCATCACACCCTACTTAGCGCTAAATATTTTAACTTGGTGATGCAATAGCCAAGAAGGACGCCAAAGCCCAGCTTTTACTGCAGAGACAAAAACAGTTTCATATTTCGTAAAATTGCACCTGACAAAGCGAGTCTTTAAAGTTCTGCGGATGAATTTGGTGTATTAAATGTATAATAGATTTCAAGCTGTGGAAGTAAAAACGTACTTAACTACAGTCAAACAAAGAGCTTTATCTGTTTTGACATTTGCATGGTTCATATCCCCGACATTGGTTCATGTCGGGAAGAGCACTAGCTATCTCATCCGTGACCTTTTGTGAAGTGTCTGAAGAAACGCATACAATATTCCGACATGTGCCTCTACCGGTGAATTACTTACGAAAATATTCCGCAGTTTTCTAATAATGAAGCTCCAGATCTGAGATTTTGACACAGAATGCACGACGTCACTGGCAACCCAAGGCATCAAAGCACGAAATTTCGACCAGGATGGTTTTGTTGGGGTATTCCACCAAGCGACAAAATCCACCTCTGACACATCTTAATACTTGAAGAATGACAAATTTCTCGCTGAAAAAGATCCTTTCAAATAAGAAGGATACGCCGTAACCCCCAATTTCTCTTTTGTCTTTGACAATAAATTCACAGTGCTTGATGAAAACAATCTTCACGAAACATCTAGAACCAACTGTGTACAAAGAATGATAAGCTGTTTGGCCTCACCGATATGCAGTTTGTTGCCGTTTACCTGATTTCGTTATCACAAGGAAATCACTTGTCTCTCTCATACTGATAATGGTGAAAGATGAATTTCTAATGAAAGATAAGATTAGACCTTGGTAGGGAGTGGAAGAAGGGGTTGTGTCCTATGCATTCTTCAACTTTTTTTTTGTATGATTGTGTGTTCTCATTTTGCTTCAGCTCACAGATAGCTTGTTACCTGCAATTTACCTGAGAGACAGTCGAGCTTGCTCCAGTCGTAAATAAATACAATGGCTGTAGGCAGTAGAAGGCACAAAGGAATGTGGCAAACCTCTCTACGGATCCACCCAACCGTAGCGTAATTTATCCCTAATTAATTTCTGCCTGTGTAGCTCAGATGGTTGGCACCTAGATGAGAGATTCATGCACGGTAGATGAATGCCAGAGACATCGGTTACTCAACATTCTGGGAGACAACGAAAGGGGAGGAAAAAAAGGTGTGAAACGCGAAGGAGAATGACAAGGGGGAAAATGTAGTGGGAAAGAGAGTGGAAATGAAGGAAAGGAAGGAAGGAAGGAAGGAAGGAAGGAAGGAAGGAAGGAAGGAAGGAAGGAAGACTTCCAATTCTTTGAGAAGAGAAAACATAAAAGAACGAGGGACAGACGAAATAGAAAGCAAGATGAAGTAAATTGTTGTACCTTGGGGAGAGGGGGGGGAGGGATGTAGTGAAGTAAAGAGAAACAAAAGACGAAGGAATAAAACAAAGAGACAGATAGGCCTATCTAAAAGAGTCTGTCTAACCTAATTTAAACCTCAATTTTGTGCTCATATTCAACACTTTGCATCGTCGAGCAACGCCTTCAAGCCCCACATTTTGCGCAGTTCAGACCCATATTATGAAATGATGGCACCGACCTCTCATGTAAAATGAAAAAAAAAATGAAAAAACAAAAAGTTCTCCCTGGGTGAGTGCTAGAAGGAAAATAAGGGTAATAAACTTAAGAGCCGAGGCACGCAGACATTACCCGTTAAGTTAGGATGTCGCGTGCTCAAGAGTTTTGGTGCATTGTTTTCGGCGTTCTGTGAAGTCTCAGCCGAAAATCCTTGCGCTGTCTGGGCACTGATCTCTGGAGTCATCAGCCTTTCCCTTCACGACAATCCCAGCACAGACATGAATTTCCTCTCTGAGAGGCACAAGGCCGTATTTCACAAATAAAACATAAATGAAAAAAAGAAATAGAAACTCATACTGATATCAAATTGTTTCAATATATTGTTATGCTCTTATGTTAAAATACAAGCCTTTTAAGCGGCATTTCGTGCGAGCATAGTGACTTGAAAAACAAAAAGTAGGTTTTGGCCCACACGATTGATCTGGTTACCTCAAGCAATGGTTGTTTATGATCGTAATTGTAGTTGGTGTTGGTTGGTTGTTGTCATTGTTGCTGCTGCTGTTGATTTTGTTGTTGTTCTCAGAAGCTCATTTTTGTAGAATGCCGCGTTGTGTGTCAACACCTTAGCCAATCTGCATTCGCTATAGAGAATGGTATGCTAAATATAATCAGTCATGGATGCTTTCTTCTGATGGTGCTCATCCTGCCAGAGAATGTACCCTGAGACAGGCGATTGACCTCGGGCAAATCCATGATGCAGCCCAGCTCGCCCTTTGTTCTATGCAAACTGTGTTGCCGTTCTGGCCATGTGCTTTTATTCTCTACAGTGAGAGAGATACCTCACTACATTCCCTCATATAGGTGAAGCAAATTTAGAGAGGAATATAATAATTGAATTTCAATGTTAAGGGGCAGTAAATCAATGATTGTACCCACTTTACCCTACGATTCACTATTTTCCCAACAACTTATCATGTGCCATTTTCCCTACCCTAAGAAAATTCGCTTGTCATAAAGTTCGTTTACCCTATCTGCATGCTGAAGTGATGTGTAGCTAGACCAACCACTCCTCTGAATCAAACGCACATTTCTGAGTCACATGAATGGCTCGTTGTATAATGAGCAGCTAAAGGCATACAAATGTGTGTGAATCGTTGTACTAGTCATTTCTCTGTTTATTGCTCTGATCTGAAACAGGCACCCAATATGCAACAAAAAAAAAAAAGCAGCGAAAAATATTAGTGCTTGCTCGGAAAGAATTATCTTCACTGGCGTGGTTTGACGATAGCGACATTAAAAAAAATGTAAATGTTTATTTATGCAAAAGTGTCGTGATATTTATTCTTGTATGGTAAATGTTAACCCCTTGAGGCACATGTAATATGTCTGATCCATATTCTTTTCAGTCACCCAACGAGTAGAAATTGGGTTTTAAAGCATCGGCAAACTCATCATGTTATTTTGTCTGGTAGCTAAGGCTGGTGCCGTGCTACAAATACGATATCATCCTCTTTGAAACTGTCTACGCACTAGCCAATAAGATTTATGCAACATTTTAGGATATGGACCTTTTTGGTAACGTGACTAGGAAAATAGACCGTTATATATCATTATAACTTAAGTATCATTTTGCAACTGGCGTGCAATCTACCACGTGAAATCCAAAGAGAGTTACACACCAAGGTATATTCAAGGCAAGCAGGTCTATAATTCTGTGTTTTGGGTCAGTTTGCATTGAATTCTCCTTTGTGTTCAGCTATACTGCAGCTCTCTTTGGATTTGACATGAAAGATTACACGTCAAAATTTAAGATGGTGCATTTTGTTATGGTGCTGTATAACTTTATTTTTTAGAAATCAACTATGATAGAGTGGAAAGTGTTCAAGAAGACAATTGCAGAGAGAAAATGAAAGAGGGAAAGAAAGTGATGTGGTGGGAATCGAACCCGCGACCTCTGCGTCGGCACCCATCGACTTGCCCTCAGTTCGGAATCAGGTAGACGTCATACACGACCACGCCGCCACTTATTTTTTAGGTTCAGGATTATAGAGATGTGCTACACAGACATCAAGCTTAGCCTGAAGATTATATTATGTTTCTTCATTCTCGATAGTTTATGATAGATATTTGACTGGGGAAAAACATTATTTTGATGTGGGGGTGGGGGGAGGAGGATGGGAGTTAGAAGTCTGCTCAACTTTTCTTTTCAAGAGTAAGCGCTTATATATCAAATATTGGCGAGTGCAACAATAGCTTCAACTGCGGCACTGTGTGGTTAAGTTATCACAAATCACACCTTCAAATTCGGTTTGCCTACAGATAAACAAAAACGATGGGTGATTACCCCCTCGCTTCAAGGTTCTCTCACCTCCCACCCAGCTCGCTTCTATTTTTTCACTAGCGAGTGTTTGAATGCGGATTGGTTTTGACTGACATACGTTCATCTCATAAACCAAGTTTCGCATGCCTTTATAATCGTTTAACATAAAATAGTAATTTGCTTCTAAAAGGGTTCACAACTGTTGCCATAATATTAAAACTTATTTCTTCGGCAAACAGTATTAACGGGGCCAGCGGTTACCAAGTTTTTATTACGTATGAGACTCGAACTCTCTTAATAAAACTGCCTGCCGGATGAGCGTTACGTTTAGACTCAGGGTAGAGTTTATTGAGAAAAAGGGCTGTACTGTGTAGCCAGATTGTGAACGTGGATGGCAAAAACTACATAATAACATTTGTTTTGTGCTACCAATAATTCAGTCATTAATCAAGCAATCAGTGAGTCAGTCAGTCAGTCAGTCGATCGGTGAACTGAACAGATAGTCATGATACTTAAGTTGTTTCTTTCCTCTCTGTGTCATCAAATTATCTGCTGACAATTTCTTCGCTACATCCTCTGGTGCCGTCCACAGACACAGGCGCATGCTTTGGCGTACTTTTCATACATCATTCTGAATTAGCCAACTCCAACGAAGCTCACTTCCGGTTTAAGCAGATTAGTAGAGTGATTGCGTCATCAAATCTCTCTTCCGAAAGTAAAAAAGATGCATCCGTTTTATAAAAAGTCACTGTAACAGACTACATTAACCAATCTAGAAATGGAAACGTGGAAAACACAAGAAATATTTCCTGGAGTTGTTACCTACGATGCCCGGATGACCGTGTCTGCATCACGACAAAGAATGATCTATGAATAACAAAGAATGATCTATAGGATTGTTTTTTATTCTTATCCAATATCTCTTAGCATATCCTAGACTAATCTGAATACATTTTTACATTATCTGCATAGCTGTTGGCATGTTTTGGCTCTTTTACAGATAACTACCTCTTCATTGCTACACCTTTTGACAGCATTGGCGCACCTTTTGACATCATTGGCGCACCTTTTGACAGTATTGGCGCACCTTTTGCAACTTGTTGCTTAACCTGCCATTGACATCTGACATGTCTTATAGTTTTTTTTATAATTAGAAGCATCTGGGGTTGGTTCTAGAATTAATGCAAAGCGTTTTCTGCGTCTTCCGTACAATTTACAAGATATGATAAGATATGATACAAGATATTTACAAGATATATGTTTGGTTCTGTTGTTGTTGTTTTTTATGTCATGATGTCATAACTTACTGAGGACTACAAATATAATATATATAACCAAAGAACTTGATTGAATTTTCCCTTTCTAACACCACCCAGAACGTCTCATCTACTGAACACAAGACGATATATTCTATGTGCTTCCCGAAAGTTCAGATCTACGCTAGGTTTCCTTCTTTCACTAAGGCCAAAACGTCAGTTCTAAAACATCAGTAAACTAACCACTGTTTTGAAGTTTGAAGACGTTTATACACATCCTCCACTGCCAACCAGCCAAGAACTAATAGCATGCTATAGCATTATCATCCTCACACATGACTGAGGGCTAACAATGTAATAAGATCTCATGCACATTCATAAGGTCAGTCTAACTCTCTCATTGTTTATATTGTAGACTATTCTTGGAAACTGTATAGTCTAGTTTGAATATGATCAGTCCATGTCATATAAAAATTGTCACATAAAAAAGCCGTCTTCAATGAGCTAGATACACTGGTCACCTTTTGGCTTCACACGGAGAAGTATCACGTCATGTTTAGTTTGCCGAAGAAATCAGTTTTCATATTATGGCAACAGTTGTGAACCCTTTTAGAAGCAAATTACTATTTTATGTTAAACGATTATAAAAGCATGCGAAACTTGGTTTATGAGATGAACATATGTCAGTCAAAAGCAGTAGGTCAATTATACTGAGAAGTATCACTTATCTAAGTCTGGTTTTTTTTTCGTAATTTGAGTTGTTTATATGACTATGATCTTCCATTTATCTTTTTTATTATTTAAACGTTGTAGAAATTTGACTTGTTATTACATTCCAATTTTAGAAGCTAAACCACATCTGCCTAATTTTTGTGTTTTGTTTCTTTTGCTTTGTGCAACAGGTTTATTTTTTCAGAACCTCAAAAAATGAATGAGGCATAATTTGAAATGGGCGTGAAGTTATCAGATTACAAGAACCCTCGGTTCAGCATTTATGCTCTACTGTAAATCTCCGTTACTTCTCTTCTCCCAAGGGGTCACATCTGTTGCCGGAATAGTAATCATACACTAAATGTTTATATTCATGAATGAATGAAAATGTTCAGCTCGCTGTAATGAATGTCACTGGACCGGATAAGAAGTGCATTGTTATGCAAATGAAACACGAATGGTTTTGACAGCAATACCTTGACGACATTTCGGTAGACTGCGTCTTCATGACATATACCATACATCTTTTATCAAATTGCAATTTATAAGTCTATTTACTTTGCCTTATAATACGATGAGAAATGGGAGCTCACTTGAATCCAACACAAGTCTTTTAATTTTAAATCCCAACATACTTGTATTTAGTTTTAATCCCAACACAATTCGTTTGGTTTTTAATCCCCATGCACTTCTTTCAAGTCAATGCTTGTTTACTCTCATGCCTATTTATTATGTCGATATGATTGTTCATAATGTGTGGGCGTTTGCCATATTAATAAATGCAAAATTTGCATTTTTGTTACACCCATGTTCGAAGAAGTGTCCGTTTCGAAAATCAAGGTGGCTCCTAAGAAATCAGGACGCTGAATATTTACAACTTGGTTCATTAACTGATCGAGGAACGGGTTTCATCTGAATGGGGGCATTACCATAACTGGTCTGCCCTCCTCCCCAGCAGTCGTCTCAGAGTAGTTCCACTGATTTTATCTTTTACCATCTGGTGGAACGTTCTTCAGATCTTTCCTAAGAGGGCACTTCGTTTCCCATTGGCTCATCCTCCTTTCTTTCGATCTCTGGATGTGCACAATGCTATAATAAACTTCTTGAAACTCTGAAATTGTCCAGAACGTTTAAGATTAGTTTACAGCACAATGCATGGTATAAGGGAAGCGTACTGTAATTTTCACATATTCTAAGTCAGAATTGCGTTGGTTTCAGGCAAATTTGATAACTTTGCTTCATCAGCTACAATGAATATGATCATTCCATTCACATTTTGCAGTCATATTTTTTATCCTGGGTGAAATACATTGTATGCTGTGTTATGTGTGGCAACTGGTATGATTTGCCTCCTATATATCTCTCAAGGCAGCATGGAAGTCTACGTGGCGTAGTAGTTATACTTCTCGACTTTCACCCTGAAGGTTGTACATTTGACTCTTCACGGGGAATATTATCTTTTTTTAATAACAATTTACCATTAGTTTCTTTTCGAATCTTATCTAATAAAGTTCGTATGTTCCTAATCCCTTCATCGAAACTCCTAGAGACATAGGACAGAATTTCTGACAAAGTGAGGCTTGAATATTTTATGACTTTCACTCCGGAAGCAGACTAAATTATTATGTGTCTAAAACTTTTGCCATTAAGATAACTATGGTTATTCGGAGTCAAAATTAGTACAGTACTGTGGCTTAACTGAAACGTATCAAGCTAAGTCAATATAAAAAATCTGTCACCCGTGTCTCAGCAAAACTACGTCTGTCCTCCATCAACCTTTTACCCAATCCATAATCTACAGCCAAACATCCCTTGCCAACTATTCAACGATTCCTCCCACTCCTCTGGGCCAAATCGCATGTTTACTATGTATTTCCGTTCATCTTGATCTTCGGTAATCTAGCGTCGAAAGCTCCCAGCGGACCAATGCTCCGAGATTTCGGAATCTGATGCCTCAAACATGGCCAAAATGTCTTCTCTGATCGTGCCCCGAGGGAGCACAGTGACGCTTTCTTTTACACACGTGAAACCGCCCCAGTGTAACGAGGTGTTGGCAATGAAAAAAATTCTGTGTGAACTGAGAGGTATTATTCTGTTTATGTAAGGGCTGAAGTTAGGAGCTATAACTTTGGTTGCAGCTTTGAACTTTTCAAGCAAAAAAATAACGTTGATTTTTTTTTTTTTTTGGTCAGAGGGGAGGGAGGGTCAGGATGGTTTGTTTTATATATTTATATATACATATATAGAAGCAAAAATCAGTGTAAATTTTCTTAAGAAAATAAATTGACATAATCGCTTATAATAATGTACTGGATTCTAAAAATGACTCACGAAATGAATGGACAACAAAATAACATAAAGTAAAGAAAACAAATAAAACGTTGTTGTTGTTTTTTTTTCAGGAAACATTTTCAGCCACTCAATAGTTCTTAGTTCTGTGTGTGGTGGAGTTTATATCAATTAGGAAATCACAGTTACCAGAGATAGTCTTAATGATCTCTGCCTTGACGTCAGGACTTTCTTCATTGCTCAGCAGGTACGGAGAAGAAATTTTTGGTTTATTTCAAAATCACAGCATGAAGATAAAATATAATAAAGTGAAAAAAATACAGTACTCAGATGTTATGCTGCTGCATTGTAGGATTTATGATTCTTTCTTGACACTTCGGGGATATATTGTGACATAGGAGATGGAGGGGGCGGACGAGGGTGGACGGGATTGACGGGTAGAAGGAAGACATTGACAAAGAGGAAGGAGGTTAAAAGAAATGGATGAAAATGTCTATCTCTTCTAAACGATGTTGAAATCAGAGCAGTCTCGTGATTACAATAATTCACATTTACTATTAATAGACGTCAAAGTGTGACAGACTCACGCATCGAATTCAGCTACAGGCCTGACTGGCTAATGTTTTATTTACGATGACAGAATTGTATGAATGTCATGAGAGAAACGCCTTATACAGGATTATATTTGTGTAGAACAGATTGATATGGCGTGTACTTAATTTCTTTTTGTTCGTTTTATTGTCGTTGCGATTACAGAGGTGTGAGTGAGTAAGTTACTCCAACTGGTGGAACATAGTCAGCGGGTGGGCCAAGCTCTTTGCTGAGCTATTATTAATACTGGTGTGACTGGCATCAAAATGAGGTCTCCTTCATATTAAGAGGCTCACTGCCTATTGACCGCTCATAATGAGCTAGAGAGAGCACATTGACCGAATATTGAACTATGACGTGGCTAATGATAACTCCCATACATGGTGGTCTAGTAACGTTTCGTTCTTTCATTGTTTGTGTTGCTACTATCTATATTAATAAAACGCTTCAGCCATATTTGTGTCACAGATTTCTTGAGAACTATGTAACGTAAAAACATGCGGTTTTCACCTAAATTCGTAGAAAAATACACAAAAAGTAACTATACACATCAGTCCTTTTTATTTTTTTTACCCTTTTTTCNAGCTCTTTGCTGAGCTATTACTAATACTGGGGTGACTGGCATCAAAATGAGGTCTTCCTTATATTAAGAGGCTCACTACCTATTGATCGCTCATAATGAGCTAGAGAGGGCACATTGACCGAATATTGAACTATGACGTGGCTAATGATAGCTCCCATACATGGTGGTCTAGTATCGTTTCATTGTTTGTCTTGCTACTATCTATGTTAATAAAACGCTTCAGCCAAATTTGTGTCACATATTTCTTGAGAACTATGTAACGTAAAAACATGCGGTTTTCACCTAAATTCGTAGACAAATACACAAAAAGTAACTATACACATCAGTCCTTTTTATTTTTTTTACCCTTTTTTAAAAAAAAAAGAATGTGTATAGCAACGAAATACAATCTCCGATATATTTTTTCAATCCGCCCGATTCGCCAATCGTCCAACTTTTTCACGGAGTCTAATGCATTCGTCTATGATGCCTTTCGGTGCGCTAGGTATTCTTTTGCCGCTGGTGCGTTGCCCGCCTGCCCATTTGTAAAATGGGGTGTTAGTCTTGTTAAGTTATCAACGTCGACAACGACTGTTGAACTGCTGAAATTGTTCTACTAACATAGGATACGTTTATTTAATTCACTCAGTGCTACAAAAATATAAAAAAATAGAATAACGCCTACAAATAGAAAATAGAAAAGCAAAAGTTTGCACATCGTAGCGTAAATGCCACTAGAAACTTCAGTGGCGCAGTTGTTTTTGCTCTGGCGTCATTAACTGTCTTCTAGAGATCTTAGTTCTCATCGAAGACATTTCCCATTAGTTGATGGGTTCGAATCCCGGGAAAAAGGTCAATCGGAATTGGATTCAGGCGGGACACCAACCCATATCAGAAAGGGGCGTTATTGGGATGAATGTTTGATCAACAGCAGGACTTCAGTAAACTCGAATTCCAGGGGACCGGCCCATGCTTCCGTTTAAGCTTTTGAAGAAAATTTGAGACCTAAATAAAGCACCCGGGAATAGAGTATTTATATTCGGCATGCTGGTTTTCTTATTTTTTCTTTAAATTTAGTTCAAATTCGTTGAACCTAGATTACATAATACTAACCTACTGTAAGAAATCAAGCATGATTATTTTCAGAATACATGGCAAGTGCTGGAAGACAAAACAGCAAAACTACATGTGCTCTAAATGAGAAAAGTAAAGACAAAACTAGACAAAGACTCACCTTGTTCAGTTATGTTTGGATTGGAATAATGAATCTAAAAAAGGCAAGAAGTGCTACATCTGTTTTAAAAAAATGCTCCAAGACATCAAGAATTCAATATAATTCGGGAGAGACTAGAGAGATTTAAGAACATATTTTAGTGTGACTGGAGAAGCGTTCTTGAGGTTCTGATCTTGAGGGTGTCTGTGAATCTGTACTTTAATAGTAGTAAGCTTTCAAGGGTACATTTTTTTTTATTCTTTACATTCAAACAGGGCGTGAAACTCATCCCTTCGGCCAAACGCGCTCATCCATATTTAGCTTATACCATGTACCTATATGTAGACTGACTGAAGTGGACAAAAGATAGCTAAAGTACGTAAGGTTCGACGTGATGAGATCCCACTGTATTCAAATCACTGAGACATTTAGGCGCTCAGGCATATTTTGGTTATACCATGTACCTACATCTGAACGAACTGAAAGGGACAAAAGATGGCTAAAGTACATAAGGTTCTACGCCAGAAGATCCCACTGTATTCAAATCACCAAGATATTCGGGGAATCTTCTACGTGCCGCTGAGCAAGACACTTCCAACATCCCCGCATCCTTGCTGCCCTCCTGGCTGACCCTCGGCCATTCTCTCCTAGGCTAATAACATCGCAG
Organism: Ellobium chinense; assembly: GCA_033807755.1. Lineage (NCBI taxonomy): Eukaryota > Metazoa > Mollusca > Gastropoda > Ellobiida > Ellobiidae > Ellobium > Ellobium chinense. Next base: position 405,517 of record JAWQUT010000277.1, read on the forward strand.
GCCCTGACAGTTTGAGGAAAGATGGATCCGGCCGCTGACAAACTAAACACTCTTGATTGCCGACCGGGCCCTTTGTCTAATAAAACCGGCTCTTGTCCGGCTGCCGGCTGGCGGTTCCTGTTCAGGCGTAATGATAGGTCGACCGGGAGATCTGTGCGCTAGACAATAGTAGATGAGCAGTGTTGGGGCACGCGGGGAGTTGAGCAATTTGCTCCGGAGACTGATTGATGACTATCACCATGACAACGTCATCGCTGTGCTTCCTCCTCCTTCTATTTCAGGCAGAACTTCATTCTCTGGGTATTCTGGATTTCTCGCTGTTATTTGATACTTTTCTGCGGAGACAGGAAGAGGAAAGTAAAATCACTAGTCGATATAACATTCTGTGATTTACCGCGTCTGTTATTGCAGTTTTCTGGGAAACATCGTCTAGTCATGAGCGGTATATGATGTTATTAATCCGAAATCTAGTCCAGTCAGTCCTCATATTTCTGTTTCCACTATTCAATATCAATTCATCACACGTTGATTTTATCCTGTCTAATCCAGTGAAGAATCCAATAGAATTTACTTTATGTCCAAGTTTTGCAATTTGTCTAAGCTGAGCAGACAGTTACGACAGCTGGCGATATTAAATCGCGTTAGAACGAATTTCTACCCCAGCCTTTTAAATAATATATTCTTTTTGGAAGACTTTCTCTTGGCAACCGTTTTCCCCTATAAGACACATTTCTATGAATCATGCTTCCCAGTATCCGAAATCTGTCTGGGCTAAAGTTTAGGAACAGAGCGAGTAAACAGCGGAAGTACCCTGATCAACTCTTCAATTTGACGCTTTTCATAAATGTATGTAAGCGTGTAAAAGGATAACAGGACTTGAGAAATTCTTGTAAATATTATAACATTATATATCTATGCCGCGAATGAATGCATGCACCTCCGTTTCTGGCACCTGTCTTTCGAACATGCCCACCTGTTTGTCGGGAGCATAGGTGTTAGGCGTCCAACAGGCTTATTTTCAAACTACATCCCGATCTGGCCGATAGATAAAACGCGAAACAGAATTGGCTAATAAAACCAGGCAACATTTTTTCAAGAGTTTGTGACTCCAGCCTGAGGTTATCTCGCTCCAACTGCGCCGTGTGTTTTTAAACTCTCATTTACGAGTTAAATTTTTATACATGTTTTTCAGCGTTTCTAGGAAGCTAGAGCAATACTTTACCTCTGGTTTCGTCCCCTCTTTCTTTCTTTTTGTCTTTCTTCAGTCCTTCCTTCCTTCCATCCTTCCGTCCTCCCTTGTTTTCTTCCTTTCTCCTCTCCTTCTTTCTTTCTTTCTTTCTTTCTTTCTTTCTTTCTTTCTTTCTTTCTTTCTTTCTTCCTTTCTTTCTCTCTTTCTTTTTCTCTTTCCTTCGTTCTTTTTTTCCTTCTTATATAATTTCTACCTTTCTTTTTTCTTTTTCCCTTCCTTTCTTCAGAAACTCAGTTCCGTCTCCCCCAGTCCATTTTTCTTTTCCTTTTTTTCTTCTTTTGTCCATTTTGTTCTTTTCTTCCTCCCTTTCCGCCATGCCGTCTTTCTTTCTCTCTCTCTCTCTCTCTCTCTCTCTCTCTCNTCTCTCTCTCTCTCTCTCTCTCTCTCTCTCTCTCTCTTTCTCCTTCTCTCTCTCTCTTTCTCTCTCTCTCTTCTCTTTTTTTTTCTTTCTTTCTTTCTTGCTTTCTTTCTTGCTTTCTTCCTTTACCTCTTCCCCTCGCAATTTGTATGCAAAAAGGTAAGCATCAAAACCAACTTAAAACTTAAAGCAAAGTTGCAACATCGTGCACTTGTGACCTCTGCCAGAGATAGCGAAGTGTTTACCCCCCTCTAGACCATTTTAACACAAGAAGTGCACAAAATGAAATGATGACTCTATAATTACTTTGACAAGACAGGGCGAACTCTTGAAACAGCCGTCAAGGGCTGGCGTACTCTCTGCCAAAGGCGGACCCGGAAATAGAAATCAATTAAAACCAGAGGAAGGGCCAAGAGGCAGTTAGAGGTCTGCAGCAGTGTTTGCCAGGTCAGAGTTTTTGGAGTAACCAACCTGAATTTGAAAAAAAAACGCCAACAAAAAACACATCAAACCCCTTAAATCAGCCAAGACGTAGCCAACTTTTGAAAACGGAAATAATGTCAAACATTATAAAGATGTAGAATGCGGAGAGATAGAACAATAGCACGAAATGACATAGAAATAGAACAATGTCTCCTCTCAGTCAAGAAGGGCACATTCCGTTTTCAATGACAAGTCATCTTTCTTTCACTTGGAAGTGATGAGAAAATGTAAAGAAAGTAAAAAAGAAATTTCAAGGCTTAGAAATCAGCCATAAAGTAGCGACTTAGTGATGATGTAAAATCAAGCGCCAAGGAACTTGAAAACTTGCCAGATTTGGCGCCTTTCGAGCCAGCCTGGCAACACTGGTCTGATTTCGAAAGTTCTAGATGTATTGGTATATGTAAACCCTAGGGAATTTATCATCTTAAGATCTGTGTGGCTTAGGTGTGATTGGCAATGGATCAATGCAATATCTTCAAGAAATTAGCAGTTTGCATGCAGTTTGACTTGTCAAGAGTTCTGAAAATAAGTTTATTTCTGGCACCGTTTGGGATGATTCAAGATCAAGGAATATCTTTGTCTGCATCTTTTCCTCAGTTACATGGCAATGAGCATTCATCTATTCGAAACTTCAGGCTGAATGGCAATATTTCTACCGGATTTAACGAAATCTTGATAGCTTGGAAGATGAGGGATTTATCAAACGTAATTATGGATTCGGGTGGTTAAAACAAGAAGGAGCTCAAAACGTACTGGAAGAGCCAAATTTTCTATTTTGAATATGCTGAAGTTTAGCTTATAGTATAGTACAGTATAATATAGCATAGCATAGCATAGCATAGCATAGCATAGCATAGCATAGCATAGTATAGCATAGCATAACGTAGCATAGCATAGCATAGCATAGTATAGTATAGTACAGTACGGTACGGTACGGTACGGTACGGTACGGTACGGTACAGTACAGTACAGTACAGTACAGTACAGTAAGGTATAGTATAGTATAGTATAGTAAGGTATCATATTATGTCATTATTAAGTATTATATAATTAGTAAATATTAATTAACTAAGCCCCTTGGATTCCCCTCTTACCTCTTCTACCCTTAAATTTCACATTCCTTACTTCCATTGAAGCCTACTTCCATACCTCCCGCTGACCTCTGAACCCATTTGCGCCGTCACTTAAGGATAATATGCAAGGGAGTGCTAGTGCGGAAAGAGAGGGTTATATCTCGAGAATCTTTGCACCGAAAACACCCTCCATGTTTTATGCAGCGTAAAGTATCACCTATGTTTTTTGTTTTCTTTTTTGCTTTATGGCCATGCAGTAGTGGTACGACTTGACAATAATTATATTTAGCTGCATCCGGTACTTTGATTTTTACTGATGTGGGTCACAGAAGGAGCGGATTTTATCAAAAGAGGATGAGAGCTTGAACGCGGTATTTAACATTTTGTGTGACAGTTCACAACACCAATCATCATCATTATTATCATCATTATTATCATCATCATCACCATCACCATCATCACCATCATCATCACTTGCAATAGGAAGGATTCTCTCTTTACATATATATATATAATATTAAACATTTTTTATCTCCAAATTTTGAGACGCAATATTGCTTACTTTGGGAACAAATACATGTCAACTCTATCATCATCATCTTCGTGATCATCATCCTGCTGTCACTGTTCTCATCTCAAACGCCATCACTCTAACAACAAGAACAACAACAACAACAACAATAGTGACCAGACATCCACATAGTCATGAAGAAGAAAACTGCTTTTCGCTGTGTGGGGTCTTGAGCTGACAATATGGTTTTGAGCATGCATGAAATTACACACCCACAATAGGTCCATTATGTGTGTACTTTTTTTTCAGATTTTATTCTTAAGAATTCTCATTTTGGCTTAGTTTCTTAATAGTCTAGCGTTGATTTTCGTTCTCATTTTCACTCATCTTTATTTATAGTCTGTGCCTGGTGATGGAACATGGATTTCATTTGCAAATGTGTTCTAGATCAAAATTATTAATCTGTGCGACTTATAAGCTGCTCATAGGAGAACATTATCTTTATCACATCATTATTATCATCATTATTGTCGTTTTTATCTTAAATTTTTCGTCGTTATTATCATCATCATCACGGTCGTCGACCTGGTACTTCACTAAAAGTACAGTATACGAGGTCGAATCCAAAATTCCCGGGACTGTTCCTATAAAAGCTCGTAAACTTACGCTAGGTAGTACATATCTGTCACCTCCGATGTAGTCTCTTTGATAGTCACCACAATGATTTAAGCGCAGCTGCCAAGCTAGAGCGTCCCTGGAGACCTGCATGTGTCAGGATGTCTAGCGCTATTCTGATAATTTGCCTATATCTCTTCAATTGTCTTGAATGTCCTTCCCTACAGCTGAATTTTCACCCTTGGGAAGAGAAAGACGTTGCAATGAGCTGTCTGCAGGTCAAACTGTCAGTGTTGTCAAGCACTAAGATGGAAGCGACCTACATACAAAAAGAGTACAACAGCGAATGACTATTGTACCATGCCAACGCACCAATGCTCTCCGCCTCCAGAAGTCTTTTGTTTTTGGCCTTAAATAACATGACCATTACGCTTCCTTCCCTTTCCGTATTTCTCGACTTTGCTCCGTGCGACTTTTTCCATTAAAAATCAGCAAGAGGGAATGAAATTCTAAACTACAGAAGAGATATAGCCGGAATCGCAGATGATGCTTGACACGCTGATGCAAAAAAAAAAAAAAACTTCCGGGAGTGCTCCTACGCTTGGCAACTTCACTGAAATAATTGTGCTAACTTCTCCTATAGATTTCGAAAGTGATACTGGAATATAATACCTAGTGTAAGTCTAAGGACTTTTATAAGCGGAGTTCGAGGATTTCTGAATCGCACCTCGTATCTCTGGCATGTTGGATGTAACGTACATCCAGGAAACACATGGAAAGACAAAAATACAATATCACGTTTTCCGCCCTGTATGCAACACGTATCGCATGTTTATTGATTACCGGAGCGAGCCATTACAGGTCTGATCTAGGTTTAAGCTGGCAGACTTTTAATGTCAGCGCGCCTTGCACCAGGCTCAATCGCTCGGGGCTGTGGCAAGCTACGTCTGTATGCACTGTTTACTGTAAAACCATGTTCCTGAGCCTTAAAAATCCCAGGAGGGATAACGATGGGTTTTCATTCTCAGCCTGTTACATGTATTTGATTAGCAAACTTGAATCAGCTCTGTTTCTCCAGGATTATGGCAAGACATGTCTCTATGCTTTGATGACTATAAAACTTAAAAAGTCACAACCGATAAAGATGGGTATTTTTTCCTATTCTCAGCTTAAATTTGTTTGGCATACTTGAATCAGCTGAAGTCCTCGAGGTTTATGGTAAGACATGTCTCTATACTTTGTTGACTATAAAACCACGTTCTTGAGCCTTAAAAATCTCAGAACTGAGAAAGATGGGTTTATCCTCATTTTTAGCATGTTTTTGATTAGCATACTTGAATCAGCTCACTTCCTGGAGATTATGGCAAGCCATTTCTGTATGCTTTGTTCTGTAAAACTATGTTCTTGAGCGTTAAAAATCTTACGAGGAATAAAGATGGGGTTTTTATTCTCATATTTTATTAGCATTCTTGAATCAGCTCAGTTCCGTAGGATATGCAAAGATATGCCTGTTTGTTTTGTATGCCGTAAAACCACATTTTTGGGGGGCCTTAAAAATCCCAAATCTTATTATCATCTTTAATTATTGTTATATGTAGACCTAAAAATCCTTCCTTCAGCAAAAAAAAACCTAGTCATTTTTCGCTTCTCAATTCTTACAAAAAGAACGCTGTTGGTATTTAAAAAGTCATTTCTACACATCACATTGAACTCATTCCACGGGGGAAGCTGTCATTTTGACGTGAAGTTCCACCATGTCAATTAGGCTTAACGTCACGCTTTACAAAAAATTGTCTTTCACCCTGTTATGAAAGGCACAGTAAATAAGCGTGAAAGCTAAACCTTATCATGAGTGCAGCAAAATTTTCAGCCGTTGGCTCTGGGAGGCAAAAATGAATGCTAGGTCTTTGAGGAAAAAAAAATATTACGAGTATGGACTCACACATACACACACACACACACACACACACACACACACACACACACATTTATATATGTATATATATATACATACATGGAAATAAAGCATACACCATATACATGTCAGGCATTGAAATAAAGCATACACCATATACATATCAGGCATTGAAATAAAGCATACACTGTGCTGTTCTGAGATTATGAGGGTTAAAGCCTTAGGGGCAGTATGCACAACGATGTCTAAATTTATGCGCTTGCGGTAAATACGGGAAACATTATTCGTGTTTTTGGGGGTTTCCCGAAGATGCTGCAAGCGCGCAAAGTTTAGAGAGCATTGTGTATACGACCCTAGGGTCTTTACCAGATGGCCCTGTTTAGATTAGAAGTCTATCCAATGATATTTTTTACTTTATATCAAGGAACACAAGCATGGTCGACCCAGTATCTTTCACAAGACGATCTGATATTTCACATGTCTATTTTACCTTATGTCGGGGTCGGCTTATCTTACAAATTGGCCAACAATCTTAAGGTCAGACTTTCTCTGATAAGGATCTCTCTCTCTCTCTCTCTCTCTCTCTCTCTCTCTCTCTCTCTCTCTCTCTCTCTCTCTCTCGCTCGCTCTCTCTCTCAAGTGTACCCCTTTTCTGACATTCTGTTCCTGCGCACAAACTCAGCCTCGATATGAGGTTCGTCTGATCTTGGAGTTCAAGATTTCCCGGCAGCACACGCGACTGACATGCGCTTCCTGTGATAACGACGGCCATGTTGGAGTGATCGACTTCCAACCAAAGACAAGTTCTGAAGGACCTGGAACTCATAAGCGTCAATTAAGAATTTCAATCCACATGGCTCGTGTTAAAAGCTGAGATAGAACTTGCTGAGTTCAAAGAGCTTAGGCATCCACACTTCCTTTATTATTGTATATTAAAATGTAGTTTAAGACCAGGGGATTGTAAGCTTCAAACCCAGGGGTCTTTTGTCTTGTAACGTAAAAAATCCAGTATTTATTCGCGAAATTGTAAACATGTTTTTATTTTCTTTTTTAAATTTCTTATGTGAACTGAAACAGGTTGGTATATGAAGGCTATGTAAACATGCATAACAGAATATCGTGTTGATGAAACTTATCAAACAATACAGTCTACGGAAGCTGTGATTCGTCTTGTTGAAATAACGCTTTAAGCCTCTGGTCTGTCGTGGTAGTCTCAAGGATGTACATGTAGTTTTCATGGTTACTCAGCTGTTAAACCTCTTCCTGCGTGTCAGGCAATGTTTTGAAGCCATTAACTTGTACGTGGAATAAGATCAATGGTAAACATTATATATAAACAAGAATCCAGGTCACAAAAATATTTCAGCTCTTAAGCATAAGTATTCTAAAATATTTAATACGTTGACATCTCAAGGTAAATTTGAAGATAAAATCAACAGGAATTTGCTTAAATGTCCGAGGTAAAGCATATACTTCGACCAACTAGGTGAGAATATCTTCCATGTTCGTAAGCGGGTTTAATGTGTCACAATAGTGAAGAAATGTAGAGTTATAATGTTGTTACCACTTTTCTCCTGTTTATACGAAAAGCGACAAAAAGTAATTGTATTTAGGAAGCATAAATTTAGGAGGAGGCATATTGTTTAAAATTACCTTTCCTTTGCAGAACAGTTCATCTTTCCGTAAGCTATATGAAAAGTTCTACTCCTGGCTAAAGTAGGCATGCAGACAGCCACTTTCTCAAATATATAATAATAATACACTGTAATACAATTTGGAAAACTACCCCCTTACAGCGGGCGTTTCACTGGTCGGGGTTACCAGCGAAACGTCCAATATACAATACTATATATAACTCTTAAAAGTGCCTAGTTACATATAGACACGTACAATCCATAAGCTTACATTCATTTCATTAAAACGCGTTCTTCTTTATAAGGTCTCCACATCGCACAGCCCTTTAAATTATCAATCTACAACAGTAAGCTATGTATGAATTTTTTTTGATAGACTGTCGAGTTGACTCATACAAGCAGCTCTAGTTTTCAGTCACAATGTTTGTTTACCAATAACTGTAAGTATTACTTAATCATTCATGCTTTCAAGCCTTACTCTTAGACTTTGGCGAAAACGGGATTTGCTTTTCCTGGCCGGTTGAATCAGAAAGGTGGAATTTATGAGCCTGAAAAGAATCATCACAAGCCATTAAAATCAAGACCCTTCTTTAGATGCCCTGTCCTTTCTTACTGATACAGTTAACTAAAAGGGTGGTCCTGCTACTAAACTATCATCACCTTTGTTAGTGGTACTCTCTACTCGTATACTTTTTTACTTTAAAAAAAAAACTGAAGGCACTGACACAGTTTCCAGTACGCAATTCCAAGGTAGACCTTTAGAAACTTTGTTGAATACAATTATAAACATCAGTGCCCTACGTGCCTCTGTTGGTTTTATAAACAACAGTCACAGTAGGCTTTCGGCATTGGTACATTTTGCACGATTTTGTAACCATTAATGTTGCGTTTTAAATTCTGAATTGCGGTATAAAACGTTTACTACCTGGTCAAAAAGAGTACATTGTGCACCTTATTCCCATAATTATGTATAGTTCAGAACTCGATACACTGCAAACACAAAACTCTCCAGTTACTTTCAAAACTATGTTTTGCATAGCTTTTCGAAGTCATTATTCGTATTTTTCTTTCCAGCTTTTACTGTTGCTATATTCTTTCAACATCAGGATCTTGCCGGATCTGGTTACATCTAAGTATTCCGTTCTAAATTCTGATTTTCTTGTAAACCTGTCTCTTTTTTTGTTGTTATTGATGGTTTAAATCTTCCCGAAAATCAAATAATGACTTCCTCAAACAGGCGTAGTTTTTCACAAACATTGTCAAGGCCGAAGGTTTCAGAACATTTTAAGGTACGTTTTGCTATCTAAAAGAGCCGTTCTCAAACAGGGCGTTCCCGGATCCTACATCGTGAGTACATAGATACTACATGTAATCGAGGTTCAAGAATGTTCATAGATTTGCGACCATTTCTTACTGGTTTTACATGTAATTACGAAACGGCTCTTAAAACTGTTTCTTGTCGGCAAGGGTTCATGAAGACCAAAAAAGTTTGAGAATCGCTGACCCAGAAAAAAAGACACAAGAAATTATAGGCTTAGACTATGTGAAAAGCTTGTGAGTTTCAAAAATGCTGAACCTGAAGAAGAAGAGGAAAAAAAATGGTGTTGATAGAATTTGCTGGGGATAGACCCAGGGCTTGATGTGTATAATTTAGGCCCGAATGTAAACAATAAGGATTCTCCTCTTCTCGCTTTTACCGACATCTGTACGATAGCGATGGCTTTCTGAGCTCGGGAGTCCTTGGAGAGAAGGCGGTGTCAGAACAGCGATATTCTGCTGCGTTGTTTGTATAAAAGAAACATTTTATACATGCCTCTTCTTTCTTTCTTTCTTTCCTTCTGTCTTTCTTTCCTTCCCTTCCATATCTTTACATCTCTTTCTCTCTCATCCCTCTTCATCTCTCACCTTACCTTCTCCCCCCCCCCCCCCCCCCCCCCCCCCCNCAACAGTTTTGCCCTTTCCTTCTGCAGTTGTGCAGTTCCTGATCAAACACATACACGCCTTTCCAAGGTCGCTCTGGCATTACAGTCTGAATGCCATAGAATAACGCCGTTAAGACAATGGACCAGATATGCTTTATTATGGATTCCGGAGAGGGCTCGTTCCATAGAACATGTCCAGTAATGCTAGATAATTTTCTTAAAGACTGTGTGTCCACTTTTGTCGAAATTGAATTATTGCCATTGACATTAAATAGTTTAAAACACAATGGATCTGGCAATTTGGGTGTAGAATCAATTCTTGATAGGTAAGGGAGATATTTGAAATTTGTAAAACTGTTTTTCCAAACTGGCTGCTGCAAAATGCTCTGTTTCCACAAAAAAAAAAACATATCGAATAATAATAATTTGCGAAAATGGATATATGATATTTCAAAATAAAACTCCTAAGTAATCGTTTAACATGGAAGTCACAGCAATATCAACTGAAGCGTTTGTCATTAATATACACTGCAAATTTATGCCAAGGTAATAAAGCTATATGAAAATGCCTTCGGCATAAAACTGGTCTGGTTAATTGGTGGAGAAAATGACGAGGCGGCAGCAGTTGCACATGGAACTCACCTTGCGCAAAGGGGAGGGGGGGTGGAGTGGGGGGAGGAGACGGAAGAGGGAACATCATACTGTTGCGTTCTAGCGAAAGCTGGCAAAATTAATGTCATTGTTATGATCTTAGATTTCTGTAACCAAAACATAACATAGCATAGAACAAATGTAAAGATCCGGTATGGGAGTTATAAACTCAAACACTCTGAGCTGAGCAGCATTCTTTTCTTCTATTATTGTGTGGCCAAAAATCTTGATAGATCTAGTTTTTTCTTCCCATTTTCATTGTCTAGTTTTGTTTTACATTTACTGCTACAGGATTGTGCCAGTGCGCTCTGGGTATCTCCCTCTGTTACCACTCATGAACTAAAGAAGTAGGTGGGGAGATGGAGGTTTGGAGCCTCAGAGAATGGGTTCGATGTAGGGGTTGGATAGGGTGTAGGAATGGATTGGGGTAGGGGTTGGATTGGGGTAGGGTTGGACTGGGATAGGGGTAGGGGTTGGATAGGGGTAGGGGTTGAATAGGGGTAAGGGTTGAATCTGGGAAAGAATTGGATAGGGGTAGGGGTTGGATAGGGGTAGGGGTTGGATTCGGGTAAGAGTTGGATAAGGGTAGGGGTTGGATAAGGGTAGGGGTTGGATAAGGGTAGGGGTTGGATAGGGGTAGGGATCGGGTAAGGGTTGGATAGGGATTGGAATGAGGAAAAAGCTGGGGTGGGAGTGAGAANNGGGGGGGGGGGAGACCAAGGACTTTTAATTTTGTAATCAAGTAGACGAGCCTTCTTAAGGGACTAACTGGGAGGACAGGCACTTGAGTAGTCTTTGGGGTGGAAAGAGAAGAAAAGGGGAGGAGCAAAGCTGATGATTAGAAATTTGAGACTTTGAGGTCAAGCAAATGCAGCAAAAAGTAGAACTTTAAAAATTAAGTGAGCTTCTGTAAAGTGTCAAGGGTTGGGAAAAGAAAGGGGAACGAGTAAAGGGGTGACTAGAAATTTTAGGCTTTGAGGTCAAAGGATCGTGATGAAGCAATGAGCAAAAACTTTAAAAAATGAAGTCAACTCCCATAAAGTGTTAAGGATTGGGAGGGGAATGGAACAGAGTGAAGTTTATTGCTGGAAGCTAGAGACTTTGAGGTTAAGGGATGGTGCATAGCAAAGAGTAGAATCTAAAAATTAGGTTAGCTACCGTAAAATGTTCAGGGTTGGAGGGGTGAGGCTAAAGAATGCAGGGAACCGGAATACTGTAAAGATTTTACGCGGCTGCAACACCTTAAGAGAGCTTAAGACGGGTGTTGGGAGGGGTCTGCAAGTAATGATAACTTTGATGGGTCCAAGATCTGAACTTTTGGAAAAGAATGTGTGAGGGGAGGAAGGGGGGAGGGGGCAGTATGTGGGAGGGCAGGAAATGAGAGTTGATCTTCTTTGAGTATGAGATATATGTTCATTATTCTAAGAGATTATGTGAAAGGGGGATGGGGAGAGAATGGAGGAGGCGAGGAATGAAATGTAGAAGATCAGGTGTATCATATTAAGAAATCCGAGGTGGACGAGAGGGGAAAGGGAGGGGAAAGAGATAGGTAAGAACACTTTGAGATGTGTCTGCACTTTCCTAAGGGGTGGGGGAGGCGGGGGAGGAAAAAACTTAAAGATGAGGAGTACAGTTTAAGAACATGGGGAAGGTGGAGGGGGGGGGGGAAAGAATGAGAACACTTTAAGATGTGGCTGCACTTTCTTAAGGGGTAGGGAACAGGGGCGGAGAAACTCTAAGATCAGGTGCACCGTCTTAGAGAACGGGGGATGCTGGGCAATGGTGGGGGGCAAGGAGAAGAGGGAATGAAAACACGGTGAGATGTGGTGGCACTTGCTTAAGGGATGGGGAGAAGGAAGAGGAGAAACTTAAAGACCAGGTGAACTGTCTTAAAGGGATGGGGGGAGACTTAGGAAGGATGGGTGAAACCAAGGAATTAGAACACCTTGAGATGTAGCTGCGCTCTCTT
>JAWQUT010000277.1:418106-438678 GCA_033807755.1 Ellobium chinense
GGGGGGGGGAAGATGGGAAAGCAAGGGCTGGTAACTCCCAGATCAAGCTGCAGCATGGTAAGGGGAGGTTACCTGTCCGCCACATGGCCGGTTTATGTCACGGCAGTGTTTAGACCAGGCGCTCGTGGCAGTTACCGGAAATGTGGTGCTCGCCCGGGCCAGGTGATGCAAAGTCTCTTCTCCCCTAACAGTTACCTGCAAAACGGGCTCACAGGGCTGGGCGGATTCGATTAAATATTTTCCCGTATGTGTGTGTGTTAGAGGTATTCGGATACGCTTACGAATACTAATGGTAATGAAGGTGAGAATAAATTTTTTGCTATTTTTATAACTAAAACAAAGACATACAAGTGTACACCTCTCATAATCGCAACTCCACAGGAACATAGAAAAATTTCCAGTCAAGAGAAGATGCCATTATCCAGTTACAGTAATGTGTGGAAGTGCGCGTTTTGTGATGTGTAGAATGTTGCGATTTGGAAGTTGTGATTACCCGGATTGCGATCTAATGGAGTCGACTGTATCAAAACAATATATTGAACACAATGACTCGTGTATTTAATAGGCACATATTAAGAAATAATAATCATTTTTGGCCTTTCGCAACTAACAAATATCTTCTGGCTTTAATGTAACATCTATAGTGTATGTGCTTAAAAAATTTGTTTAGAATTCGTAACTTATAATTCTGGCTATGAACTGTATACTGAATAACACGCCTGAACCAAAAGAAAAAAAAAAACTGTCAAAGAAGAATGAAAACTAATCGTATTCGTATACTATTGTAAATGAATTTGTCAAGTCAATCTCAAATGTATCCGATTACTCATATTGTATTCGAACACCTACGACTACCGGCGTATGGTCGGTCGCATTCCAGCGGATTTATGTTTTAATTCTTCTCTTTCTTTCTTTTCCCTTCTCTGGGCTGTTTTGCCCTATTACTTTCTCTCTTTTATTTCGGTCTTAACATTTTGTTTATATTCTTGTGCAACGGTCCCGGTTTTCTATAACCCTGCTGTACTCCCCCACGCTTTGTCTCTGTGGTTTACCTTTGGGCTGCTGCTGCTGTTGCTGCTGGTGGTGTTGCTATGGCGGCTAGGATCCTTCTTGGATTCTCCTACCTTTCCCGTTCTCGTGTTTATAGTTCCCACGCTAGGTGTGGAATTAATTTTGTATTCACCATTAAAATACGAGGGGATTATAAATATATANATATATATATATATATATATATATAAGGACAAGGAAAATGTGTGGGATATGGCCTTTCATTGTCATCATCATCTTCAACAGCATGATCATTATCGCCGTCATTATCGCTGCTTTGTGTATAATTTGTTATCTGTTTAGTGAATTCTTTGCCCGTTAACTGCCACTACCTTCTCTACCATCATCAGTGCCACATTGGCCATTAGCAATAACCATCATTATTAACAAAATGATCAGCCCTTAGCGAACTACACTTATGACGTAGTTATAACTTTCCATATACTTTAGTAGCAGTTGAACTTCAGACAAGTATCTTTCTCATATTTTTAAGAGGAGGAAATAGGTGGGAAAGGAGGTGGTCAGTTTTATGTTATGCTGCTCATAGAGAGTGATTACATGGCACTGGAAAGGTATTCAGATATAGACTTTAGAATAATGAAGGCTCGAAGAATTTCGAAATTTTACAATATTATCATTTCGTTGATTTTTATTTGTTCTGCTTCGTCCTGGGTTCAACTCATTACCGTTAGAAAAAATGGGCTTCTTTGAGATTTTTATTTTTTTTTGTTTTAGCTCCATTGTCTATTATTAAAAAATTTACCTTCTTTAACCTCAATGATGCGTTCGACTTTGAAAAAGCCAAACTGTCGCATTTCTGGATGAGCGCTAACACAGGATTGGTTTTTGAGAAGCAATAATATGATTACAAAGTCAGGGCATTCTGAAAAGATTGGCATGGATTTACAAGAGATGGATGTCACAACATTGTTTTAGTGAATGCCATGTTCATATGATAATATTCCTTTTGTTGTCATTCATTTCTTTCTGTCTTCTTAACCTCTTCTTCTTCTTCTTCTTCTTCTTCTTCTTCTTCTTCTTCTTCTTCTTCTTCTTCTTCCCCTTCTTCTTCTTCTTCTTTCTCTTTTTGGTCTTCTCTTCTTCGTCCTTCTTTTTTTAATCTTCTTCTGCTCATTCTTCTTCTTTTTTCTTTGTTTATTTTTTTACTTTTTCCTCTTCTTCTTCTTCCCTCCATCACTGCATCTCTGTTACGCTGTCTTTATCTTTCCTTTCCTTATTACATAGTTTTGCGTTTACCCGAAATTAATGAGACTCTATCTCTTCAGATAGTGAGATTCACATTTACGTATCTCCGGTGACAAGATTTTTAGATCACTTTTTGTTAGTGTCAGGTCTCAGAGATGGATCCAAGTAGCGGTATAATCACTCTTTACCTAGATACAAACATTCTGTACAGGCACAAAATATGATAAATGTGGCAGCCTGTGACCTGTCAACACAACTTTTCAACGAACTTGTACTGAACACAACCATGATAAGACAAGAAAAATTTGCAACCGGTGCAGATCCATGAGTGATAATGTTAGTGCACCATTCAGAATCTTATCAGAGATCTTAATCCTTCCTGACTGCAGTGCAAGAACGTTAAAAACGCTATCTCATCTGTTTGGATATTTAGCTAACAAATCGTTATTGTGTTGACTAATGGTGTAACTCAGACTAAAGCCAAAAATTTGGCATAGCTGTGAAGTCATTCCTGAGGTTAAGGCTTGCACTCTCGTGCCAGATGAAAATAAAATGTTCTTATCCTTCTACGTAAAAAAAAAAAACATCGTTTATTTATGTACGCGTTCTTTTTGTTCTCAGATGTTTAAGAGGTTTCTTTCCCTTTCTCATGAAACGGGGAAAAAAACTTGAGATAAGCCCTTATGTTTGCAGAGTGACGAAGCTGAACAGTTGAGTTGTGCCATTAGAATGATATCAGCTGCACTCAGGACAGATGCACGAGCGCTTCCACATTGACAGGACTGTATCCTTAGTGTGAGCAGCCACTTCCTTAACTAACAACTCACACCTGCACGCTGTTGTCATTTCCGCTGCACACTTGGCCCAAAGTCGACACGTCTGAAAAGAAGCTATTCAGACTTCTTAAGAGTGTCAAAGAGGTTTTCGGGGCTTACAGATTCCAGAATTCACAAAGCGTGTAGCTAGCAACATTTTCTCCAAGAGGAACAGCGTTCTTGTTTACAAAGTTTTTGGCATGCTTTAGAGGTCATTCTTGTGAAGATTTTGGCCTGTGAAAAGTTGGAGAAAGTACTTCCAAATGAAAGTATTCAAGAAAACAAAGCATGCAGAGTGTTTAAGGGTGTCAAAGAGAGGAGCTTACAAAATAAATTCAGAGTGGACGTGACCTGCTACTGTGTTACCCTGAGAAAGGATCTAGTAACATGGAGTGTTTGACATACTTGTGCCAACGGGGTAGGAACATTTCGCCCCGTGAAAATAAAAAAAAAAAAGAAAGTACCTTCGAAATGAGGGCCTTGAGAGCAGAGGGGTACAGAAAGCTCTCAAAAGTCAGAGGGTGTTCGTGTTTACAGAAATGATAGGCGTTGGAAGACATCTCACGGAAGGGACTACGTGAAGGTCGTATTGAATTTTTTCGCTACGTGAAAAGAAGAATACCCCTGAAAAACTGGGCATTTGAACCATGTTAAGAACATGCACCTGTGTAAAAGAGAATGGGGTTTAATTACTTAAAACAGGTAATAAATCATGAGGTGATATGATACCAAAAACTCAAGCTTTCGGGACAGGTGTGTCTTTGTCAGTGCTAAATCAAGGAATGAAGAAATGGTTTTTAAGAAAAGAAAGCGTTGTTAACTGGCTACAGTATCAGATGGTTAAGGCTTGAGGAGATCGGAGGCCGTACGCATAATGCTTGCGCTATTTAACGCATTGCGTTAACTACGATGAATACTATTAATGTTTTAGGGATCTCATGTGGTTACCACAGTGCGTTAATTAAGGCAAATGCATATCAGCACACGTACAAATGATACAACCTGCTAAAGCGATATGTTGGAAAGAACTTGATTTGATGTATACACGTCTTAGGAACACATACATGTATGTATATATTAATTTTGTTGAAGAGTCTACGTCAGAGAACATCTTGGCCTGACAAACAATGGTGTAGCAAAACGACAGTCAGTGAGGCGGGACAGGTGAGCGAGGCAGCTGAGGTGGCACAGTGACTTTTGGGAGTACTTTCATACAAAGGAGGAACCTATGGCATCTTGGGATGCGCCAGTTTAAAGGCTCTTTCTCGAATGGGGATAGGAGGGTTGGCGCGGTGGGTATGTGAAGGCAGTCCTCTTTTATCTAAGCCACTGCTGCAAACCTTGAAAAATAAAAAGTCTTCTTCCACAAAGAGTTCGGGGTGTGAAATCTTCCTCGTTTTCCCCCCTTGCACAGGTGTACAAGTGAGATCATTCCAGGGTTCAACATCCGGGCTGCGAGACCCGCTAATAATGTGGTAGATTTTGTGTACATTTCGGGCGTCCATTTTAGGATCTGGCGTCGTTTACGTCTGTCCAGAGCGTTCTCTGACTCCGTAACATCCTGTGTGCATTATTTTGTACATCTAAATATTGTCCACCGGGGAGTAGGTATATTTACTTAGGAATTTGCCGATTCCCATTCCTGTACTCGGCTTAACGATTCCATTTAAAACTTGTCTTAAGCTCTTGAGGCTAGAACTTAAGCTCTCTCTAGAAAATACTGTCCCTAATATTATCATTGATTATGGGATCTCTTACAATTGTAAGAATTATAATATAAACTCTGCATGTTGAATGCTACTAAGGGTATACATTCAGCACCAATGCAACAATGTAATTCTTACGATGGGAAGAGATCCCATCGTTAATGCACAAGCTCTCAAACATGTTGATCGCCCTCTTCGTCTCCTCCTCTTGCCGAATACATGGTTCTTTTCACTTCAGAATGCACAAAGAAGGTGCGGAGTTCAAACTTCCACTATTTTGACGTCTAATGGCTAAACAAAATCTCTCATTCATCTGACAAGTAGATTTTAGAAAGTTCTGAGAGGTGGAAGCCACAGAGATACAATGTGAAAGCTGTTCTGGGATTTCCATGGTTTAAACTGAAATGTCCCGCTAAAGTATTTCTACAGTTTGGATACATTCAACACACCTCTGTTTGTAAACGGCACACAGGGTACACTGGAAATTCCAAAGTTTGGTCTATACTTTAACTCTACATTAAGCCAGAAAAGCATTATCTTGGGTTTCCCGCAAGTCTTTCTGCTTATCCATTTACTTCTCAAAAGAAAAAAAAAAACACATGGCACACAGAATGAGGTAATCACTTTCTTTTCCTCTGAAAAATTACATGACGAAGCAAGAAGCGCCTTCTAGATCGAAAGTATATGTATAACATATTCCCTGGATACAGTTTTATAGATCTGTCTCCCTCCGGGCTATGAACTGTAAATTTAGCATTGACGTAAGCTTTGAATTTAACTGTCTGAAAGCTATAATAATTGAGACATTTTAAACTCCCTTCCCATCGTCCCCTCTCCTCCCTTGCCTTGTATTTCCTTCCATGTTATCAGTTCATGTAAGTTTGATGTTTATTTTCTTCACCAATCGATGCAGCCTGGGTGAGCAATGACCTGTCAATATTGCTCACGATTGAACGCAGTGACTTGCAGTCGGCATGGGGCAGAGTTTTATTGAGAGGAGAAGTGAAGACGAAAGGTATGAGGGCTAGGAGCAGATTTTTTTTTTAAATCAGACAAAATTGAAGTAAGTCTAGTTTAGCGGTTCTGTGTCGCTTATGTGGAACGATGCTAAATATGTTTACATTACCGTTTACATTTTCATTATCTTCCTCCTCTTCTTCTTTTTCTTCTTCTTCTTCTTCTTCTTCTTCTTCTTCTTCTTCTTCTTCTTCTGCTTAGCTTTGTTGATGAATTTGCGGTCCTTAGCAGGGCCGAAGAGCGTCCCCTACCCCATAGTTTAATAATGATACCAGGTGCCTGTGACCAGATCTCCTCTCGAAGAGTCTGGTATCCTGCTGCAGGACATGCAGAGGTGCCTGTTGCTCCTGGCAGCAAATGCATTCGGGCATCTATGTTTTGTCCATGCTGTGCAGGTTAGTTTTAAGCGTACAGTACTCTGTCTATATTCTAAGGATGGTTCCCTAATCACCTCTTGGGAGTTGCTGGAGTAGGTCTTCCGTAAACTGGCAGTCGTCATGTTCCTCTGTCAATGTCTTTCTCCAGGTTGTTTACAGATGGTAAGAGTATGACTCCGTTCTCCAGAATTTGCAACCTTTTAGATGTCTTATACCGAATTTCACCAGCTAAATATCGTTGTATTTGAGGGTTTTTTCATACCCTGGGTTTGGGGGGAGGAGAAAGGGATGGCACAATCCTGAAACATTCCCAATGCTTACTTGAGTTAGTGTCAGGGACAAGATTACAGAAGCAAAGGCACTCTTGTGAAAAGCTGTGGGCAATATCTCGGGATCCTCTCTTTTCCCAAACCTCATTCCCAATCTTAGACCTGTCTTTAACATTAATTCAAGCACAACTTGAGAGAGTACCAGGATTTTGCCAGATGAACATAGACCATTTGTAAACTCTGATGACGATATAGCTACAGTAAGATCTAGCACAGAAGCACGCTCCGAGAGTTAGACTTCCACATGATTACTTTCAGGCTGGAATTTCGATCGCAGATCGGCAGGTGCATTGACAAAGGGAAATTTCTTTTCACTTTTTTTTCTTAAACCCTGCTCTGGGTAAATCAGATTTCGCTCGGCAAGCTTTCAATTGTTGTCTCATGCATATTCAACTTGTTCAGCTGACGTGACATTTATTGTGTCTGCTCACGGGCGTCGATACTCGGCCTGCTGCACAGCAACAAGGCACGGGCGTGCGTGAGTCAATTCAGGCTTTACCAGGGGCGTCCTTTCAATGCAAGCGCTCACTGATAACGTGATAATGAGTGTTTTAAAAATATAGTAGAACCTCAGGAACTCGAATTTCCTAGTCTGAGTTCTTGTTGTAGATGTACCATAGATATACACGGCAAAAGGGCGCAGCTTTGCAATAAAAAGTAAAGAATTAGAATACGTGAGATTCAAGCTTGTCATACCCTTCAGTAATTCAAACTACAATCAAAATACATAACTTGGAACTTCATGCACTGAAGAAATCAAACGTATAGGCTACTCGTATAAAACTGGTTCGGTGTCCCTTGTTTTCTATATCAAATTTCACCTACCAACTTCAAGATCTCACAAACTTGAAATAGACAAATCCTCTGGAAATTTGTCCGAAGAGTCATTTAGATGAAGTAAAAGTGTGGCTGTCTCAGATATCCTGGGCAACGTTTGTTTCGTTCCTGCAAGTTCGCACACGGTACGGTCTTTTTAGTCTCTGAGGGGTCCTAAGTAAAGAAAGTGTCAGCCCAGAAGGCTGCGAAGTTGGTTCATAGAGTCTTTTAGGTGAAAATGTGTGGTTGTCTTAAGTTGATGCAATGTTATGCCATCAGTCTCTTTTCTTTGTGCATACCGAGGTAATGGCATGTATTTTCTGGGAAATGAACGTGTTACTTGAGTTTGTGAGATCTTCAGTCTCGTTTTTAGTAGCCAGATCTGACACACCTCCATCTCTCCTCAGTTGTCACTGCCCAAACTAGTCGTTATCTTGTCCCTGCACCCACTTGCACGAAATGCAAATCACGCAACAGCTGGCTGTTGGCATGACACGTTCAAACGTTGCATTGTCGTCACTGCTTGCTAACGTTATGCAAACACAACATCGTATTGATCTTTATAATGAAAACGAGCATGTCTCGGCGACCGCTGTATCCGCCCTTTCCTGTTATAGCGTCGCGTTCGTGAGCTGGCATAACATGCACGACTAGAACGATATCATGAGCAGGAAGGAAAAGCCCTGACGAGCTTATTTCTTTTTTTTTTCTAATTTTCATCATAGCCCCAGTACACGGAGGTACACATGAGCAAAGCGAGCGAGTACAATCAATTTCAGTATTGTAACAATGGTGAGTATTTCTACAGGAGACATGCAACGGTGTAACGACGTATGTCATGTTTTAGCGTGTATGTTTAACACGCTGTTGACAGATGAAGCTGAGAAAACTGAGTAAGCATTAATAATGGGATCTCTTACCATCGTAAGAATTACATTTTAGAACCTGCGTATTAACGATAGGATCTCTTACCATCGTAAGAATTACATTAATTCTTCTTGTTGAGCGCTACTAAGGGGGGCATTCAGCATCGATGTATTAATGTAATTCTTACGATGGTGAGATATTCCATCGTTTATGTGTAAACTCTCATTTAACTCTGCATGTTGAACTTTTCTATAGGGTGTGGTTAATATCGATGAACTATATAACTCTTACAGAGGTCAGAAATCTTACGGTTAAAGCGCAAGGTCTCAAATAATGAAGGAGCTTCGTATTAAACGTGATGTTGAATGACTGTAGTGACTCTGAATGTGTCTTAATTTAACCCTTACAATGCTTGCCATGACATGAATAGCACGTGATGTTGACCAGAAGAGGAGTGGTTTTCACGACATGGGTCGTATTCGGAGGTCGGTTATCTGAAAAAAATTCGGCAATGATTCATCATGATTGATAATGTGCCTTTAACGATTTCTACTGCAGGAAAGGTGGTTTAGCCTCCCTATGTGGCAGCTGAATTGAATCAACAGCAAAAGTAGAACATAAGATGCAGAAACAGTAGTCAGCAGTTTTTGGTCATTGTCTTTGAATTTGTAGCCCTACTCAGTCAACACAATAGGGTTATTGTAATGGCACGGAATACCGAACTTTGATGTCTACAAGTAGACACCGAATTCCGTGGCTTTGTCTTTATAAAAAGGCACATCAGAGTTCTCAGCGGTGCTTATATCTGGGAGCACAAGAAATTCGTGTGACATTCTGGATGGTTGAGCGCAGTTGGGAGAACCACACAGGTTCGGTCATTTTTCTATTCTAAGAGCTAATTTTGTATTAAATGAGTTCTTGGTTTTATCCCACAGAGACAAAGAAGAGGGTTGCAGTAAAAGACTGAGAGGTTTGGGCAAGGAGAGTTTGCACAGGCATAGACTGGTTCTTTACCGTGCTTTTGACCTTGATTTTTCCTATAATATCAGTGACGCAGTCAGGCAGTAATTTTTCACCATGTTAGGGTCTCTCGCTAGCATCTCTGCCTCTGTCAGCGAATTTTTTAGTTTGTTCAGGCATTTAGCTATTGTTGCTTCACACGTGATTTTTGGCATGGCCCATTTCCTCTTTCCTTGTGTCTTCCACTTCACTGCCCTCTTTGGGAATCTGTTGTTGCCCATTCTTATGACATGTAGATTGGGTTTAGAAACAGAAAATGTCGAGGGAGAGAGATACAGAGAGAGATACAGAGAGAGAGAGAGATACAGAGAGAGAGATTCGGAGAGAGGGAGGAAGAAAGAGATGATAATGATGATGATAATGATGATATAATCCCTTCAGCGGTGAGCAATATACTCTTGACAGCTCATTGGCTCTCGGACGTGAGAGAGAGGAAGACGAGGAGAAAGTGTTAGATCGGTCATGAGAGGGAATGGGAGGGAATGGGAGGGAATCAAAAAGGGATCAGGGAAACAAAAAACCACAGATTTAGGGAGGCAAAAGTAAACTCTTATGGAAAGCTTGAGGGCAAATAATATCATGTTTCCATAATCATTTCTTCATGTTGATGTGCTCTGGGAGGCTGGGCATTTTCACATTCTAACTGAATCATTAATCTACATAATGAATACCTAATGTATTTTCCATGATCATAACTGTTTGTTGATGTATCGTGGGAGGCGGCACATTCTTACATTCTGAATAAACCATTAACCTGCATAATAAAACGCACGTTTCTAAACTGACGTCATGAGCGCGTGCATGTTGTCCGATGGGGGTTTTACTAATGGGCCTATGCAATAGAATCGTCGCCTGGCGGATATATCCGGCCAAATCGACCCTAGGTCAATTTTTTTTATTATTTCATAAAATTGAAGTTTATATATTGTTACATGTTGTGACAAAAAATTAGGTGCAAAAAAAATTGTAGAAATTCATTTTTTTCGACAAAGTTATAATCGGCCATGTGGGCAAGGTTCATAAACCCGGCGGATACCATCGGCCAACTCTATAGCCGATGGTATCCGCCGAGATTTGATCACGCACCCCACCCGCAGCGCGCCGTGGCCGATTGCAATCCCTTTCGGTAATTGTTCCCAATGACTAAAAAGAAGAAATGACAGTATGGAGAAAGAAGTCTACCAATGTAGATAAACATAAATAAAGATCTAGGTTTAATGTGCAACAAAAGAAGTCATAGGTAGATCAGAATAAGACACAACAAGGTGAAAAGGGACAGACAAACAACAAGGAAGCAACAGAAAAACACAAACAGAAAAGGAAGAGGAACAAAATGGAAAGACAGAAAATATGTGTCGATGTTTTTCAACAATATAATGCAAAGACAGATCCTCACTGGAGGAGTTAGAAAGAGAATCANAATCGGCCATGTGGGCAAGGTTCATAAACCCGGCGGATAAATCGGCCAACTCTATAGCCGATGGTATCCGCCGAGATTTGATCACGCACCCCCACCCGCAGCGCGCCGTGGCCGATTGCAATCCCTTTCGGTAATTGTTCCCAATGACTAAAAAGAAGAAATGACAGTATGGAGAAAGAAGTCTACCAATGTAGATAAACATAAATAAAGATCTAGGTTTAATGTGCAACAAAAGAAGTCATAGGTAGATCATAATAACACACAACAAGGTGAAAAGGGACAGACAAACAACAAGGAAGAGACAAAAAAACACAAACAGAAAAGGAAGAGGAACAAAATGGAAAGACAGAAAATATGTGTCGATGTTTTTCAACAATATAATGCAAAGACAGATCCTCACTGGAGGAGTTAGAAAGAGAATCAGATTGGGTTTTTTTTTTCTTTCTGAAAAACAACAAAATTCTGACAAGATACAAGAGACGTTATTTACTCAAGTTATGACTATATGAGCATCCGAAATGATATTTTGAAAATATTAATAATTACCGTAAAGCTTCAAATTTATCATGTATCATAAGCCAGCTCTGAGAATAAAATACCACAGTGTTGACAGGGCAAGCGAGGAAAATATTGCGGAAAAGTACAACACTGTAACTTAACACTGTACTAAACAATAACCTCTGGCTATGCGTTTTGTAAATTCAGTAGTATCAAAATGTCATGCCATATGCTATCCCCTCCCTCATTCTCGGATCCTCATTGCTCAAAACCATAATTTTATGGATACCTATAGTGGTCGTGGCATATAAAATTGGATTAGGATGTATGCTGTCTTCGGCTTGCTCAGTGGTTGTAATGTTTCTGACTGACAAGTTATGGGCTATGCAAGCACTACTGAATAATGAACAATACAAAAACAAAAGAGGTCTAAATGAAGGACCTGAGAAGTAAGAGGATATAAACTGAGATATGGTACCCGCCATTTTGTTAAAGGAGCGAGGAAAAAAAAACTCAGGCTGATTACTTCTCGCTTCTATCCTGTCAGAGGAATGAGTAAGGAAGTCGCAGATTCATGTTGGAATAATGGGGGGGGGGNGTGATATCTGAACTTTCAGGTATCGCAGTACTCATGTTTTATTGGTTCTTATTATTGAACGTATCGATTGATTTTATTCGATTCTGATTCTCCGTACAGGTAAGCATGGACCCTTTCGATACTCTTTGTTACATTCGATACCTTTTGATATTGCATGCGTTCACGGGCAATCTTGGTCAGATAAACTGTCATTGCATACAACAAAAGTTTCAAAATGGTATTGAGACAAAAGAGTTTGAGTTTTGATATCGACACGGAAAGTGTGTAGTATCGGCCGCCACTATGTTGGAAACATTCAGATGACGTCATCCCTGTGCATCCTCGAGAGACTAGATATATGTGTATCGCTGAGGGAGTTTTATTGTTGTTGTTGTTGTTGTTATTATTATTATTGTTGTTGTTGTTGTTGTTGTTGTTGTTGTTGTTGTTGTTGTTGTTGCTGTTGTTGTTGTTGTTGTTTAATTATTATTATCTTTGAGTCTCCTTTATAAAGAACCTTAGATAAGCATTTTGATGGACATCCTGTTTTGAAGAATTTCTTTTATTATCTTCCCCAAACGAAAGGAATAATAATATCAAACAAGGAGTCTCTGGGGTTTTACTTAAATCATTAAAGTTAACAACAAGGGTGGGTATGAAATTCGATTTCCGGTTCCTGTGCGCTACCGAGCTTTTCTGCTATTTATGCGTTTTCCTCCCCCGCACAGCATACTCTGAATATTCTTATAAAGCCAACTCCGCATTATTGTAATGCGCATAAAGACAACTTTTGATTACTCGCAACAGTTTTCAAGTAACAGAGCACTGTAGGTTCTGTTTAAATACCCGGGGCCCGATGAGTTAAGTTGATATTAACCGGAGTCAACTGTATTTCGTTAATATGGAGAGTCCGCATGTGACGGTGATTGTGACTTAGACGAAGCGATAACAATTCGGACGAAATAGTTATGTACCACATGGGTGGAGAATGATATACAACTTGGGCAAAATTTAATTCCATATAGATCTACCTATTTCTTAAAGCGAAAGCACGAGTACTAGTTGCTGTGATTGCGAAAATCCTGGTAAATCCTGGTCACAGCACCTGTTTTTTTTTTCTTCAGAACAGTTCTTACTTCCAGGTCTGTTTTCAGTCACCCATTGCAATTTCTACTCGCCAACTTAGCTTGGCATCTTTTGTAATCTACTATAGTCGATAGGGAAAACCATGTCAAGCCAGACATGTTCCTCCTTTGTTGTTTTTATGAGAGAGCAATTAAAACCATGTATTCTGAATTTTTGTCAACATATTCATTACAATGATAAAATGAATACGTGTGGGCATATGTAAGAAGCTTTGTATCAGCGACGACAGTAAGACGTTGAGGAACACAAACAAAATGTGAAGTGGCGTAGCCATCATATCGTGAAAGAATCAAATTAATAAGGTCTTTCGACCATGGACTTTCAGAATAGTTTGACTAAATTTGTGAACGAGTAATGCAGTTCTGAGCTGTTTATCATGATAATGTACTGCACACTTTGTTTGGGCCTCTTAAAGTGTTGCTGTTTATCATGATAATGTACTGCACACTTTGTTTGGGCCTCTTAAAGTGTTACTGTTTATCATGATAATGTACTGCACACTTGTATGGGCCTCTTAAAGTGTTGCTGTTTATCATGATAATGTACTGCACACTTTGTTTGGGCCTCTTAAAGTGTTGCTATTTATCATGATAATGTACTGCACACTTTGTTTGGGCCTCTTAAAGTGTTGCTGTTTATCATGCTAATGTCCTGCCCGCTTTGTTTTGGCCCCTTAAAGTGTTGTTAACGTCATTGATACCTAATGCAAATGATCGCCAGACTGCCATTGCTGTCTTCCATTTTCGCTACACGTTCTTGACCTCATCTCATTTCTTTTAGATCAACCACATGGATCCACCATTTCACATGTTGGATGCGGGCAAGCGTGAGTTACCTCCCTTGGTAGCGGTACTGGCTAACTAACCAATGATTGTGATCCCGGCCAACATCAAAGGCCGGTAATGACAGTGTCCGTAAATTTCGATTTCAGGAACTGATACCTTAAAAGAAATGGGTGATTGACTTGAGAGAGTAATATTGATTTATGTCCCAACCACCCTTCAATTTTCCAGATAACAGAAGGTACTATAAAGAGGCCAGCGAATGTGTGTGTGTATATGTGTGTGTGTGTGTGTGTGTGTGTGTGTGTGTGTGTGTGTGTGTGTGTGTGTGTGTGTGTTGTGGATACAGGGGAAGGGGGGAGGAGAGGGGGAGCTACATTGATTCGCTAAGGTACAGAAAGGGCTCCCAGATCTCTGATTGAAAGCCCACAATAAAACCTTCTTGATTAGATACCATTGATTCCCCCACCAATAATCAGTGGGTTTAGGATGAGGCCTGCAGGCCGGTTGACTGACGAATAATGACAAAGGGCATACGCTATAAATATTTATATGCTGGAGTCACGAAAGAGGAGACAGTATAAATTTTGTCTCC
Organism: Ellobium chinense; assembly: GCA_033807755.1. Classification (NCBI taxonomy): domain Eukaryota; kingdom Metazoa; phylum Mollusca; class Gastropoda; order Ellobiida; family Ellobiidae; genus Ellobium; species Ellobium chinense. Next base: position 432,328 of record JAWQUT010000277.1, read on the forward strand.
ATTGTTTTGGGGTGATTTCAGGGTTGCACAGTTTCCAACAGTACCCTTGAGCAACACATTCTTTTAAACATAATCATCAAGACCTTTCCAATGCTGCAAAAGTTACCTAAATTACTGGTCAAATGGTCAGTAAAATCAGTTTAGTGTGAAATATTCGTAAAGTTTTTGTGGTTTTTTTTTGTAAATTCAGGAAAGCTATAAACAAAAACGTCATGTTGAAATGTATTTACAAAATGTGGCGCAAGGACCTTGTATTAAAGGTCCGCAGGTAGCTGACAAAGCAGATAATCAGTTAGAATGTTAGTAGGGGCAATAATTTCCAAGAGGTCTGTCACCCCATAAACACACTGTTAGTTGAACTTATTCATTTCCTGATAGTACACTGTTTATCTCTCTATATCTTAGTGTCTACATCTTTTCTTCAAAAGTGTAAGATTCATAACATTCATTCCTCGGCACAATAATTGGACACAGCCATACCAACCTGAGCCATTTTAAAAAGAAAACCTGGGCTTAAAGATGTCTCATGTGCAGACATTCAATTAATATTTTCCCGATCTAGTCTACATCTCAGAAGTGTGTCAAACCTTGATCAGACAGTCTGACACAAAATCGATGGAAGTTCAACATTTATGACAGCTTGCTCTTTTGAATCTGAGCGTTGGTTGTCTCACAGATAAGTTAGGATGATCAGAGTTCGATCGTATGATTTTTTATGAGGGCAAGACATTTTGTTTATGAGATGTTTTTTACCCTTTATCATGTTTTTATTTTTCTTCCATCCTTGGCATAGTTTTGCAGTTGCCAGTCAGGAAGTGGGTGTGTGTCCCTAGAGATTTGGGCTGCACTCTGTCAACAGCTTCTGTCCTTCTTCAACATTTTCTCCCGCAGCATTTTCTGTCGCTCTTTCTTTTTCGCTTCTTAGTGCGATTGTCCTTAATATTCTTGCTTAGTCTTCTATCCCCACCACCAGTTCTTTTCTTCCTGCCTCTTTTTTTTTTTTTTTTAGATTTTCTTTGTCTTGTTCTTCTTTTTCTTTGGTCTTCTTATATTCTGCGTCATCTTCCTCTCCTCTGGCCTCTTCATTCATCCCTCTTTCACTTCCTCTGGCTGAACTTGTTCCTCATTCACGACCGTCCTTTTTCCCATCCCTCTCTCTATCCTCCTCAATACTCTTTTTTTTCCTTTATTTTATTATATTTCATTCTCTTTCCATGTGCCCTTTGCGCTGCCCAAGTTCCTGATTCTCCTGTTTTGTTGTTGTTGTTGTTGTTGTTGTTGTTGTTGTTGTTGTTGTTTTTACGTTTCTGTTCTCCTCTCTGTCTCTTTGACTCTTCCTTATCTCCTACTTTGGTCTCCTATGTTAGCTCTACCCTCTGCTGCCTTTTACTCCTATTTCCCCTCTCTAGACTATTTGTGCACCTCACCTTCTTTGTGTTCGTTTTTTCCGCTTGTTTCCTCCTCTTTATCTTTAGCCACTTTTGTTATCTGGGCTCTCTGCTGCTGCTGCTGCTGCTGCTGCTGCTGCTGCTGCTGCTGCTGCTGCTGCTACTATTATTTCTCCACTCTTACCTCTCTATTCTCCACCTCCACCCCCACAAGTGGTCCCTTTGTCCTCTTTGCCATCACCACTCCACAAATCAACCTTTAATATCTCCTTCCCTCCACTCTTCTTCTCCCTTGATCTACGGATGCCCCTTCCTTCGCATGTTTTTGCGTTCCCTCATAAAGTCAAGTCGCGCGAGAAGGATCAAGTCTCTCTGATAAAAATGCAATTTGAGCCACTCTTACATCAGAGCCAAAACATTTTAGCCCTTTGCATCAAGGGATGGAAAAATCTCAACCAAGAAGGCAACAAACATTCGAGAGCCGCTAATGTTGCTCTACAGCTACTTAAAGCGGAGATTCTGCACAGGCCGTGGCGCATCCCTGGGGAATGCCGTGTTTTTTATTTGATGTTTTTTTTTTCTTTACACCGTGCATATTAAGAGGTACTTAACCAGTTTGATGTATGGCTTTGGTAATTTTTTTGAGGAAAGAAAAATGCATAATTTGGCCTGGCATTTGGCTGCACGAGGTTTTACCTGTAGGCTCACATGTAGAACATGGAGCGCATAGAGCCAAGCAAGTTGTTGTTTGGCTATAGCATAGTCTAGCCATATGTTTCCTATTTTTTGTTCGTGTTTGTTTTTATGGCAAACTGTAGACCCCAAACATTGCCCCTCTAGCCATATGTTCTGCGTTCCTTATTGAGGCATTGTTGCATTTATGAAAAAATACACTATACACCCCGCCTCAGCTGTTCCATCACACATTGTTGGATTTTTATAGTATCTTTGGCTTTCTTTGGCATTTTTTATCGTCGCTTAGGGCAAGGTAACCCTATTGGGAGGTTTTTATAGTAACATTGCGTTTCAGAGCCAGCCGTTTCGCCACAACAAAGTTTCACTTTTATGCCTTATACTGATCTGATATTGTCCAGATATCATGTTTTAATGTCACGGTGTCTTGTCTCAAGTGTTTGGTTTGGGCTTAAAAGGGAAATACATCTTTGGGTCTTGAGGCAAAATGAGTGAGGTATCATTGTGCTCAGCTCCTTGGGAAGAAGATTAGCATGGTGCCACGACCGCTATTTTGAGCCGTTGATTACACTGTCAGGCGTTGAAATAATACATTTCATTCCATAGAGCTCAAATATTAATATTTTGAAGCGCACCGCATTTCGCAAGCCGATCTTGCAGCCGCTCATTCAAAGGAACATTTCCCATCTTTCGGTCTCCATGACACCAACACTCGCGACTGGTTACGTTTCATTCATGTAAATGCAGTGTGTTTTTCAAAAAGACAGATCAATAATGGACGCGCATAGGCGATCACGCGTAAAGCGAATAAAGACCTATTACATTTGATATACTTGTATTATATGATACCATCTTGCATTTTAAGAAAAGGGTAATTCCAGCGGAATGCCACATCAATTACGCTAATTTCTGAAAAGTTCTGACTTTACAGAACCTGTGATTGGTGTATATTTAAAAAATACATTAACTTCTTTTAGAAAATGATCAAAACTATTCACATTAATGTGTGCGCTTTTCAGAAATTTACACTTCTAAAGCGACATTCTGTTGGAACTGCCCAAAACTGAACATTGTGTAGATCATTCTGTGGCCTGAATGTACCGTATTGGTTTTAAATGTTTGCCAGTTCAGTATGTGTTATTGTTTTTATTTTGCTTTAGGGTGCGCAAATTCAAACCACATATTAAAAAATGATATTAAAATGCTCCTGACCTAGCATGTGGTCCGCTAAGCCTATAAATCTTGAGCCAAACACAGCGGAATGACCGACCCGTATCTTGTAATAATAATGTTATAAAGTGAGGTTTAAACTCACGTAGCCAAGGATTGCCTACGCACTCGGCTTCATATATTTCGTGAACACCACATCACGCCAGGTCACTCTATGACTGTCTCAGCCAGTATTAAGTCTTCTGCTTTCGGGACAATAGCTTTCACTGCCTTCAGGCAGGTAGCCATTTTACAGACAAATGGGTTCATATAGAAAAAAAGAATGTAATGGACCCTCCTTACAGCCAGAAATGGATTTAGGCTTCATTTCGGAATGATGTCATTCACTTGGAGGCCAATAACTGCAGATTTTTTACATGCTATTCTTCTTAAAACCTTTGCTAATCGACAACGTTTGTACGGAATTTAAATTCTCAGCGCAGCAGCCCATAAAAAAGGGTACGTCAAGCAAAGTTTGTGCATGATTTGCTAAGCAATAAGGGAATTTTACGATGCACAAGAAATAAGAGAGTTTTTAGAAATTCTTAGCTCAGTTTGCCATCCTGTAAGCTACTGGAAAGAGCACTAATTTGCTCATGTCGCCATGCATTAATTTGCATAATAGCTGAGAGATGTCCATGTCGTTGGAACGAGCCAAGCTACAGACTGAAAAAGAATTAGTAGGAAGACCATTATTTTTCTGTGTGTGGTCTCTAAGATTCCGGACGTTGAAAGCACAATTCCATACACCACCTGGAGTGACCTGTCTCTTTCTTCTAATAGTTGTTATCTTAAGTAAAGTTTACCAGGTTGGCTGTTTGTAGGTTCCCGGCATTTCTGCATTGAAGGCGCTTTTGCGTCTACCCGCATTGTTCCCGTGAAAACGTGACGACGTATATGAAACAGGCATCGACGTTTTATCATTCTCGCCCCGCGCACCTGCCTCGAAAGGTACTCACCAACGTGAAGGGGGGCTCACATTCCTCTGTGATCAGCGTATCATCGAAGCCATACCTACCTGAGCAGTTCTTGCCATTTCTTGATGCGTGTCTGTCATGCCGACATGGTTCTACCATAACACTCGCCCTCAATCATCGTCTTTAGTGCTTTCAATTTCCGGTGTCGGAATAACTCAGTGTGAGTTGTCGGAGAAAATGTTTTGACTGCCGTGTGAGCATTTGTGTTTCGGGGGAACCCCAAAAAAAGTGTTCCTCCCTGCACCGCTTGATCGGCAAATGTCTGTGGCTTTTTTTTTTTTTTTAATGCTTACAATCTTCTGCTTATACAGCCTGGATCGCGGAGAGAACAAGTCACAACTGCTTTAAAACTGCATGTGCATCTGTATTCTTCTTGTCTCGTTAACACAGATAATTGACACATCGCGTCATCTTGAGAGATAGGCCACTTACAATGATTAAATCTTTTTTTTTCTCCTTTTGCTTGTTTTGAGTAGTATTTATCTCTGCCGTTGGCGTTCTTCTTATTGCCTTCGATTTTTCATCTTATGGGCGTTTAAGAGAAGGTCACTCAACTACATCTGATGAATCAGCATGTCTTAGTTATGACAGAACCTACGCAACATACACTGTTGCATGATTCTTGACGTTAGGTGCATTTGTGCTGGTTGTGTAAAAAGGCCTGTGGAGCAAGATCATTTGAAAAGATTTCCATGATAGTATCGTTGAGCATCCAAAGAACCAACTATTTCATCAATGGCGTCAAATGAGTCAGGAGATCTTTAGATTGAAAACTATATTGCTGCATCCTGAGATATAGCCTTAATTCGCTTAATGTGTCACCCGCTTAAAAAATACGCATGTTATAACCATATATCTTTAGGAGTATCAGTAATGTTTATCTTCCAGTATCTTGTATCTTCCGCTATCTCCCATTATCTATATTACGATTAAGAAGTCTTGTATGCAAGTAATACCCAGATCTGTTGACTTCTCAGACTTGAGGCTGTAGAGAAGCGAATATGTAAACCCTGAATAAAGGGTCTAAAACGCTACATCAAACTGATTATGACACATGAAGGTAAATCAACATGGAAATCTTCCAGACTTTTACATTTCAAGTGCTCTACCGTTCTGTTTGCACTGGATGCACAGAGCAATTAAAGTTAAAGACCAGCGATAGAGTTGTTAATCTGCACAGATAACCGTTGAAAACTGTTCTACTTAGAGCGACGCCAACTCAAGGGTTTTAGGATTACCGGAAGCTGGGGTTAACTGAAATGAATATTTACTGACCTCGCTGAAAGCTTAATGGCAAATATTTTTTTTTTACTCCAGGTTGATGATAGATTTATATGAGAGTTTGAGAGGATGGGAGGAGTTGGCAGTTGCTCCTTTAGTAGAATGTCCTCTAGTAGAGTGCTGTAGCATCACTTGATCGTTATTTCTGGGAGTTGTCTGGAGAGTGTCCAAGCTATTTTTCAATGGCACTCACGTCTCTTCATGTATTACTTGAGTTTAATTGCCGGTTTCGTGTTGACATCATTTGTTGTTGTCGACCCTCAAGCACTGTAGGAAGTGACAGATTACAAGCAATTGCTCATAGTCTAGCTCACCTGTGGGTACTGTTACTACATGTGAGCAGAGGAACACGTTCAAACAATCACGGAGCAGGCTTGCAGGAGTCATTGGGTCCTAGACTGAGCGTTTCATCATTCTGTCTCCGGGCTATTTTTATTTTTTTTTGACGTAGGCCATGGAGAAGTACATTTTGATTAGATGGGGCAATTCTTTCGTGCCTTTACTGTAGAATAGACAATACAATTCCTCCATACCTGTGGGGCAGACGGTGCAATCCCTTCATCCTTGTAGAGTAGACGGAGCAATTCCTCCATATATGTAAAATAGACTATGTGATTGCTCCATACCTAAAATGAAAAATGAAAATATATACGACTTTGATTCACCCTGTAGGGAAAATAGCTTAACAATGTTATACTTCTCTTTTATAACACATGTAATTACACAATATTACAATGATATTTATACATAAGAAAGTGACTGCTAGTCGCCCGTGGGGCACCGTCCTGACCCCCCCCCCCCCC
>JAWQUT010000277.1:445329-462529 GCA_033807755.1 Ellobium chinense
ATACATACATACATACATACATACATACATACATACATACATACATACATACATACATACATACATACATACATACATACATATGGACCAAATTAAAGGTACAACTTGTTATATGGAGTGTTCATTTTCTTATGTATGTATGTATGTATATATATGTGGATAGCCATGGATGACTGTATACTTCATTAACGTATTGCGAGTCACATTCATGTTCGAAAGTCTACGTGGTATCGAGCACTAACGGCGTTGACGCAGGGCATCTCTCCGTGGAGAATAATCTAGCTTTTGTTGGGTGCTTGGCTACGTCATCAGGTGTATACCCTGCGGTCTATTCTCGGCTTTTCATTACGAGACTTTGACACGCATTACGACAACGATCAGATAGCGGGACAGCAGTCCCGTGTGAGGGGCTGGCAATGAGCAAAGGGGGGCATTGACATCATTATGGTCACCACACAGGGGAGAAAACTCGGTTTCAATATTACGAGCTTCCGGATAGAGTAACAGTTCCTGCCAAATGAAGAAAACAACAAAAAAAAAGTATGTTAGCAAAATCACTACTCGGTATGATTTTCTATTCTCATGGTGGAAAGGAAATAAATGACTGCATTAAAAGCGCTTGTAAATATTGACAGGGATCCAATTCGTGTAATGATATATGGGCGTGAAAAGGTTATTAGTACTTTAACGCTTGCTACCATAATAGCTCAGCTTAGCCTACTGGCAGGCCTTGAGCCAAACAAGAAACCACAATACCGAATATTTTTGTGGCAAAGGACTACGGTCAGTAATTATGCCTGCATGGTCATCCGGGTATCGCAAACCACAACTCCAACAATCTTTACTTCCGCTTTCTACCTCTCCATTATCGGAGGAATGATTGGTTTATATGGATGGTTACAGTGGTTTTTACTGGCTGATGCATCATTTATTTTCGGGAGCGATATTTGATAACGTAATCATACTGCTATACTATTTACATTTGCTCAACCCGGAAGTGAGCTCTGTTGGAGTTGATTAAAGAAGAGCGATTGATTTTAAAGTACGTATTTAGAGGTATGTGGAAATCTAACTCGAAAACTGCCTAGGGGACAGTAATAACATAACAGTCGTGAAAACTGTCATTTTCGGTATATAATTGGACATCGTCGAGTAACTGCTAATCTACCCAATTTGGTTTTATTGTTTCGTATAATGTTTATATTTCTTTCTTTTTAAACCACGCCATGTGACTCTGTATAGTACGAACCAACCGATAATAGCAAGTAAAGAGTTATTCATAGCCAGGCTGGTCAGCTATAGTTATCGATGGTAGAATGCGTCATTGTAACTAGGGAAGTTTTGACGTCACCGTCCTGTCTTTTGTTGGACTGCAATTCAACTACACAAATATTGGATGTGGACTGAATAATATTATAGATCTACCACTTGGAATATATGGTATATCTGGTTTTAGGACTGGTCGTTAGTCTACGCTACATTTAGAACACACCGTCCGTTTTGATGTGGTAAGGGCATAGCCTTAAAACTTAGGTTAAAATATGTAATATTTTATGATCACTATAACATATATATCTCAGTAACCTTTGTTTTTAATGTCGAAGACGTTTTCTTCGCTTGCGGAGATTACGCGACGTCGAGATATGTTATGTCCATGACTTAAGATGCCTTGTAAACTACGTTACTAGTAGTACTACATTCTTGTGGGGTCGCATTATTATTGTGAGGGGTTATTACCTACACTGGCTTTACACTGATAGAGTTACTGGGTGCAGTTGTATGCATGACCATCACAGCTGACTGTCTGTGTTTAAAAATGTGATGATCCCAGTGGCATATTATTGATCATCATTGTTATTATTATTATCGACCTCACACCTCATAAAAATGTCACCAGCACGAACTGAAGTAATAACTGTATCTTGATTGTCTCCCCAACCCCCCCCCCCCCCCNCTCTCTCTCTCTCTCTCTTTCTCTCTCTCTCTTTCTCTTCTCTTCTCTTCTCATCTCTTTTCATCTCACTGGCGGGGGAAGACAGTATATCACCTCGGTCAGGTCTAATTACATCCAGGGATACTCCACACAACAGGACGGCAGCTCATCACGGTTCCAGAGTACGCCAACCATTCCAATTAAATCTCATCCTCGTGTACACAGAAGCCATTCTCTATGATACTGAGTGAACAGGGCCATCTTTGGATTGTTCACTGGGCACCTCAACAGAATGGTGGCTATTCTTATTACTATTCATGCACGGTCTAATGGGCATCGCAAGCCACAATTCCAACAATCATGACTTCCACGTTCTACTTTTCTATTCTCAGGGGAATATGATGAGCTGAATAGGTCAATGACATTGGTTTTTACTAGCTGATTAATCTTGTTCTTTCGGAAGCGGCCGATAATTTGCTGTTATCTGAAGAGGCATAAACTTCTGTATATATTGATACCAAAGTCTGCATTCGATTTAATTTGTTGATTATAAACTTATATGTCCATACGAATAATATTAACTGGTAGAGCAGTTGTATTTCCATGATACTTGAAAAGCATTGTCCGTGGAATGGCCCAAAACCGATAACAAACGAAGAAGAAAGAAGGGTGAGTGAGTGAGTGGGAGTTTGGGAGATAATGAGAAAGAGAATCGAGGGGAGGGGAGATGAAATGAACAGGAAGTGAGTTGTATATTATTATTATTGTCTCATTGTTTGTGTTATTGCGAGAGACAACAGCGATGAGAGTCAGTGTTTGTGCTATAAAACAGATTGAATGAGAGATCTGGGTGTGTTTTGTTGCTGCCTATGTTGTGCAGCGATAAAGAAAAGTGAGACGGGGAACGAGAAAGAAAGAAAGAAAGAAAGAAAGAAAGAAAGAAAGAAAGAAAGAAAGAAAGAAATGTATTAATATTACAATCGAAAATCAGCCTTATATCTCTTGAATAGTACAGAGCGAGATTCCCGGGGACTTGAATATCAAGCACAATGTTGCCACTCTTTTAGGTTTTTCCCTAATCTAGGGTAATATGGCTTTACGAAAAGCCAAAAGTGGAAGATTGCTTTTCATGAGTTGTGGAAAACAGCTTTTCATGAGTTGTTGCGAAATGCTATGAAATATAGGGTTAAAATGGGTAAACTGCCAGGTTTGGGGTTTTTTAACAATGAAATTATAGGATTGTTTTCGATTAAATTTGCTACAACATTATACATAGACAAATGTATGGAGGAATCACTCTCACTGTTGAAGTAAAAGCACATGACTAGAGTGGCAACACTGATCAAAGCAAGTCTCCTCCATTGATGAAATGAACTCTCGCACAGCAAGAGAGCAGGCCCGGTCAGCGGGATTTGATGAGGGCACAAGGGGAAGTCGGCCATGTTTGATTAAACTCGATGGCAAGCGCATAAACATATGGTTTGTATAGTATACTACAACAAGACGAGGGGTCAGCTCGGGGTCAGACATCATTAGTAGCGTGACTGATCTACTCCTGCTGGTCGAAAGGCAATCAAAAACCCATCTGAACATACGAGGCTTAGGATTCTCACCGATTTACTCAGCCGACCTCTACTTTTTGCGGTCACTCCTTCCGGCAAGTCAAAATTATTTCCCGTCACATCTTCCCTTGTATGTGTAACGTTCCTTCCTTTAGCTGGGGAAAATGTTTGGCAACATGGAGACAAAATATTGAGACAAAATCCTAAATAATATGCTCTTGACTCCTGATTCACCTGAGGATCGCGACGTGCTTTCAGACAGGAAAGATCAACTATGTGTATGTCGATCGTGATTCCTGGACTCCCTTTGTCTCAGATTTCACATAATATACATGCAAATGCTTTCCGTACTACGTAGATCTATATCAGCGAAGGAGGCAAAAACGTTAGCTAAACAGTCACACAAAATAGCAGGCTCGGTTCCCATCAAAGGGAAGGGATAGGACTAACAGTGGGGGAGGCAAATGTCGCCTCCTCATCGGACCTATGATGCAACGTCCTAATGACGTAGGGAAAGGAATACTGATACACGATAGTACGTGCGTGTCCTTTGTCTATATTTAGTAGACATGTGTGGGAGTGGAGATAGATTAAAGTTTCTTACCCTGTCTTTATGCCACTGTAAGAATATACGTCAAGTTGTTACAGGAAAAAAAAACAAAAACTTTGTCCCTTTACGGGAGAACCTTTCAGTTTAGTGAGACTTTCGCATATTGAATCATCATGTGTCTTGTTAAAACTTAGCCGAGTGAAGACCATAAGAATTTTGCTCTTGTATCACTCCTGGAAAAGTTTTAGCCAGTGAGGTACAATACTTTTTGCGTCTGTGAGTTTTTCCTGTGCAGTTCGGATTGTCCCAGTAGATTGATTTATACTACGGCTAATGTCGTATGTAAATGTCTTGTTGTACATATCTTGTATAATTTGACCTAATAAAGTTATAGATATTGTCTGCAACTCTATAAAGAAAAGTAGACATAAAACGAAGGCTTCACATACCAAAATAATGAGTCTCTTGCACTCACAAAATCATTTAAGAAAATTTTTATCTCCAACCGACGTTTTGTCCGTGGATTTTCCATATACTGTCTTTGCTCTTGGATCCACCTTCTCTTTTATTTTCTTTTGCGAATGTTTAGTTTCGTAGCGAGATTAACTTTGTGGGGCGTTTTGACGGACACCTGGTTTATACAATCAGCCTGTACTGGATATTTTGATGAACTTGGTTCATTTAAGCCACATAAACACTTTGACGGCAGATTTCTTCTTTCTATGATTTTTCACACTGTCTTGTACAAATTGTTCGACGTAGAAAATATGGAAATGTACAGCCAGTTTTGGCTCCTTTGCTTCCCAGTTTTCCAAGAAAATGGTTCCAGGATTATTTTTTTTTTTTGAAGGCGTTACACTTTATCAATTATCATAACAATAACATGCATTCTTGTTACTGAGTTAAAACACTGTAATTTTTGTGTTGGAGGCTGGTTGTCTTCTCGTTAAACTGGTCAAAGATCCAGTCAAGACAGTTTCTAAACTGCCTATTTAGTACAATAGTACCACAAGACTTCGAGCCTCATTTACTGGAAGTACATAAAAAGTATCACTGTTCTTAGCAATGGCCTCGTCCCGGGTCTCTTTATTTTCTGCTTCAAATTTCACTCACAAATTCCACATTATAAATGGATTCTTTGGATTTTGAAACTTAGGACATCATCATTTCCAGTTTCCAGCTGTTTTCACTTGGTTTGGATTAAACTGTATGACTTGTTATCTAAAAATAATCTCTTGCGAGAGAAGGGGCAACTCTTTGCAAATGAACGGTTAGAAAATCACTCTTTAAGGCACAGAAATCATTAATCACACTAACTGACAAACTCGACTCAGGAATGTTCAGTATAAGAAAACCGGGTTACGGTAGCAAGATTTTATTAGTGGGCCGAGTTAGAATGCTCTCCCAAAATTCGACAATGGTCGACAATGGTAATTGAAGGGGCCGTATTGGGAAGCAAAGTGTATTAGTGCAGCTGCCTAAATCACCAGAGTACGTGTAGACTTTGTGCAGGGGTGAAGACCATTGTCTAATTTGGCAAAGTTTTCAAAAGCACTATTACTATATTGGTACAAACACATTAGTAAACAAAACTGGCAGGAAGGAATTTCAATATTACTCATTCACGAAAAGTGCAATGCAAGAGGATGGGGTACTCGGCAATGGAGTTCCAATAAAATCAAATCATGTATACCAGCCCCGATGGTATCTCATTTGGCGTCCGTCTGTCAAACCGCTGTGGAAACCAGAGGGAGGATCGTGGCGTGCTTGAATAGAGCGGCTAATGAAAGTGCAGCACAGCGTAGTGATCCTGATAAACTTGTTACAGGCTCTCTATGTCACGGTATTGCTAAGGTCATCCCTGGTAACCATTATACCTTCCTCCCCGCATTCTTGTACTGTTTCCATGTGCTCGATAGGCTTCAGGGCCAGTGAGGGCTACATTAGCCTCTGCATCAGATACAAGAGTGTAAATATTGATGTCACAGATGACATTTTCGAGGTTTCTTATATTGCCATCGGCATTCTTGGAGCTGGTATCTCTTCCACGGGGAGGGTGGACAGCATCTTCTTCTAGTCTAGACCGGGTCGATGAGTCAAACGCTGGATTCCGGGATTCTGGGATTCTTTCCTTGCGTGGCATGTCTTTACTTAATGACCGTGCTTAGGTATTTCATAATGGGTTGCATAATCAGTTGTGAGCGATTGGGGGAGTGAGAAAGTGAATGGGTAAGCGGATGGCTTTGGCATTTTGTGATGTCTGGATGTTTAAGTTTTCTGTGTTCATTTAATTAGAGTGTTGTTAATTGCATGTGCCTGTAACCACTGTGTTCTTTTTTCCATCGTTTGTGCTTAGGATAAGGATCAGATTATGTATGTGATAATTATATTTCTTACAGAATTGCGAAAATGACAGTTCAAATAGATAGACGTGCAAAATAAGCCGAGAAAAAAATGGCATAAAAAACACGTAAGAGATACTTATATGTCCAAGAAAGATTTAATCCTTCCAACTGTGCTTTTTCAAAACAGCTGCTGTTTTGACAGTTTCACTTTGTTTTTAAATTTTATCCGAGTTCATGAAAGATTCACTGGTAAAGGATCTACAAAGGGAGCTTGCATGTGACGTAAATTAATGGTTTTTTTACCACTTTTCTCTTTCCAGATCACACGACACATGCAATGGGAAGAAGAAAAAAAGAAACTTGGTTGAGCGTGAAGCGAGAAGTGTGCATTTCAAGAGCAAGAACTGCGGTTACTCGAAAGGAAAGGGATGGTTTAACTCATCTTCTTATATCCCCGCTGGACCTGAGTGACGCTGACACACTGGTAAGTTGATCACCTCGTCTGACCCTGAAGTAGATTATTTACAACGAAAACTCGTGAGCTGTGATAGGTGGCAAAAAGATGGCAACTTCCATCATCAGAGAGCCTTTAGCTAGAGTTCTGCATTCAAGTTGGGACAGGGAGAACTCATTAAATTTGTATAGCTCGCTTCGAAGGTGGCTCGCGCCATGCCCCTATTCCATTAATGTTTCATGGGTATATCTAAGGTTAACACATTGATTGCGCCATTACCGGTGTATTTCGGGAGCAACCTGGTGCGAGAGAAACGACACAAAAAATATTGTTATATTTTGTTTTTTATAAGAGATGATCTTCAATGCTCTTGTTTTCGGTTCTTGTCTTCTACTGCTTTTGTTGTTGGGTTTATCATCGTTGTTCCAGACCGTTATGTCTGTTGCACAGTTGCCGTTCTTCTGCACTCAGCCAAATACTCAAAAGCTTCTGGGCAATTCCAGCAGAATACCAGGTCAGTTACACTAACTTCAGAAAAGCTTCGGCAATAAAGCAGTTAGTTGCGGCTGTCTCAGGAGGAGTTGATTTATTCTCCAAATATAAACCGAAACTGGTTATTGTAAAATCAATTTTTTTTTCAGAAAGCAGTGTAACTGATGCTGGCTTGTGACTGAATTTTCCATTGTTTTTTTTTTTTGTATGCCGTCGTGTTACCAGTTGCCAGTTTGTACTGTTGCTGAGGGTGGTCATGGTCTTGATTCAACTGTTTTGCATGACATACATTTATAATAGCCTTGCGTATTCCTTTGTCCCGATCTGTCCTGACGATGCCAAAAAAAAAAAAAAGGGAACAGACTGTTATAACCGTCAGGCAGTACTTTGAAATGCCTGGTATGAAATTCCATGAGCGAAATGGATATTGAAATGACAAGAAATTTCCACACATAAAACGCATGCCCTCTGTATTTGCAAATGACACGGAAAACTCTGAAAAATATCCTTTCTGTAGCCTTTGTGGTAGACTGTCTAATCAATCATACTTGGAAATGGGTGCGGTTCTTTATCACGAGAAATTGATTCCAAAACTTTTAAACAATGGCGTCACTATTCCATGCGTTTTCTTTGTCGTATCCTTATGTTATTCTAACTTCTGACAAATGTCGTTCTGGTCTCTGGTCTAGGTTGTTTTTGAGCTCCATTTCACAAGGATAGAATGACAGTATAGGTTTCTATTTGTCATAAATTACTTATTACCGCCATGTTTATGCTCACCTGTGTCTTTTAGTGCCTTTTACTTTGTTACAATATGTATTATTCCGCCCATTTACGGACAGCTTTACAGTTTGCATCTATCTACTCTTAACAGTATCCATGAAATAAATTAATAGCTCTTTTCCGCAACTTTTTTTTTTTTTGGGGGGGGGTCCTCCTCGTCTCCTGCTTTATCATCTCCATTCTCTTTTCCTGTTTTCTTCCTCATCATTGTCGTCATGGAATGTCTGTCTCCATCCTCACTCCACCATCCTCATTCCACCAGCTCCTGCTTGACATTTTCTCTGTCCATTGTGTATCCTCCTTCCCTCTCATAACACCACAGACAATGGCCAGTATTGAATGTCTGCCTGATGATTTATCGATCTCTCCTCTTGTTACCAGTAGCCACCAAACACTATTGTAGAGACGCTTCCCCTTGTTACGGACGCATACACAATTTTTGCTTGGTCTCTCGTAACCAAGATTGTTAGCAGGACAGAGTGGGCAGAATGCGATCATGGCTGTTGAATGTGTGACGAATACGACCAACTCGCATTCTGCGTATCACGTTTTGATCATGGTATCGAATATTTTTATCATGACATCAAATATTGTTTATGCTTATTAATCTGATCCTTGAGAACTGTTCTCTTGATGTACACATGCAACGCTGAAGAGGGAAAAGGGGAAGAAAGTCTGCACCTTAACTAATAGACAATCACCTTATTTTAACACGACATTCTTTCCGTAGGCGATTTTAGAAGCTTGGCGGCCGATTCAAGTTAACAAACCGCAAACGCTCTGACCTAAGTAGGCAATCGATGGATGGAGAGTTTTGTAATTATTTTTTTCTTTTCATACCTTGCTCGATATAAATATCAGTTTGTCCCGATATGTGCGCAGGTACCCACGTCGATACCGGATGTGCAGTGCCGGCATTTTGAATAGTTTAAACAGAATGTGCTTGCACTGGCAAATGGAGAAATATTCACGGTACATGGTGGTTTAAGTGAAGTGTTCGAGAGTGCAATCGATTTGATATGCAGAGCTTGGAATTCGTTTGCGAGACTTATCTTTTTCAGGTTGAAAAACAAAATTTATCACTTTTTAGAGTTTTCGGTTCCTGAATCTAGAAGAAGAGTTATCGATTCTAAAACCTAGACGTAATTTGTATCCGAGTTTTTGTTTTTCAAATTTAAAAAGAATCGCCCACAGATCTAACTGGGAACCAGCGCGGAGGCAGAGGACGCCATAATTGTTTTTGGTGTGTTCAATTCCTCAGGGCATATTGTTCGGGCTGTTCTGATTACTTTTTCTACTCTTTAGCACTCGTAATTGTCCACTCGCCCGAGGCAGCATCGGGTGAAAAATAGAGAGATGTGACGTAATAGCGTGTGTCAGGGGTATTGATACCATCATTGCATTTTGTCGTCATAATTGCGTTGCGCTCTCGGTGCAGACCGTCGAGAAGGGACGAAAGGGGATTAATTGTGGGACAGGATGAGCAAACAAATTGAGAAGATTGGATTGTCTCGATGATAATGGTCACATTTAGAGCAAATTGGGGGTGGGGAACAGAAATGTGTTTTCTCTTTGGAGGGAAAATAACAGTCTGAAAAAGGTCACTCCTGTGATTCTGTCATGAAAACTAACAGACTCCCTGCAGCCCTAATAATGGATGGAATCACATTAGTTTTGCTGCTACATCAAGAGCATAATATAAAACCGAATTAGCCGAAAGGGCGATCTTTATTATTACTTGTGACATTACATATAGAGAGAATATCATCACGAAATTAGACTATTACATACGTTGAACTAACGTGACGTCATTTAGTGGCTTCCGATTAGTCTTCAAACGCTTAACTTCCTTTCCCTTAGAAAAACAAATATGGCTGATACGGTGAGGTCATCCGTATGTTCTCTTCATGCCATTTCTGTGACAAAAGTACCTGTCAAATCGGTTAAATGCATAACCTCATGGAAATTCTCTCCCTTTGCGGTTTGACTGAAAATTAATTGTAAACTCTGTATTCAACGGACATTATAGTCAAATACTCTTTTGTGAAAACGCTTTATAAGAGACCAGCGCTATTCTGAAACAATGTATTTGTAAGTCCCTCAGAGATTGTTGGTCAGATTAGATCAGTCCTTTGAAAACTGAAAAAAAAAACCTGATTAATACGGAAACAAAGAGTTTGAAGTGTTTTGTGCGTTTCGCAATAAGTGGAGTCGAGTGTACTTCTAAATTGTTTCGTTACATGTATCAGGTTCTTTGTCTTTGAGATTAGATCCAACTTTTATACTCCTTCATTAACCTTTTTCAACGGAACTGTATGAATGCGCTATTTATCTGCCCTTTGCTCAACATCCGTGCGCACCCACGCTTCCTTCGCCCACACTAGTGGAGCCACAAGACCTTCCTGGAGGCCACATCGCCCTTTCAAGTGCAGCACAGGAACACAGCATTGGAAATGTGTTGGTACACATGTGTTCTATTGGATATGATGGTTTACATTCTCCTCCCCCGTGTTTTTACAGCACATTCCTTATAGACTGGCGATATTGTCCCACATTTGACGCAGATCATCATTGAAAAGGTCGTAATAATTTGTCTTTTAGATGCCTTTCATAGTTTGATGCCTCATGATTTTGAAATTGCCTGTATATCTATTTGTTCCTGCTGTACGGCGTTGATTTTGGCTCCATCTATTGTTGCCCTGGACGTATAGCTCTGTGGGAAACTTTTGAAGGGAGTGTTGCCTCGCTGTTTTGATGCAAGGGCTTTTCCCTTCGCCATTACATTAAAAGGTCAGCTTGTTCCTCTTTCCCTGTATGTGTCCTTTCACTCTCACTTCATTGACAGAAGATTTGGTTGCAGTGTTGCTAAGTTGGCTCCTATGGCGCCAGATTTGACTACTTTCAACTTCCGTTGCACCATTTTTTACGCCATGGATCTTTAACTACTATTTGACTGTTTTCTAAGAGTTGAACATTGGTCTAATTTCAGTTCCTTTATTTTCTCAGAGAAAATATATTTTGTGGACAAACTGGGCCTAGACTGAGACCAGTCATCACTTTGTTCTATGTAAATTCTTGCTTGTAAAAAGTTGGTTCCTTTTTCGGCCTTTTTGAGGATTTTGATAGCACTTTTTCTTTTGGCGCTTATTTTAGTTTAGTTTGGCTACTTCATAGATTCTGATTTGACAAAACTGTTTGGTGTTTGGCAGGTATAAAAATCTCTTTGGCCGACTGCCATAATCGGAAACTCCGTCACAGACTCGAAAAATAGCTTGTATGGCATCATTAGATTATCACGCCATATCATTAGGCCGTTTAGCTTTATTTACAAAGCAATAATAAAATTAGTGTTTCGTGTTCATAGCAAGATACATTGGGCTCTGCGATAATTTACCTGATATAATATGTAATGGATTTCTAATCTAGTGAGTAGGTAAAAGTTGCTTTGATCGAGGGTTGGAACCAGAACTGGCGCCACTTCATGCTAACAAAGTTGTGAGTTTCACTGATGGAAGTCTCACGGGAATTCATGGCATTTCCGCCATAGCTATGAAAAAAGTACGTGATGATTCAAAAAGACTTGAACATCTTCAGAGTATAATACGCAGAAGCTGAATGCCATCTGAACATGCTATTTGCACCAAATATAGAATTGAAAACTTGCTGCAATGTCATTCTGTTGGAATTGTCTAGTCTATATTGAGATTAGAGATTTGAGTATCAGATGTGTGAAAATGAAAATATTTCATGCTATATTGCATACACAATGGCAGTCTGTAGACAGGCAAATGGGGCATTCCCATAGTTCCATAGTTTTTCGTCCCAACCCCCCCCCCCCNCCCCGTTTCTCTCTCTCTCTCTTTCTTTCTTTCTTTCTCTCTCTCTCTCTTTCTTTCTTTCTCTCTTTCTTGCTTTCTCTGTGTGTGTGTCTCCCTCTCTCCCCAATAGCCTGTTACTATTTTAAAGGGATACTTGTCTCCAGTCTCCTGATTTGACTCCTTTTTCTTTATACTCTGGATGTACACCCTTTTCTCCCCCTCCCCCTCTTTTCCATTCCCTTCTTCTTTATGCACCCTTCCCCTACCCTCACCCTCCCCACACACACACATACACACACGGATGCTATGAGATAGTGCCACTGAAGTACTCTCTGCAAAAAAAGTACACGAAGAGCTTTTCGGGCAGGTCCACCAGCCATTCTCCATTCGGTATTTCGCTTTTATTTCGACGTGCACCTGGCACATTTCAGTGTTTTGATTCTATTTTTACCTGAAACAGTAATAGCCATAATTTTCAGTCTCCACAAAGATGATTACTGCAAGTTCAAAGGCCCATTATCTTTACTGCAGCATTTATTTTTCTACTTTTAATTAGACCACTTCTTGTTTGACTTGGCTATGCATGATAATTTCCTTATAATATTGGCTGCGTGTAATTTTCTTTCAATTTGAACAGAAAGAAATATTACGTCAATAAGAAGGTTTTATTTTCTTTCCGGGGCCCGTATAATCACTGTATTGTCAGAACCATTATTGATTTTAGAATGAAGTGTCCCAGAATAGGCCCCTTGCATGTACTTTTATGTTCTCAAATGTCAAGCTCGTCGCGGATAGGGCCTAACTATGCAGAAGAATTATCATTCTGTCATACCAAATGAAGCACAACGGCTTGCATATTGAATTAGAATGTTATAGAAGGTGGTGCTTTATAGCAGTCTGGATAATCGCAACTTCCGCTTAAAGGCAATATTTTTGGCAGAACAAAATGCTATTTATGTTTCTATATATAAATGCCACAGGATAATCGCAAAGTTTTGCGTGGGTATTAGCTTGTTTATAGTAAGGTTGAACGCCAGAGGGGCCTTAGGGGGCTGTCTCATTATTTTAAGAATCACCTCAGTGCTGCCCCTCTCATTCTCGGGAAAAAAAAAACAACTGCAACGCCTATGGAAAAGAGAGAGAGAGAGGCAATTGTGAGTGGGGTCAAAGCAGAAAACACTAGCTGACGTAAGACGTTTGAGATTGATGGAGAAAAATTCCACATTCGAGATGCTTTTCAACTTTAAATTAGAAAACAAAAGAGCCGTAGAACAACATGTATTAAAAGAACGAGCACGATGTAATCACTCAAGCAAACATGGCGAAATTAAACTTTCACAGACGGCTCAAGCTCCCGATATCCGCTTGAATAATGAACGAACAGAGGCCTTGAGAATAAATACAACTGGATCGTGAATGTCATTTTTGTCAAGACATCAGGTTTTGTGTGTTTGCATCACATCGCAATAGATTAGGATTTTTATTGTTATTGTTCTGTTGGTGTTGTTTTTGCTGCTGCTGCTGTTGTTGTTGTTGTTGTTGTTATTGTTGTTATTGTTGTTGTTGTTGTTGTTGTTGTTGTTGTTGTTGTTGTTGCTGTTGCTGCTGCTGCTGCTGCAGCTGCTGTCGTTGTTTTTGTTGTCGTGTTATTGTGTTGTCATCGTCGTCGTTGTTATCTTTATTATTGTTGTTCCTGCTGGTGTCGTTGTTGTTGTTGATGTCATCGTCGTTGCCGTTGTTGTTGTTCTTGTTGTTTTCGTCATCGTGGTCGTTGTTTATGACATAGGCTGTTGCTATGGTTATTATTGTTGGTGTTGAAGGTTCAAACACATGTGATGTTTAAGATCAAAGTATGGGCAGGAGACGGATGGTCAAAACATTAAAAATTGTAACCATCATGAGCCACTCTAGGGTTATGACTTTTCTTTTCTGGATGACTTCTGTGAGATGTTTAGCAATATTACAATTTGGACAGCTTATACCTTCGTCTTGCCTTACGTTTATTACATCACTGACCCTTTTGAACTGTTGATGTTTTCTCCTGGGAGTTTCATATCTATGAAGTTTGTATTTCTAATGCCCTTTTGATGGATATCTGGCTTTGCAATTTTAATGACCATTGATGATTGATGTCTAACTTTTGCAATTCTGATGTTTTCTGCTGGGATCTGGGATGACTGAATATTTATGTGCACTAATGACGTATTTTACAAGTTTTCTGGCATCAAAGAAAATGGAATTTATGATGCCTTTTCTCAATGGTCGTAAAGAAGGCACCATAGAAAAGTTTAGAAATAAATTTACTCCCAGCAACTGAACTGCTCGAAACGTCTGTTCAACTATCCAGGGGTATTTTTTGGTCATGGAAGTTAACAGACACATTCTGCGCTGCCTTTGAAATATGTCGTGGCCAGAACAAATCAAGTTGTGTTATTGTTCCGTGCATATGTAGACTCTCCAGGCATGATCGATGGTCAATGAGAACGGTTGCTGACCCCTTGCTCACTGTTGAATTCCAATCTTGCGGTGGTACTCACGCTCATCCGTCCGGACACTGATAACAGCGACTCACCCTGGGTCCAGGGACGAGCATTATCACGACCATCTTCCCGATCGCAGCGTCCTTCCGCATCAGCGTCAACGAGATTCCTGATACTAAGCAAGGGTCCGGCCACAGAGATGGTGCAACGTTACTCCAACAAGTTTCTGCGGCTTATCCTCAATTTGTTTTCTCACAAAATATTGCGTAATTCACGGTCTTGTTTACCATCAAAGGTTTAATGGATGTGGCGCAGTATTGCTTCATAACTAATAGTCTTCAATAAAGAAGACTCAGTGAGAGGAAGTTATGGGATCCTCAGTGCTCTTTTCTTTGAAACTGTTTCCTACCACATCAATTTCTTCGGCACCTGCAAGCTATGAACCCTATACCTACCACATGCCAATTTTGATGGATACGGGAGTCACGTCAAAAAACCGTCTAGAAGTCAGGTAATACTAATTTATACAGCCACGTAGGTTACTGAAGATAAACTGGGTCGCACTGAAATAACAGTTTGATCTTGAGTTTCGAGCAGAGAATGAGGTGAGGGATTATGGATTGAGTAGCCTGCCTAAATTTCCAGGGAGACCGAAATGCTCAGAATTATTTGTGCAAAACGCGGCGTTCATGAGGCGTTAACTGTCGGATAAGTCTTGGTGCTCTTTACTGAGATGATCATAAAATTCACAGTAAACATGAAAGCCCTACTCTTAGACACTCTGTAGCGGAGGGTTACTGTAAGTAAGTGTGTCTGATGGCGATGGTGGTGGTAGTTGTGTTTCTTTATAATGGTGTAGGTGATATTGCTACTGGCCTTGCTATATTTTGTTGTTGTTTTTGTCATTGCTGGTTTATGGCACATGGTTTGTGAGATAGCCGAAAACGTTTCTTGGGTTGGGCTACTTGGATGCAGGATCGACATAATGGCAAGATGGGCAATACCAAAAACTATACAGAGTTTAAAACCGTCCCATTGTTTTTTCTTTGGGTATCATCATTATGAATTTCCCCAAAGAACGGAAGGAGCCAGCAAAACTCTGCTGAAAATAATTATGCGAATGCATGCTCTTTTCCAAGTTTCCAATTCAATTTGATGGCAATGCCAGTCCTAATCAAATCACCAGCCAGTCTCCCATGAATGTATTTTATGCTTGTTATGCAACCCATCTCCCCACGCCAACAATTCCATGTTTATTTTGCTGGCGCACATCCCCCGCATGTCTGTGTCTATCTATTGTTCTCCCGTGCAGATTCTGTCCAAGCGAGTTTACATTGCTTTAGATCTACCTACGAGACGCCATATTATTATATCAGACAGTTGTTTGTTTTCACCATTGCAAAAGAGGAAACGCTTTTGAAAAACTCGAAAATGCTGGCTGGACGCGGCATTCTTGTCGTGTCTTATATTCTTGGCTCGCAGCGACACCAACGTAACATTTCAAAGATTGCAAGAGGGCAACGTCTTACTCCCTGTTGGGGCAAAATATCGCCTTTGAGCAAATAAGCAATTTGTTTTGTTCTTGCCTGTGTTCAAAGACGTCTTGGCGATCCTGTCTTGCTGTATGGCACACATGCAAGCCATAGTGAATACCATACCACCCGACATCAAAGAAGGTATACAAACGGCAAAATCTTAAAGAACCCGGTGCTCCCTGAGAGCTGGAGTTAAACACTGCAGGCGGAGGATGATCCGTCTCGGTGTAAACTGTGTTCGGGTATGTCAGCACTTAGCCTACACTTTGTGGAGAGCAGATACTTAAAGAATTCGTCTTTGGAAATGTAGAAACTTTCTAACAGTTTCTTTGTCTGAATTCAGATTTTTAACAGCTTTGTTTCTTGCATACAGACACACAGACATACAGACAAAGACAGACTCTCTCTCTCTCTCTCTCTCTCTCTCTCTCTCTCTCTCTCTCTCACACACACACACACACACACACACACACACACACACACACACACACACAGCACACACACATACACAAAGCACGACAGTGTGAAGACTTCTTAGGCCGCGACACTTTTTTTTTATAATGTTTGTTTCATTTCTGTGATACTTCCATTACCATCTCACGCCAGACAAATTTTTAATATTCTCAGTAGGAAGCTTACACATATCGACACCGTCAGCGAATATAGTCTTAATATCCACTGACTGCCTGACGGACATACGATGGTGTTCTGCGAAATATATTGATAATAATGTTGAGTAGCATTATCCCCTCGACAGCTAGCACGCGAACCATGTCATCTTCATTAATTATCGGGCTGACAGTGGATGGAACGAGGCTCTGTGATTTTCTACAAGATCTAGACATGCTCGCGGGAGCAACTTCCAAGTTCATGACTCTCTGAGTCGGTGACATACAGCCTGGTCAAAAGAAACTCCAGCTCAGTATGCCTGAAAACTTTGTCATCCACGCTTCATAGATGAAATATCAAGCCAAAGTAAGTCTACGGATCATAGCGAAAGGTTATAATTGACCTAAAATGTTGAAGTTGCCGTGTTTTGTATACGTCCAAAAATCTCCGATGGAATGAGCGGTCATTTGTCTAGCAACTGACTGATTTTTTAGCGTTGTTTAATGTCCATTAGATCGATTGGCCTGCTCAAAGGGTCATTGCTCTGCTTCTTTCGCTAACACTGTTTATTTGTTTGCTTCCGCATCCGGTCATTCTGCTTTGTTTCTTAAAGGGTCATTTACTTCAAAATGGTCGGGG
>JAWQUT010000277.1:462538-493620 GCA_033807755.1 Ellobium chinense
GGGGGGACCAAACCTCTCGTGGTTCATAAGTAAGGGACTTGTCTTCTGCCACCTCTTGATTTCGAGTTCGTGAGGTCTTCCCACTGGTACCGGGTTAAAAAAAAAAGAGAGAGAGAGAAAAATGAACATACAGCGGAAAGTATTCAACCCCTTTATTTTGTTGTATATGTTGAAAGGATACACATATTCTGCTCATAATGTAACATATTTGCTTCAATGCGGAATCCTGCTGTCTTATGACAAAAAATAACATGAGCACTACGATTTATACTGCCGTTTTATGACAAAAGGACGAAAGCGCCAAAGTAGGTCAAATTGACATATTTATAGTTTTGAAATCCCCAGATGATGACATTACGCACATTTCTGTCTGGGTCCCATCACGATATCTCAATAAATAACGAAGTTAGGGAACCTTAAAGGACACTAAGCGCCAGTGTTAATTATAAACAATTATAAAGGCGAGTCCTTAAAGTTTGAAAAACATTTTTGCGATTTTCTCAAAACTTTCCCGATGGCGCTTTCTTCCTTTTGTCATAANAAAAGAAGAGAAAAAAAAATGAACATACAGCGGGAAGTATTCAACCTTTATTTTGTATGTGATGACAGGATACACATATTCTGCTTATAATGTAAAATATTTGCTTCAGTGCGGAATCTTGCTGTCTAATGACAAAAAACGACATGAGCACTATGATTTATACTGCCGTTTTATGACAAAAGGACGAAAGCGCCAAAGTAGATCAAATTGAGATATTTATAGTTTTGAAATCCCCAGATGATGACATGACGCACATTTCTATCAGGGTCCCATTACGATATCTCAATAAATAACGAAGTTAGGGAATCTTAAAGGACACTAAGCGCCAGTGTTAATTATAAACAATTATAAAGGCGAGTCCTTAAAGTTCGAAAAACATTTTTGCGATTTTCTCAAAACTTTCCCGATGACGCTTTCTTCCTTTTGTCATAAAACGGCAGTATAGTACATATTATGTGTCTTTTTGTCATAAGATGGCAGAATCAGAAAACTGAGAAAGTAAGAGCAGTCTATCCAGACTTGTTAGCGAACGGATACACGTATTCTGAAATATTAGTGTTTGTTTTATGGTATATTAAGACACAGAAATAGTAGTTCAGTCTTTTAGCCTAAATAATGAAAGAACACATGTCCTCTGAAGTGTGATAGGTTTGTTTCAGTTAGGAATCAGGAAACTGAAATATAGATAGTGAAATGACATACATACTCCAGAATATCACATATTTGTTTCAGGGAAAATCACGAAACATAACAAGTAGGCCTACAGTAGTCTATCTAGGCAAGATAGTGAAGGGACACATCTACCGTAGAATGTGGCATACCTGTTTCACTGATAGATTAGGAAACAGAATAAGTACATTTAGCAGTATTATTATCGTCTTCATAGTTAAAGGCCACACGTGCTCTGGAATAATATGGTATAATTGCTTCAATAAGGAATCAGAAAATAATAGGTAAAATAGTCTGTTGGCCCACGCTAGGGAAAGGAACACATACTCTGGAATATGAAATATTTGTTTCAATGAGGAATCAGAAAACAGAAACAGTAAAGTAGTGTATCAGACTTTGATAGGGAAAGGACACTCGTACCCTGAAATATGACATATTGGTTTCGGGAAGAGTCAGGGAACAGAACTGTTACAGTGTAGTCTATCTAGCTTAGGATATCGATCTGAAATCTGGGCTAGCGTCTCGTGATGCCACGTCTATCGGAAGCACCTCTTTGACTCTCCTAATGGACTGAAGCGCCCTTCACTGCCGCATACACGTCGTCTTCCCCGGTCCAGCTCATGCCTTCCGGGAGAGATTCCTGAATGATTTAGTGCGTCATACGAGGGCGGAACCACAATATGGAGATCGGTGGAGGGTTGAGAACTTCAGAATGTCATCTCATATACATAATGTGCAGTAATGTATACAGGGAAGGTAGAAGCCTATAAAGGGTAAAAATTACAGGGTGTCAAGAGCACAAGACGAGAGCTTGCTTTTTTTTTTCTTAAAATTCACCACATGACTTTGGTGGAGTCTTTCAACGATTTAGGCCAGCATCCAAGGGCAAATTGACATTAACGTCAAAGCTTGGATAACTGAATTGCAAGCACATGTGCAGATGCTTAGGCTGTGGAGGAGAGATAATAAATCAGATGAAATTAGAGCTTCTTTTTTGTTGTTCTTGTTGTTGTTGATTTTGCTTTTGTTTTCTTTTGAATATATGAGGATATTCCATTCCAAGGACGTGGCGAAGCAGGTCAGCAGGGCACAATTCAGAGACTCTGTGTAGTACTAATTACATTGTAATGCAGTCCCAAAACAAGTGTCATGTGATAGTGAAATAGCCAAATACCCTTTCTGAACTAAGTCATGCCTAAACAGACTGTTCGAAACACTGAGTGGTTGGCGATAAGCAAAAAATCCTAGTAAATTTCTGGTATTATTTTTAGTAATCATACTCGATACTCCGTTGTTTTTTTCTAATATAATGCTTCCATGACACCTTTTTTCATCGATTTTGCCTGTAGTCTACTTGGCAGTGTGGATATTAAGTCATAAATTTGGCAGTGCTCTTTGAATTAGAAAATAATATTAATATTATTACACATAAATGTAAATTTTATCTATATATAAAGCTATAAAGTACTCACAATGTCATCCCTATCATGACACACCCCTGTTGTGAGTGGGTATGTGTTAAAAGTAACTAGCAACTCTTCTGCCTAGGGGGTTACCAGTATTATTGTTACTTCATGCAACACGACCATCACGCAGTCCTTTTGAAGCTTCTGAAGGGATGATGTCCTCAGGCGCGATTATCCAGTCCATCAGAGAAGTCTTATCCGTTGGTTTACACGACTGTTCAGAGAAGGACTTAAGTCATAGAGATGGCGAAGCTTCCTTCCAGCAGGGAGAAGATTTGTCACGTCTTTGCTGGAGAGGTCCTTCATTGGTGTTGAAGTAGGACGCTAACCTTGAGAGAGATGAAGCTTTGCGTCAGCTTTTCACGGGCATCCGCACGGTTGCTCAGTATTTGTCTGTCGGAGATGGTCATTGCAGTCCTTTAGTTGCGCACTCTTGACTTAAGGATCAAATTTGTTCTCGGCAGTTTTCACGGCCAGTTCTAGAAACAAATTTCAAGGTGCCAATGTCAGTATACAGTAAATAAACTGCAGTTCACTAAACTGGAATGTAGACGCACATAAGCTGATTATCAGCTCTGCAAACCTTCCAAAATGCTTCTCGCGGTGAGCTCTCTGTGGGTCAGTTTGTGTCCCTTGCTTATGAATGAATTGACAACATTTCATGAAATCATGTGCGCTCTCTAGATTCGGAAGTGAATAATTCTGAAATCGTGGCTGCTTGACAGCTAAGACGCTGCTCCTTCCTTCACTCCTCACTCTGATAAACTGCCTGCGTGTAACACAACCAACTACAGCGAACATTCTTCTATAGCTACTGGCATTTAATGTTGGGGAACTTTGAAATTCTTGCCCAATATTTTAAACTATCTCTCAAATTTACGCTGAAAACTAACAGATTTACGCAAGATATACCTGACATGCCAAAATATTATTGGAACTTAATACTCTATTTCACACTGCTAGCATTTAAAACATCGCATTTTCTTCAGCCTTGTTTTACTGTTATTTATGTGGAGGTAAAATTCAAAGTTTTAGTTTTTTAGGTCACTTTAAAATTTCGACCTCTTAGATCAGTCTCGTGATGCTGCTGCCGGCGCCCGGAAAAACGTCAACCGCAAAAAGAAGGTAATTAACTTTTCTTTCTAGGAGAATGCCAACGCTGTAGTTATAAAGAAGTAATTTCACTGAGTTTTATGATATATAGCAATTGAATGTTTTGTGTGCATTGCTCACGTAACGGATCATATTTCAGATCGTAAGAGCTGCAAAGCACTACGAATATAGCCAGCCGGTGCACATTATCTTTTCACTTCAAACGTCATGTTATAATTTACTAAACCCTAAGACGTCATGACTGAGCAAGACTTGCACTAAGGGCCCTGAGAATTCCGACTCACTGTTTATGCTATTATTTTCGAGCAGATTTACTTCTAGATGATCTTTTCGATATGATGCTGGTTCACCCAGAGTTGACGTGTGGTTTTTTTTTCTCTGGTTGACTTTTCCTTAATGAAATATGCATCCGATATTTTTTAGGCGGATTTTTTTTTTGTTTTTTAAAAACTGAGCATCGTTGCTGCCTCCCCCAAATGTTATAATTCTCCTTAGCTGACGCATGACTGTTGTCAAATTCCTCAGCCTCATGCACAGCAGTGGGATAGATAACAGCCTATGATTAAGACCTAGGTAGTGTTTGACTAACCTGGAGATATGTTGCTGTGGGGAGTCTAATTCATTATCCAACATATTTCATTTATGCCTCATTTTGTTTCCTCTAATTTAGTTTTAAACCTTCATCTTCCGCAACAGTCTCGATTAGAAGTAGACTTGGTCAGAAGTGTGGATAAATAGGGGCTTGAATATATCCCTCTCCTCCTGCCCTATGCGTAGACTGACTTTGGAAGCAGTTTCTATAAAAGGGTTGTCGGTGTTGGTCTTCCCACAGAGACTCCGTTTCATATTGGACCCCTTTCTCCTGAGTCACATCTGGAGTTTTCACAAGGTGTATCATCACCATACATCTCCCCGCCCTCCTTCCCAGCAATATTGCCCAACAAAGTGCAAGGGTATTACAGATCTCCCAGCCCCTTTCCTTTGGTTACGCCACTGAAATCCAGGGTCTTACCGAGAGGGACGGGGCACTAAGCATGTTCAAACACTTCGGGAGGAAAAAACCTCTTTTAGTTCATCAAGGCTCAGAGCCTTTGATCAGCAGAGAACCGGAAACGACTCTTAAGGCGGGAAGAAAGGCGGGTAGGGAAATGGGGCTTTAGGCAAGTAATTACGGCAGAACAAACAAAATAATGATTCCTCTCTACGTTAGTTATTCTGTCTATCTCTCCTCCTCTCTTACACTTTTTTTTTCATCTTTCATTAAATTGGTCTCACCATATCCAACTCCCGGGCGTTTTGCCACTGTTGGTTTTTTTTTTCTTGCTCTTCGCAAACATATTTGCTGTTGCAGTTTAGAGTCTGTAGGAAGACAAACTAGCTAATGGACATAACCATGTTGTGTTTATGTCTACATTTTGGCCTTGACCATAGTTAGCTTTATCTTCGTCTCTTCCTTGGAAATTCTTGTCTTGACGTAAAATTCTGCAAATTCTCCCAGCAGAGGCTAAGTTATGAATGTGCCAACAGACAGTGCAAAGCAGCAACAAAAACATCATCAGCAGCAGCAACAACAACAACAACAACAACAACAACAACAACAACAACAACAACAACAACAACAACAACACTTAACTTCCACAGAGCACTAAGCCTGCCAAGGCAACTTCTTTAAGATACAGCTCATCTTCATCCTTAAACAACTGCACACATCCACAAAAAAAAGACTCTAGCCCAATCCAACTTACCTTGAAATGTTTGCCTAAATTTATACTCCTACGAGTTCTCCGAGCACAGACATGCCACTGACATGCCAGTAAACAGATGAAAAACAGCAGTAGCAGTAGCAGCAGCAGCAGCAACGGCAACAAGATCCACACTTAGCCTTTATGTAAAAAGTTTGTCACTACAGCTCCTGTAACTTATGGTTCATCTTCATCACTAAGCAACTACACATACATAAACACACACAAAGTTAGTCCAAGCCGTCCATAAACTAAATGACCATGATTTTTTTTTCTCCTTGCTCACAGACTGATTCGGAAGGCGAATTAGACTTTTCTTTCTTCGTATCTATCCTATCTCCGATCGGTATCTTCTATTTTTCTGTTCTATTTCAAAATTAACTTTGACCCAGGCTAGAAATGTCGCAAACTTGCATCTTTTTCCTTGCTCCAGCTCCAAGAACAAGCTCGATGGTATGCTGGTACAGCGTGAAAATGGTCGCCATCACTGTTAACAGCCTTTGCCTAAATCATATTTCCAGCTTGTTAATGGTAACTTCCAGAGCTAGTAACATGTGGAAGAAAGCAACAAGACTGTCAGGACACGCTTTCCTTAGCTGTTGCTGCAAAATATGATGATAGAATTTTCTCCGGTCTTTTTCAGCGGACACATTTTTCTAAGAGCCCTGTCCATGCCCCAACGAAGTCATTGTGATGGAAAAGAGAAGAGCCACCAGGCGAAATTGTCTTTGAGTGTCGGACATCGGAAATCGAATAGAACTTCCTTTCCTCTAGCGTCCTCTTCTTTCACTGTCAGAGAAATTCCCTCTGGTGGCCGGGCCAAGGGCGATAATTCCATTAGAGGATGCTATGGTGCGGGACATTATTGGAGCATTACCAGACGCCGGCGGCGGCTTGTCGTAGAATCCATCAGATGGGGAGAGGACTTGGGTGTCCTGGTTTTCGGGTCATATGACACGTGTAATGGTCATTCCGGAGGGCATATGGGACAAGGGATGTGCAGAAAATGTCCGCTGTTCATGTCCGGTCAATCATCGGAACTGTCAAGCCATTCGTGTCAAAATCGCGATATGGTGATTGTCACCCGTGTCGGAGGCATTTATCACGTTATTTGATGTCCTTGTGCGATTCTGGTCGTTAGCATGCAAGTAAATCACATACTGCTACATGACAGTTTGCACCACAGATATAAGCCAGTGACACATACCAAAACACCATATTAGTGATAATCTCTGTGATAGGAGATATCATTTTAATTGCTTGAGGAAATATTCTTTTTGCTAGAACATGTCAGCTGCGGCCTTGACAATACCATACGAATGCAAAAGTCAGCATAGATATTAGACTTTATGATATGGCTGCACAACAAGTTGCTTGCGTGGCTGACTAGATTATGAACATTCAAATGATGATGATGATGATAATAATAATAATACTGATAATAATAATAATGCTGTTCACAGTCTTGTATCTAGGCTAATGCCCCCTCACGCGACTTCAAACTATTATTACCCCAAAAGGCTTGATCACTCTAGGACTTTCTCAACTCCCTGGGCCCATACAGTGCCGCTGCCATTAGATGTCAGTATAACTGTTCGACTGCATGCCCTCTCCAAACATGTTATTTTTGGTCCTGACCAGATTATGAACATACAGATATCAGCACAGATGTGAGACAGTATACCCTCCCCAAACATGTTAACTACGGCCATGACTAGATCATGAACATCCAGATGTCATCGCAATAGTTGGACTCCATGCCCTCCCCAAACATGTTAGTGTCCACCCTGACTGAATTATGAACATACAGATGTCGGACTTCATGACATTTCTTTGGCTTCAGAACGAAAAATCGTACTCGAAATCGAACCGTCGCTTGCTTTCTATAACGTTATGAAATACATTTGGGCATTAATCCTCAGGAGCATTGTTTGAACAGAATCTGTGCCAGCGACTGTAAATCTTGCTCAAGGTTAAGTAACAATGCGGCTGTACTTGGAAATATTTGTAATGCATCTGTTATGTAGCGCAGCCTTCGTGTACTCGAAAGATTCAGTTTTATGACAAAACTATTATGTTATTGAATACACCACTGTCGTGCCCAGACAACTGACGGACAGATAAGCTATAATAGTTTCGTGGCTACTAGCCCATAATTTTGGTCATCACGTCTTCTCTCGTCTTCCGGTTTTTAAATTCTCCTTCCATGCGAGCCATTTTATTGTTTTAATTAGAATATCTCGAGGCACGGCTAGTCTGGTATGACTGGGAAAACCCCATGTACACTACCCTTTCGCAAATATTTTGGTATCAGTCTGGCTGGAAAATGAAGAGATACAGGGTTCTGTAGAGCTTTATACTTTTCAAGACTGTCATACCCTTTCACTATGTCATCTTTCTTCTATTGCGACATGTGTTCATTAAGCTAAACATAGGAATAGTTCATTATAAGAAAAATGATGTTCGGGCATATCAGATAAGGCACGGGAATCCTATCCCGGGACGTACCGGTACGTAAAAGTACTATGTGTGCACAAGAGGTCAGAACGTAAATGGATATCAAACGTAGCGAAGCGGTTGAATTAACAATATGGAGAACGTGGAAGTATGTTTTTGGTTTTTGTTAATTTCGTCAGGAAGAAAAAAAAAGAGAAATTGCTGTTATGTCATCCTCACTACTGGAGACTGTGATGGTGTTGGCGATCCTTTACTGTTGGTCTTATTATTGTTGTTGCTGCTGTGGTTGCTGTTTTCGTTGCTGCTGTTGTTGCTGCTGATGCTGCTGCTGCTGTTGTCGTTCTTGTTGATGCTGTTGTTTGTTGCTGTCGTTGTTGTTACTTTTGTTATTGTTATTACTGGTGTTGTGGTTGTTGTCGTTGCTGCTCTGCTACTGCTGTGATGTTGTTCTTATTGTTGTTGTTGTTGTTGACGTTGTTGTTGTTGTTGTTGTTGCTGTTGTTGTTGTTGTTGTTGTTGTTGTTGTTGTTGTTGTTGTTGTTGTTGTTGTTGTTGTTGTTGTTGTTGTTGTTGTTGTTGTTTGTGATACTAGTATTGTTGTCGCTATTTCTGACTTCTGATGATATTTATATTTAATGCTGATAACGATGAGACGATAGAGAAGGAAGGGGTCGATTCAAACTAGAGCAGAGAAACTTTCTTCTGTTTAGCAAGTCATCGATGAGGACCAGTAGCGTAAGAGGTCCAAAAAAAAGAATCGAAACAATGAGGAAACAAACCGATAATTCGGGTGACAATGTTGCTGATACTGATCGGGATAGCTGATATTGTGACGGCTGTACTGCTGCTTTGTTTGTTGCTGTCCCTGCTTTTGATGCCGTTGCGGGAAATGATGATGATGGCGACGCTGATGAGGATGAGGAGGAAGAAGAAGATGACGACAAAGTATGAAAGTAAGGCAAAAAATAAAATGATTACACTGCTCACGATGTCTGGGATGAAACTTAGAATAAACTGTTAACCCTTGACATTTTGGTTCGCTGCCTTTTTGTCCTCTGTTCAGCAATTTGTTGTTTTCGGTAGCTCGCTTAAACCGGACTCGTTGCTTGCTCGGCTAGCTCTAAATGTCACGAGAAATTTCATATTCAATACCAATCTTGCTTCCTTCCCTGGCTGGTTACTGAAGAGTTTTTGTTTTTTTTAAGAACAGAAGCATTTCAGGGAAATTGATATTTTGATCTAAATAAACAAACAGATGTATGCTTTGGCTTCCTTGTCTGCCTGACTGCTTGCTTGCAGGTCTGGCTGGCTGGCTGGCTGGCTGGCAGGGTGTCTGTATGTCTGTCTGTCTGTCTGTCTGGCTGGCTGTCTGGCTGTCTGTCTGTCTGTCTGTCTGACTGGCTGGCTGGCTGGTTGTCTGTCTGACTGTGTGTCTGTTTTGTCAAGCTGACTGGCTGGCTGTCTGGTTTGCTGGGTAGCTGGGTGTCCGTCTGTCTGTCTGTCTGTCTGTCTGTCTGTCTGTCTGTCTTCTGTCTGTCTGTCTGTCTGTCTGTCTGTCTGTCTGTCTGCCTGTCTGTCTGTCTGATTGAAACCGAAGGATGTTATTTTATTCATTTCTTTTGCCATGTCCATCTCTCTTCTCTATCTATCTTTCTCTCTCTCCTCTCTCTCTCTCTACTTTCTTTCTCTCTCTCTCTCTCTCACTCACGTTTTTTTTAGCAAATCTTCTCTCTTTCTTTTTTCTCTCTCTCTCTCCTTCAGGACTCACCTTCCCTGCCTGTCCCATCTCCTTGTCAATCTCTTTCTGCTCTGTCCCTGCCTCTCTCCGATCTTGTTATCACAAACTCACAACACACACAGAAAAACATATAAATGCAAACAAAGACACTCACATAAAACTACACAATCGCGCGTTTCCTTTTGCTAGAATAGATCTACGAAGCATCTCTGCCCGACGAGGGAACCACCCAAAGTGCTTGGAGCAAGGCCGATACCATTTTATTACAACCTGTTTAATCGCAAGATTGGCGTAATACAAATACATTTAAGAAAGCAGAAGCATTTTTTTTTCTCTTTTACGCAGTCTCAACGTCCGTCAGTAACAGGATCGTTAAATCACAACTTTCGTTTTACTGCAACTTCCGGTATTTATTTTTTTTTACACCACCTTCCAACTTCACGGAGTCTAGAAATCTCATTATGGTCATAAAACCGAGGCACATAAACAAAAACGCCCGCCTCAGAATTCTTTTCTAGTAAACGGCAGCCATTTTCATTGGTTTGTTTTTGTTATGGGCAGGTAATTCAAGGATGTTACGTCCCTTGGAATCAAAAGCAACGCTGGCAAGTCAAGGGAGCCAACACAGGAATGTCAAGATGACATCCATTTCATAACAAACATTTTTGTTTTCTCTTTTTCATAAAGCCAAAAACAATATAAAAAGCTGAGATGTGAGGGAATGCTCAACAATCGCAAGAAAATACGTCATATTTTTTATCATAATCATGCAAAAGAAGGTGAGTTTTGAGAGAGGAAGGGAGGTTGTGCTTAGCACAGGTATGTTTCCAGGCTCAAACGAAATCTGTTATCAGTGAATTTAGAAAAGCTTTGAGTAAAAGGGAAGTTTGAAACACATTGACATACTGTTACAGTGTAAGTACATATAGATCTACATAGATACTGGTTCTGGTAAAACTTTCTTTTTCGCAGGTCTGGAAGTGGCNGATGAGGGGGGAGAGGTTGATGAGCAGAGATTCTTATCCTTAGTATAATATTCATGGCAGTTGCAGTGTTTCGTTGTGATGTCTGTCTGTCTGTCTGTCTGTCTGTCTGTCTGTCTGTCTGTCTGTCTGTCTGCCTTGTCTGGCTGGCTAGCGGGCTGACTGTTTGAATGACTTGCATTCTTTCTAAATGAGTGGTTAAGTGCCTGATCTTATCTTTGTCTGTCCGCCCGTGCAGTGGTCTGATTCCCTTTGCCTGTCTGCCCGTCTGTCTGCCAGCGCCAGATTTAGAATTGGATAGAACTAAAGATATACAAAGATTGGAAGTCCCTTGTTAAAAATTTATAACAATTACACCTAAAAGTCTAACAAAGACGTGTTCATATTGGACCTTGGGTTGCTATACAAAACAAAACAAAAAAAAATTGAAAACATAACATGTTACTTTTATGTACATGCATTTCAAATATTTAACAATTTGAAATTAGTACCACAGACCATAAAGTAAGTTAGGCTAATTTCTGAAGAAAAAAAAAAAGACCTGACTTCACAGCAACCAGTGTTTGGTTCATATTCAAGACTAAATTAATCAATCTTGAGACAACCAAACTAATCGGAGTGAAGTCAAAGCTTTTTCTGAAATTAGGTGACCTGGCATTCTGCTAGAATTGTCCTGACAAAAAGCTGTAGAGGTAAAAAAAAAAAAGTGAACTTTTGCGAGGCCATTGCGGTTTGTGAACCCTGAGTTGTTGATTGTTTAGTTTTTAACTTAAATTTAGCAGTGACGCTCAACCAATACTGCCTCCTTCGATTTCCTTTCTCTCTCTCTCTCTCTCTCTCTCTCTCTCTCTCTCTCTCTCTCTTTCTCTCTCTCTGTCTCCTCTACCTCTCTGTCTCTCCCCCTCCCTACCTCTCTCTCCTTTCCATCTCTCTCTTTCACACATACACACTTACACACATGCACATAGACACACACACACACACACACACACACACACACACACACACACACACACACACACACACACACACACACACACAGAAACACACACACAGACACAAACACACACACACACACAGAAACACACACACACACACAGACACAAACACACACACACACACACACACACACACACACACACTCTCTCACACACACACAAACACACACACACACTACACCACACCTTCGATCTCACCCGTATCTCTGTCTGTGTGTGTACGCCAGTCCGCCCATCAAACCTTCATGATCTCTTCCTCTCTGTACCAAATCCACCCGTTTCAATTCGTTTCGTTGTTGTTTCTATTTGATTGTCATTTTTATTTTTCACTTGCCACCATGTTTAAATGAGCGCGTCAGCACGCGCAGGTTGTCATAGAGACTTGATCGATTGAGGGAAGATTTTTATTCCAGGAGCGAACTTGGCGGGGTCAGACTGCCTGCAGGCGTCTAGCCGTCGCCAACGTTTGTTGTTGGTGTTTGCGGTGACTGTGGTAATGTTGAAGATGTTGAGGAGGTGGTGGTGGTGCTGTTGCCGGTGGTGGTGGTATTGGTGCTGGTACTGCTGCTGGTGCTGGTGTAGTGGCAGAGGGGAGAAGGGCATGATGGTGGTGACGGTGGTGGTGGTGGTGTGGTGTGGTGGTGGCAGAGGGGAGAAGGGCATGATGGTGGTCATGGTGATGGCGGTGGTGGTGGTGGTGGTCTGGTGTGGTGGTTGGCAGAGGGGAGAAGGGCATGATGGAAGCTGATGACAGGGCAATGTTCTGGTTGTGATTGAAATCATTAAAGAAATGGTAATGTTGGTGGTGATTATGATGGGAGAGAAAAAGCGAAGGTGGCTGAAGTATGGTGGCGACGAAAATGGAATGAGAGTGGGATGGAGAGAGGGGAGGGGAGACAGTGAGTAGTGCCTATGGTGGTGGTGGTGATAATGATGGTAGTGGTGGGGGGAAAAGTAGGGCAGTTTTAGTTTTTTTCTAATAGCAATATGATTAGCAAAGATCGTTGTGACAGGACCCACTATGACAAGAAATTGAAAAGATAATCAGTTTCAAGTTTCTCCTGAAAAGTGGGCCATCTTACAGTACTGTTTCTTTGGTTCCTTATTATTTGTCGCTTTAATGTGCAAGGATCGTTGTGGCCGAGAGAAGGAAGAAGAAGAGAAGGATGACGTTGATGAAAATAATGGTTGTACTGTATGAGGTATTGAGGTGTTTTTTTTTCATTATTATGATTGTTGTTGTTGTTGTTCTTGTTGCTGCTGCTGCTGCTGCTGTTGTTGTTGTTGTTGTTGTTGTTGTTGTTGTTGTTGTTGTTGTTGTTGGAAGTGGTGATGGTGATGGTAATGATGGTGATGTTGGTGGTGATGATTGTTGGTAATAGTGGTTGGGTTGATGGAGGTGATATAAAATCTCAAACGTCATTGTATTATTTCATGGCTGTAGAAGAGCATTTAATGCCCACCTCCTATGTATGTACCTGTCCTTCAGATTAAGTAAGAAGACATTCTTATGCAAAACTCCTAGCCCGTACGAGCCACAGAGAGGAGAATCATCCATTGACGCACAGTCTTAACTGGGAATTATTTATTTGAATGGTTGATCTCCTGCATTCTGTGTGGAAGATCACGAAGAACAATAAATTTTGTTATCGTGTAGAATCTACGAGTGAACAACACGTCCTTCTCGACTTTTATCGCCCCTTATACTTCTTCGAAGTTTTGTGAGGTCCTATCAAAGATCTTTAACGGTCCTTTAAGATCTTTGATTCTATACTCACTAATGGAATCTGAAATCTTCTTAGACAATGTTTTTGGTTGAACCTGAATGTGTTTATATCACTATTGTTGTAGTCTCATTGTTTGAGGATTTCCGATACCACATGTAGGGATTTGATGTCAAGGCAAAATCGGGACCTGTCTGCTGCGGCTGTTGGGTGTTTCAGCAATACATCATTGCCCAAAAACGACGACAAACTTAAGTTTCTACATGATTACTTTTAAACCATACCGTTCACGTCATTTGCTCTCTGCTATTTGTTAAGAAAAATAAGATACGCCTCTTAAGGGAAGTGCATTGTTTGATTTCTTCTATCAAAGGTAGATGGGCAGAAAAGTATCCCAAGTGACAATACAGCAGATTGAATTAAAATGAATACAGTGAGGCACTTGGTTTCTCATCTTGTATCAAAACGGCGTAACTATAACAAGACAAGTGAGATAATTATGTGCTTAAAACACTTTTGAAATCAACCAAGAGTTTGCAACTGGAATACCGCAAAGAGCGTTACTATACTGTGCTTTTATTTCAATACTTTTTGCGTTCTTGTCGTTCATGTCGTCAATTTGGGACGGTTTGATATGCAGTTCTGTTCCTCTCTCTTCTGAATTGATCTGGACGATTGCACGCCAAAGTGCAAGCGGTTGGTTTGATTATCGCACCTGTCGAAACACGAAGCGAAAACTAGAACTTTGTGATCCCGACCCCCGCCCCCACCCCCTCTTGGAGCACGTCGTTTCCAATCCAATGTTCCCAGCGAAAAAGGCGGCATAATTTGGATAACGAGACGGGGAAGTTTATTTCTAAACGGCTTAAAATACGAGGCCTTGACATTGTTAAGGTAAAAGTATCGTTTGTTGTTTTAAGTATATGTGTCCTTAAGAATGCCTGGCTTGCAAACTCATGTGTTTTACACGGGGCGAAATTTTTATATGCGCTCATTTGAAATTTAAGAAACAAGCTAACTACATGAGCAGAGCAGCGCAGAGCAGAGCAGGCAGACAGACAGACAGACAGACAGACAGACAGACAGACAGACAGACAGACAGACAGACAGACAGGCAGGCAGGCAGGCAAGCAGGCAGGCAGATACAGGCAGGCAGACTAAATACGAGAAACAAGTTTGCCAAAAAACAGACCCATGTATGTATGGACGGGCGTACGGACGGAAGGCTGGTTGGATGGTTGGATGGATGGATGGATGGGTGGGTGTGGCTCACAATGCCACATTTCTCTCTCCTAATTTCGTGCCATCACTCCGTCCCCTCCTTCTTTTCCTCTCCCCTGCGACTTCTTCCATCTCACTCACACTAAACGACCTCGGACGTCTTCACAAGGACTGTATTTCATTACTTTGTACTTTAGAGGTGATCACTTTCCATTGGTCTGATTTCATGTCTCTGCAATTTTGTTTAGAGGTTGCTCAATTTCGCATTTGTTTCTTCGGCTTCCAGCAAGCACTTCCAGTTTTGCTGCTACGGGCGGCACAAAATCAAGATTGTGATTTGGCATTGCCTTAGACAGGCGTGCGCATTAATTTCTGCTTAAGAATTTGTCGCTCGTGGTACATTTTCACATTGCTTTGATCGACTATTAAAACTGGTTAATATCGATCTGAGTATCAGTGAACAAAAATAATTATAGAGCAACATGATAATTCGATGCACATCAAGGAGAAGCACTAATCGATTCTGACTTTACAGTGCGTTTTCCGGAATCGATTTTCTCTGTAACCGTAGCATTGTGCTACTGAAGGCACTTGTGGTTGGCACATTAGTATCGAAGAATGCTTTGAAGGTAAAGACATTTGCCCTGTGAGAAAAACCAATCTCCGAACGGGGAATTTAGCCTTAGGCTTTGGTGAAGAAACCAAAGGTACTCTAACTGTGGCACAATCCATCAAAGGAACACAAGGAACGGGGAGGGCGAGGTGAGTTTTTACAGTGCCCCCTCTCCCTCCATACCCTGTGTAAATACTTCAGAGCTTGCGCATTATCGGTGGGATCTCTTACATCCAGCATGTATGCAGTTAATGTAATTCTTACTATGGTTAGAGATACCATCGTTAATGCTCGACCTCTCAAATGCAGATGTAGCGTCAAACCATAGGTTAAAGAGGCTGCTTGCACGGCTTCCTAGTGCGCATGTCAGACCTATAAAATCTAAGATTTATTGTACTTTCTGTACTTTTTGCCAGCAGCTTTAATAATACTGAGAGGAAACTGGAAATGAACAGTACGGGTTATTTAGAGACTATATATAAATAATATACCTGCCATTAAAAAAAAAAAAGCATGCAATTATGCTCTCAGTCTTGCGACGTCATCGTTTGATACTTAAGAGGTTGGGCATCAACGATGGGATGTTTTACCATAGTAAGAACTATATTAATTCGGGATGTTTAATGCTGCTATGTGTGTATTCAGCACCCATTCACAAATGTAATCCTTACTATGGGAAGCGTTCCCATCATTAATGCACAAGCTCTCAAAGAAGATTAAATTTAAGTGACACTACTAGTACCATTAATGGTATCATTATTAGTATCAAAACTTTACATTAAACATACAATGGCGCTACAATGTAAATCTAGGCGCATGTCAGGGATACGATACCACTTTAAAATAACTGGAAACAAACCTGCATTAAGCTACGTTATCCATTCAATTTTCTCACCGCTTGGCATTCCCGCAGAATATCCGCTGCCCATAAATCACAGCTTGTTAACATGGCCTGTGAGTGACCACTGTTTACCCTGGTGTCTGAGGCTAATGAATTAATGGCCTCCGAGCATACCTCGCTGTCTCCTTCAATTACTGGTGCCAAACCCTAGCCATGACCCGGCGCTTCCTCTAATTACTCCTGGCCAGTGCAGTCATAAAGCAAGAATGTCTGCCTGCCTGCGTCCTTGGGTGTTCCCATGGATTCCAGCCTCGTCGGTAAATGTGTCCCTTCGGAATCCATTTCATCGCCAATAGAGCCAGTTTTGTGTATCATCATCATTTTGGCACGAGGTGTATTTTTCTGTTGTTGTTTTATTATTATTATTATTATTATTATTATTATTCGAATGCTCTAATAAAGCTCTATAGTATGTGCGGGTTTGGTTTTTTTTTCTATTTTTTGTCATCCTAACAATATTTCCTGCAAATCATAAAACTGTTTCATGTTTGTTATGGATATGCTGCTAGTTGGAGGAAAATATGAGTTCTGTGCTTCACCTGTCTTTTTTTTTTGTCGGATTCATGTGTATTTCTATAGCGCACTCTCCCCACACTTTGTTAGCTCTCTCCGCTTTACAAAATCATTTTTTAAGACCAATTCCCACTCTCACTTTTTCGTTTCTTTTCCCTATTCTGTCACTCTCCATTCTTTATCACGTCACGAAATCATTTTCCCACTTTCGACATAGCCAGAGCTGAATTTTAACTGAGATATTTATGAAACAGATACGTTTTTAGTGTAGCTTTAAAGCTTTCTAGG
Source organism: Ellobium chinense (assembly GCA_033807755.1). Classification (NCBI taxonomy): domain Eukaryota; kingdom Metazoa; phylum Mollusca; class Gastropoda; order Ellobiida; family Ellobiidae; genus Ellobium; species Ellobium chinense. The sequence goes on from JAWQUT010000277.1 coordinate 479,506, forward strand.
TTTTCAACAGATCTTGCAGCATCTGAGAAAGCCTTCCAAATTGATGACCCGGAAAAAGAAAATGCGTGTTGGTTTCATTCAAATTTTTGCTTGTCTTGTGAAGATTCTCAGAATCGGGACACTTTAAACATCAGCGCGGAGGGATCTATTTTTCTTTCAAGACTGTAAGAGTAAAGGCAGGTCATTGAGATAGAGTTGTGTTTGCGTTAGTATCAAGTGGTTACAAATTTCGCTCTCCATTAGCTTCATGCCGATCTTGCATGTACACATTGAACTTGAAACTGTTGCTTTGTTTCTCCTCCATCAGGATCGGCATCAGACTACAAGAAATTTGATTAAGTGACTCCAAGCAGAGCCCTATATTATTGACCTCCCTTCACTCTACATCCGGTATCGTCAGTGAAGATTTAAAATTCTCAACAGACTGACACCAACGTTGGCATTTGTGGAACGTGGCCTGCGCTAAAGTGAATATTTTTTAAAAAATAAATTTGTGATTAGCGGGTGAGACGTCCAACAATTTCAGTCATGTTAAATATTTGCAAATAATAGCTTTATTTTTCATATTTATAATGAAAAAAAAATACCCTCGACCTTGTATTATTTTATCCTGTTGGCATTCTCCAGAAATTGGTGAAGCGTTATATGAATGTTATCTATTATGATTTGCTGGTTGGCTGTCTGCACTGCAAGACCAAACTCGATGAAGAGGACATAAATGAGGGGAAGCAACTCTGTTAGCATAACATCTCATTTTCTCTCTCTCTCTCTCTCTCTCTCTCTCTCTCTCTCTCTCTCTCTCTCTCTCTCTCTCTCTCTCTCTCTCTCTCTCTCTCTCTGACGTAACACGAGCACTGAACAGTGAAAAATTTGGCTGCCAAAATTAGAAAATAAGCGTATCAAATATTGACAGATGTTTGTGGAATCAGCTTTTGTGCATTAGGGAGCTGCTATATGAACCTCTTGTATGATTGCATGATATCGACAAGAACATAACATTTCGATTTACTCTACTTTCGTGATATTGCCATTCTTCGGGATCAGAAATAAATTCAATCGTGCCAAATTTTGTTTTGGTTTTTTTTGTTGTTGATGTTGTTGCTTTTCACACAATTCGGAATCAGAAAGCGTTAAGAGATATTTTTTTTGCCCGACGGAGAAAAACCCAATTGGAACATAGCGTCACGTCTATTTTCTTGTACATACGTTCTCTCTTTTAAGTGTCACTCATTCCCATGTTATAATGCACTCCACTGCCTGATAGACTAAATATAGACCAGATATGTTCGTATTTTGTGTCTCCTTCTCAGTTTCTGTTGCTCTCAGGAATCGACAGAAAGCGTTCCTTTATCTCAAAGCTGTGGCATATTGTCAACCATTGCTATAAAAAAGAAGCTTCAGCCATATTTGCATTTTTCAGAACTAAAATAGGCCATTTCACATCAACCATGTTTTGAGTAAATCAGTTTTGAGTTTGGTGTTTTTTTTTCAGAGTTGTGCCATGTTTTTGTCATTGTATAGATGTGCGAAAAAGAACTTGGATATAACTGAGAGCTTAAATATGAACGATGTGATCTCTTACCATCGTAAGAATTACATTAAACGCTGTAAATGTTGAACGCTACTGGAGAAGGTGGAGGGGGGGGGNGGGGGCAGGTTGCAGTCGGCACCAATGCTCTAATATAATGTTTAAGATGGTAAGAAATCTAATCCCATCATTCATTCGCAAGTTCTCATCTATTGTGATGTGTACTGTCATAAGATTTCTAGGAATGCCTCAGCTGAAATACAGAGATCGCTCGCTTTAACTCTTCAGCGATCATTTGTCGTCTCAGACATTTGAATGTCCCCGTTCTTTAGTAGGTCCTTGAACTGTCACATAATTCGTCCACTGTTGGCGTATAACGCCGTATTTCACAGAACAAATGAAATGCAAGTGTTGCAATCATTCTTAGCAGAATTTTAAGTCAGCCTGTATGTAAGTATTGATATTCATGCCTGAGTTGAAAATACGTAAGAATATAACAGTTTGATGAGGAATTATTGATAATGAAAAACTGGTGCAGGCAATCTGTTGTTTCTGGTTGTTTTGGGGTTTTTTGGGGGGGATACTTCATTTATGTGAGTTACGACGTTATAATTTCACATTCGATGTCTCACATGATCTCATTTAGGCTTTTAGAATCGAGTACGTCTCATGTACCGTTCTCAAATGACAGCGTTGTCGCAGTGCAAATAACTAGGGAAAAGCGCTACCCTGAATCTGTGACAACGTGATGAAAGGATATTACATATTCACCCGCCTCAACGGTATTGTCTCCCCTTGGGAATTGTTCTTAGTCCGTGGATGGCATCGATACACCCATTGTGTGAGGCTATCGATTTCTGTTTACGTAAAACTCCTGTCTTTATCCTCCCAGGGTCTTTTCATTACACAATGTATTTTTAAAGTTTGAAATCGATCACGAGTGATTGATTGCTACAGATGAAACAATCAGCTCTTGCGGCCTGGCATGAACTCGCCACCTCAATACAACGAATGTTTTGTATGGTTGGCAAGTGCACCAAGAAAGTAAGTTCAGATCAAGTTCAGGTCATCAAGGGAAAATATCGCTAAGATCAAATATAGCTCAGTTCTATGAAAACTGAGTTGTTTACAGATCAGGTCAGTTCCCTGTGATATTAGGAACTGGCATTCGGTTCTGGTTTTCGAGGAAGATGTGAACTGAACTGAAAGTTAGGTAGAAAATTAAAGTTCAGATAAAGCCTCCAAAGTAGCTACAGTTCAGATCCAGATCAGTTCGTTCACAATGGCTTTTGAACTCAGATCAAGTTCACGTAAACTGCTCAGATCAAGTTCACGTGAACTGAACTAATTGCCTTCATATAATTCAGGTCTGTCAAACCCTGGTGTTTTATATCCACATGGTATAGTCCTGGTGATCTCCCAAGGTGCACTTAGGTTAGTGTTTTGGACAGGGTTAATGAAAAGAAAGCTTTCTTGGGAATGCCCTTAACTCTAGTAGTGCCAGGCACCTCTGGTCCAGCCTCCCGCGGGCTGTGTGACTATTGCTACGGAAAATGACCATTGCACGTGTTGTCTGCTGGCCGATCAACTGACGCCGGGCTGTAAAATTTGACCGCAGCCGCAGCATGGTTGGCACTGACATGCGAATTTGTTCTACGATTGGAACCAGCATACAGTAATGAAGGCTAAACTTAAGATTTAAGTTTATGCATGATTTAAAGGCAGCATCTTGGGACTCTCCCAAGGGCTTATGCTGAACATTAGGGGCATCGGAGGTCGAAATTCCAAAAATAAATTCCAGTAAATTTCGTAAACAAAGCGAGAAACTGACACACCCATGAATTCACTCACACTGATAGACACAAATAGGATAGCGTGTCCTGTGCAGAAAGTGTATGTGACCCTCTATTTACATTAACAAGCGACGGCCATGTTTCCATCCAGTGTCTGGTGATGGATTCTGATGTAAAGCCGATGTTGGGTCCCCAGTTTTATTGATTGGCTTAGCGATTTTACATCAAGCTGCTTTCACGTAATATCAGGGAGACTATGTTTTCAACGTGGTGCTGGCTTCAAAACTGTACCCGACGCGAGAAAGCGTGTAGAAATAGAGATTAAGATAAGAAACATGTCTGTGCGTGTGTACTGGACTTAATGGGATCGTTTAAACATACCATGGGTAAAACGTAATGTCTTTAATAATTGTGTTTACATGCGTTTGAACCGGTCATAAATGTTGATGTCTTGCAGAGAATCATAATTCCGGATTCGTCTGGATTCCTTCCCATAAATCTCAATGTGCTGTGTTTGGAGAAAAGGTACCACATACTTTGTATTATGTTGTATTATAGGTGCAAGAGATCATTACGTTAAGGTAATGACTGTGATGTCATTTTTTGAAATTCTTTTGCGAATCTTGTGGCCGCAAACTCAAGCACTGCAAATCAAATTTAATTGCATTTTGATTTAATCTGAACTAGGAAACAATCAAAAACGTGTGGGTCCTACCCTATCAACGGTCTAAGGTAATGTTACCTTTTCCTGCGATGCATGTCATGAAAAAGTTTACAAAATCACAATTTTATAGTGTTTGGCACGAATCCTTGCATCCTATGCTAACACGATTAGTGAAGAACTTAAAATAAAGTGCCGCCGAATAGATACACGATTTAACGACGCACACGCGGTTTCCAAGGGATCAAATAAAAAATCAAGAGGGGAGACTCGATCTGAAACGAAAACATGACAGAATATTGAAAAACTTGAATCGGAGAAGAAATGGGCTAGGGGATTGACGGGAATAACCAACCTGTTATCATTCGTCGGTGATTAGAATTCCACCACGTGATCTTCAAAGACGAAGAGATGGGTCTTACGTACGCACTTCATGTAATATAGCAAAAAACTTCTCTTGAAGTGGAAGTTAGGCAAAGTGTTTTTATTACGAATTTCTTTCATAGCCCGCTAAACTTTTAAATACTTGAATGATATAAGGATATGCTTAAATGAGTCTAGCCTCTCACCCTGCTTCTCTTTTTGCCGTTCTTTTTTTTCTTTTCTGACCCGTTAATCCCTGAGTCGTGTTCTGGCCTCAACGCTCTTTTGACAACCTTTCAATTAGGCAAATATATTTTTGAAACACGTCAGGCTTCGCTTGTTTTCTCAGAGTTTTGTTTCATGTATATTTGTCTTCAAATGTCAAATCTCAGAAATAGAAAGTAGAGCAGCAGAATAATAAAAAAAAAAAAGAGGTGGGATCCGGAGATTTAGCACACAGAATCTTCACACATTGACTTCCTGTCAGTCAAAGTTAGGCTTAACTCGCTTTCAGACTTAATCACTTTGTTGGTTAGATTTAAAAGTATTATGTACATACTGTTGATAAATGCAAAAAAAAAGGGGGGGAAAGCTTCTTCCTCCCCCTTTCCCTCCACCCCACTCCCCCTCCCCCCCTTGGAAAAACGCATCAGTAGGATTTACCGTATTCAATGCACTGCGAAAATCAACGCAAGGACTATGCCTTCGGCCACTGGTATCTGACCTCTGTTCTTAACCTAGCGACATAAGCCTAAGCTTGATTGGCTGCAAGACGTAGCGAAATGAACAAACATCTGATTTTCTTTTTCCTTCTCGGAGCTATCACAGTTAGACTTGATCTCATTGAATCTGAAGCATGTGACATCCACTAAGACTTCTTTACCCGTCTCTTGTTTATCTCTACTAATTTAGATGCCCTTTGATTGGGACATAACATGTTTTATAACGGTATAATGATGCAATCAGTATGTTCTCTCTCTCTCTCTCTCTCTCTCTCTCTCTCTTTCTCTCTCTCTCTCTCTCGGTCTCTTTGTCTCTCTCTCTGTCTCTCTCTCTGTCTCTCTGTCTCTGTGTCTCTCTGTCTCTTTGTGTCTCTGTCTCTGTCTCTGTCTCTCTGTCTCTGTCTCTCTCTCTCTCTCTCTCTCTCTCTCTCTCTCTCTCTCTCTCTCTCTCTCTCTNTCTCTCTCTCTCTCTCTCCATTCATATTTTTTTTTTCTGATTTGGGTTTTAATATTCTGTTAAAGCACATTTTTGGCTATGTCAGGACAAGACTTGAATTTTCGTCAAGCCGCTGACAAATAACTGACTTGTAAACGACGAGAAATATCTCTTGTGTGGATATGAACACAAATCAGGGTGTACCTGAAAAAAGGCGTCATTGTGCAATCAAACTGTGAAGAGAAGTATGCACTGATGTTATTAATGTGCAGTTTTGTTCTTTTTTTAAATCCCTAAGAACGGTTGCAAACATATTTTTGATTGTCGTGATCGAAAAAGTTACAACTCACTTCTTAAATTCCCCACTCACCTCCATCTCTCATGAACGTGCCAATGTTTGTTGACAAGTTGCTCCTAGATGTGGAAAAGACGTCACAACTTCTGGATTTCAGCATCCGTTTCATTTGTTTGCGCGGGCATTATGGCATGTTTGTGCTCACCTTGGTCGAAATCACCCAGTGTGTTTGGCTCACCTGCCCGCGCAGACTGTCATATTTTCATCTCCAGCCAACTCTAACGTGTGTCATAAATTTTTGCGACAGCTGATCCACTTCCCAGCTGGCAGCTTGGCAACCTGGCAACCTCATCAATATCCCTTGGAATTCCAGGTCGGAGCATTCCAGGAAAATTGTGTGTCTGTAAGGATAGCGAATTTTACCTGAGCTGGGTAAATGAGTGGTTAGCTTAGAATAGAATGTGGATTCGGTACATCTGCACTAAACCACCGTTTTTCTTGAATGTTTAGCTCTGGTCATTTGGAACTCAGTATGGATTCACATGTATGAGAATACTGGGGGAATGAGCATGGGTAGATGGATGGATGGATGGATGGATGGCATGGATGGATGGATGGATGGATGGATGGATGGATGGATGGATGGGAGGGATAGATGGATGGATGGGAGGGATAGATGGATGGATGGATGGATGGATGGATGGATGGATGGATGGATGGATGGATATGGATGGATGGATGGATGGATGGATGGATGGATGGATGGATGGATGACCTCCGAACGTCAGAATGGAAGGATTTGCCATAAGTTTGCCGAATTTACTAAGTGATCCAGTATTAGTATTTCTGAGGCTACACAGGTGCTCACCCTACCTGATGCCCGATCTCCCCTCGACAGAAGAACATTGTCAGGAACAGTATGGCATCTGTCTGGTCCTGTACATGTCACTTTTTTTAATATACTATCTAGTCCGTTTAACTGAGAGTCATCTTCGGAAGAATTGACAATGTTGCCATTAGAAAATTATGATTATCTGATAATTGTATAGAGAAGACATTGTAGATAGTTTAATATTGTATCTCACGAGGGTTTTCAGTAAGAGGAAACAGCAGTTAAAATGATTAAGTGAAGTCGATTATGATATGTTTCTGTGGCTATGTATCCAAGTTCAGGACTTATAATATGTCGTATCTTTTTATTCGGTTAATGAACGGCCATACAGCAATATTGGTCATACAAACGGTAATGCACAGCGCAAATAGTAAAGCGCTATACAGGAGTGCCCGAGTTGTCACTAAAACTTTTCTCTCCTAATTTATGGAAGATACAAATTTATTGGGTTGTTGTTTTTTTTTGTGAAGCCCTCGCGAGATTTTTGTTGACAAAATCAATTCCATCTACTTTACCGTGCCATTCTCAAGGGTATTGTGGGAGTTTGAGGAAATCTAATTCATCCAAGAGTCTAACAAAATTCCGGAAAAGACCGGAGAAGATATTGAGGAGAGTGAGATGAAGATGAGGGCAAATCTTGCGAGTCGTGTCTGAGTATTGGGGAATTTCTGAGTTTTAATAACGAGGAAAAATGTTTCATTCTTAAGACGGAGCCTATCTGTATGTTTTCGGCGCATTGGCCATTCAAAGCAAACATGTGCATCCTGTTATACCCTTAATGATCACAGGGAGAAACGTTCTATTTTGATCGAATCTTCATGATAAAAATATTTTTTTTTAAAAATAAAAACATTTGTGGGAGCGCATGTGATTAAAGTGTTCATCTTCGATAACTTGTAGTGGATGTCTGGGTAGGCGTGAAGACACTTGATCGTGTTTATTACACAAATCTTTGATGCGAATTTAGACTTGCGCTATTCCAAAACATTTTTCACATCCTGGGGTTATAAATGGCTTGTCTATCAAATCTATGGACATTGCGACGTGTGTTTACTAATGACACTAAACATTGAGGAGCGTCGTGTTAATTCTGTATAAAATGTGTTAAGGAGTGGACATGTGTGGGTTCGTTAAAAAGGCTGGCAGTATTTCTTTCTTTCTTTCTTTCTTTCTTTCTTTCTTTCTTTTTCTCTTTCTTTCTTTCTTTCTTTCTTTCTTTCTTTCCCTTCATCCACACCTTTTTCATTCCTTTCTTCTCCTACACTGCTAGAATCTATTGTGATATTTCTATTTATGAACTGATTGTACGTTGTAGGCCCAAAGCCTAATAAAGACTCTGAGTCGCACTGAAATATGACCGCTGATTGGTTGTGCGTGATATTGACCCAACAAAGAAGAGTTACCGGCCTTTCAGAACATTACAACAAACCCATTAGGAAATACAAGAGATGTAGTAGGCGTAAGTGTTGACTGCATTTACGAGAGATCAGCGGTTCATAGTTACCGGCTCATGATGTAAATGCCAACTCAAAGCCCCAATAATGTTCAAGCCATGAGGTAATACCTGGGATATCGTATAGAAAGGACCTGTGATTAAGAATATTATGTGTGTGAAGTTATCGCTCGCTACGTTGGCTTCAGGATTTGAGAGACAAATACACATTCCATTACACACATATAAGGCGCGCGCACACACACACACACACACACACACACACACACACACACACACACACACACACACACACACACTCACACACACATACACACACATATACACACATACACACACATATACATAAACACACACACACATAGACGGACAAACAGACCCACAGACAGACACAGAGAATACCGCAGCACAACGCCATTAAATTCTCTTATCATGCAACTTCATACCAACCCGAGGCGGCTGAAGGTTCACGTTTAACTAGGGCCTTTGTATCGTGCCTGTTAACATATTAAGTTAGCAATCTACTGAGATTATTACAACCTCTGTATGCTTCACTACTCTTAACCTCTTTCTGTCAAAGTTCGATCACCTGAATAATCAAGTTAACATGCCACTGATTTTTCTAGCCAAAAAAAAAAACCGTCCCGGAGACATTGTTATGTCTGCTTTGTTCTGGCATCTATAAATAGCGAGTAGCTATTATGTTTGCATTGCTCTAGCAACATGTGTTTACACTTTTTGAACTCTCCACCCCGAAGAGCAGACATTATTTTTAAATTGGCGTTAGGCTGTTATCTGCGACCTGTTTCGGTTGTTGTTATTGTTGTTGTTGTTGTTCCACAAACTTAATGATGACAGTTTGGAATACAATTCAATATTATAATGCCTCAAGATCGTCAGCAAAGATAGCGTTAGTTGAAAATTAGCCTATAAATAATCGGTGACGATAGATGGAGCACAAAGATCCATGACGTCATTTTTATCATATTTAGCAAAGCATTCAATGATGTGCCTTGTTTTTTTTTATTTTTGAGAGTTAAGAATGTGATGGGTTTTTATTTTTTCTCTCTGAAAACATGCTGGTCTTCCTGCTGCTACCAGCAGTTCCCAAACTCTTGCAAAAAACGGTTGGTTCCTGTTTTCGCTGCAACAGTATTAATATTTTCCTATCAGAGCAATGGCTGCTCTCGCAAAGGTCAGACTTCAATAATTCAGTTCTTCGTCATCAGAAAATTACCGTAATGCCTTGGTTTGTGATTCAAAATAATTCACAGTATTGAATCTTAACAACAGTCTTCGATCGCTTTTTTTTTCCAAGCTAATATCCAAGCGCTGTATCGCAAGTCTGGAATTGTTCCGGCTGGAGTTACTGTTCTTGTATCTTTTTTTTTCCCATCTCTTCAGCCTCCATCACCGCCCTCCACTCCCCCTCCTCCCCCCTAACCTCCTCCCCCACAGTAAACACACACCCAATCACATCCACACCCACACACACAGATGTAATCCTCTACTATCCACCTGCAAACTTTTCAATGAGGTCTTAATTACCTTAACAGGGCTGATCAATAGAAGCTGAGAGACAATCCATTGGGCCAGGTAGTTTCTCCTTGCTTTATGCCTTTACCATTTCTACATACCTCTTAGGGTCGAGGCTGATGGTTTCAAGTGATAGTCCTCAATGGGAAAACATTTCACCGAGCGTTTTTTGGCTGGTGGTAATTGAAGCTCAAGATGTGCAAGCTGCTGGGAAGGCTCTGTTGGACGAGGAGCTGACGAGAGTTCCAGGTTTAGATTCTTGCGGCATTTGGGTTTTATCCTTCTTGGCATGCTAGAGCCAGGTTCTAGTGTTTTTATTTCTTTATTGATTTTTTAAAACTTCTTCTTCTTCTTCTTCTTCTTCTTCGTCTTCTTCTTCTTCTTCTTCTTCTTCTTCCTCTTCTCCTTCTTCTTCTTTTCTTCCTCTTCTCCTTCTTCTTATTCCTTCTTCTTCTTCTTCCTCTTCTTCTTTCTTCTTCTTCTTTTTTCTCTCATTCTCCTTCTTCTTCTCCTTCTTTTTCTTCTTCTTCTTCTTTTTCTTCTTCTTCTGCTCCTCCTCCTCTTCCTCCTCATCCTTTTAATCAGCGCCATCTTCTTCCTTTTTTTTTTTTGCCTCTCATTCTTCTTCTTCTCCTTTCTCTTTTTGTTCTTTCTATGTCCCTTTTCTCCCACCTTCGTCTTCATTCTTTTCTTCCCCTGCTTTTCCTACCCTATTCTCCTTCTGTTTTTTTTTTTTCTCTTCGTTGTCCTCTTCATTCTTTCCTTTTCTTCATTCTTCTTCTATTACGTTATCTTTCTTTTCCCTATTTCTCCTTTACCTTTCTTTCTTTTTCTCCTTGTCCGTCTCCTCCTATCTTTCCTTGTCATTTTGTTCTCTCCCTTCTGTTTACTTATGTTGTTTTTTATTCTTAATCTTCTTCGTCTCCAAATCACTCCTGCTTTCCTTACCACCTACGTAGCCATTATTCTATCATTTTTATAAAAATTCTAGTACAATCAACTCCTTGTATTTGCAATTCGGATAATCGCAAATTCCGCTTATTTGTTATATTGCGCACACAACAAAAATGCTTTATTTTCAATGTCAAAGTCACTGAATAATCACAACCCTCTTTAAATACAATTTCGTTTATACTCCTAACAAGTTGCGATTAAGCAGTGTTGGTTATAATGTCCGTGTTGCTCTCATGGTGTTTGGCATGGCTGTGTTTTCAGTTCTCAAACTCCACATTATTACTTTTACACGAGGCACATTAATGGCTTGTCTTTCGCGTATTGTGTGTCATTTGCATGGTGAAAGTCTTTATTCTCTCTTCATTTGCATGGTTAAACTCTTCGTAAAGTTTTGTTTGATTTCTACATATCTACAGGTTTATATATATATATGTTGCCATAGGTTCTTGGCTGCCAAAAGAGCGTAATGTGCATGTGTGATATATGTTATGTAAATGCAAAGATTTCAATGACATTTACGTATACATATAAGCCAACTTTGAGAAAAACTGGGTGTCCTTTTTCTTTTTTCTTCTTCTTCTTCTTCTTCTTCTTTTTCTTCTTCTTCTTCTTCTTCTCCGGAATGTTGAAGCGGAATGTATTGGCACAAGAGCCAAAACGTATTCGACCCGAGGGAATTATTTTGAGATTCTTCTATTTTGAAGGATGAAAGGAGATGGCAGCCTGGGACAAATGGGGAATTGATGAGCCTTTCGAAGGATTCCAGTACATACACACTTTTGATGGTGGTGGTGGGTGGGTGGATGTTATATTGCTGCTGCTGGTGGTGATGATGACGATGACGATGATGATGATAATGATGATGTTGTTGTTATTTTTTTGTTGTTGTTTGGTTGGTTGGTGTTGTTGTCGAAGATGATGATGTTGTTGTTGTCATTATTATTATTGTCGTCGTCGTTGGTGGTGTTGTTAGGTTTAAACATTATTCATTGAGCCCTGAAATCTTAACTCTCTTTGAACAAGGAGGGTATAATTAATGTGTCGTGCAACGAGGCAATATAGTGTGAAGCTGAAACGAAATTTCGATGATTGCGGTCGTTGCATGGGCATGTCTTTCTCATTCTTTCATTATTATTGTTTTGGTATCCNATAAACAAAGAAGTTGTTTCTGTTCCTTCCTCTCGCTTCCCGCTTCCCTCTTTCTCCTGTCCCAGTACTTGCGATCCATATCGCATCGCAACGTACGTCTTGAGTGGAAGAAAGTCGGGCGAAAAAGTGTGTTAATAATCTCTCATTATTCAAGGCACAGAAGACTCCATCTAAATCCTCTAAAGTCTCAACCGCTTCAGCGGGGCGAACGACGTACCCTTTACGGTCCTTTTCTCCCATTTTAGATTGTCTTGCCAAATTTGGGAGTTATGCTTGAAATGTTGTTGATTTGTCTACCCCCACAATACCGAGCCACAAATCCAGCCATCGACGTTGCCCTTTATGGACTGGATTTCTGTTCTTTTAATTACGGACGATGTAAAGCTCCTTAACATCTATAATCAGCTTACATCAACAATTCAATGTGCTTTGATCAGGATATTTATCTTTTTGTGCATGGCTGAGTGACAAGCTTGAATGCCCGTATATTGCACCGGTAGAATTCTTACTTCTGCATATAGTCACTTACTTAGTGGTATAGATTTTATCATATAAATTCACTTTATACATCCGTAAAAAGATTATATGGCATACATATAATCATTGGCAGATGTTTGAGATCACCATAAAATTTTTTTATATAAAAAAGAAAGTGTGATAAAATGGATAATCAATTCGATGTATTTACTGCAGATGGTGGTTGTGCTTTGAAAATGGTCTAAATCCTTTCACAGTTCTGGGAGGGCTCGGGGAAAACATTTACGGCACAGCAAAAAAAAAAAAACAACAGAATTAGCAAATATCCTTGTACTGTNGGGGGGGGGGGGGGGGAGGGGTGTGGAAATGTTGACGAATTTCAATTGTTTTAAATTAAATATGTCATTGTGGGCCTTGCTATCATGAAATGAGTTCAATTTGACTTAAGCCATTTTGAAAGCCCAGCGACGATTTACTGTTGGAAGTACAGTAAATGGACTCAACAGTAGATGTGGACAAAGAAGACCATTTTTGCTAAAACTTTGTAAGTGATAGCTGTTGAAAAGTGAGTTTCCGGTGTATTCAATGATTTCTGTTAGTTTTACTTCATTAAAAAACAAACTTGATCTTGAAATCAGGATTACTTCAATTGTTTGTGGAGTTTGAAATTATGTTGTTTTTTTTTATTTATATTTTCTCTTCCACCCACTCTTCCAACGATTCTCTTTGTGGCACAGTATATTTACCGGAAGTTCCTAATAGTCCAGCCTGCAATCCCGTATGCACAAGCTATTAATGAACCGGAAGCTAAGGGTCACATGATTAGCCATTAGAATCTTCCTGTTTAGCGAGATTAACCAATAAAAATGCTCGTGAGATTTCCATGGGGGCCATCTTGAATTACTCCCACGCCGAAGAATTTAAAAACAAAAAAAATGTTTCTGTGGGATAATGAGCGTCATCTTAATTTTTAAAGTGTGTTGTGAGGCAGTGGCGTAGCGTAGCAAAGGTTTTTTTTTTTATGCGGAGAGCATAAGAAGGTATCGTCTGGGGAAGGGGGAAGAGAGGAGATGGGGGAAGTGAGGGGATGGGGGAAGTGAGNAGAGTGGATGGGGGAAGAGAGGGGATGGGGGAAGAGAGGGGATGGGGAAGTGAGGGGATGATGCAGCTAAACTATCTGATGAATTGATATTGTTAAGAAGACTGTGGCAAAGAAGGGAGGGGGGGCAGATATTTTGTGAGAAGCACAGCCCTCCCTCACCCCCTCACCCTGGAAAGTTTAAAGACATATGGATTCAATTCGCTCTTTTATTCTTACTTTCCCTCGCAGAATTTCATTTCTCATTATTTTTTCGTGTTTCTTTTCTCTCTCATTTACCTCTGCTCTTTCCTTCTTTCCTTCTTTCTCTCTCTCTCTCTCTCTCTCTCTCTTTCTCTTCCTCTTTCTCTCTCTTTCTGTCTCTCNTCTCTCTCTCTCTCTCTGGAAACAACCCATGTGACAGCATTGTTATCTCAAAAACACGCAATGATCAATAGGTCTCATTTACGTTGATGTGAAATTCAATGGTCGCGCTTTCAGTGCATTTCCTAAAATAACCATCTATCGAGCCTCATAATGAAAAACCAGTCTGTGACAAGATTGAACTGAATTTCTCTTTCTTCTTTTCTTCAACAGAAACCATCCGAGCAGCAAAAAATCCACAGTACTGGCTCAGTGCAAAATGCACAAGATCATATGGTAACAGCGACATGAGAGAGCGACATGAAAAACTCAACATTTTGAAATGACAAAGGTGAGTGATAACAGTGTGGCTACAGATTCTTCTGCAAATAGTTTTGTTGTTTTTGTTTTTTGG
>JAWQUT010000277.1:493633-510619 GCA_033807755.1 Ellobium chinense
GGGGAGGGTGGGATGGAGGCGGGAGGGGGAGGATTTTGATGAAAATTGTGTACCCTGATTTAAGTGTACGTGTATTTCACCAAGCTTCGAAAGGGTCTGTCTGTCTTTGTTTTTTTGTTTCTCTGAATCTCAGGTGTCTTGTCTTTCGTACATAAATTTCTCAATTCAAACAGAGGCTAACATTTTCAATCCTTCTTGTTCTTCCCCCCTCTACTTCTTTGCTGTGTTTTCTTACTCGCTGTCTTGTTTTGATTGCGCTTTTCTACTTTTTCCTCTCCGGTTTAGTCCCGCACCTTTCGGTTCAATAAGGTCTGATTTGCCACGAACTAAGGGCGCATACTCGTGTGTGTTTGTTCAGTTGTCTCCCCCAGGGCCCCAGTGTAAAAGGGGGGTTATCTTTGATGCAGTGCATAGCAAATTAATAGCGGGGTTTTCTAAGATTCTTTAGTTTGTGCATTTGGCATTTCTCTCCGGGAGGCTACTTCAGTGCTAGACAAGTACATCTGGTTTTAACTTACCAAGTTTGTTGTGTTTGTCCGCAGATGCGACTTTGTTCTCTCCATCTCTTTGCCACTGGGCACATTCTGTGATGGTTTTTGGGTAGATATGTTAAAGACTTTCCTGGTTGTACATAGAGAGAGATATTGCGTACTCTGTTTTTGTGGAGAGGGAGGGCTATCTATCTATCTATCTATCTATCTATCTATCTATCTATCTATCTATCTATCTATCTATCTATCTATCTATCTATCTACCTGCCTATCTGTCTGTCTGTCTGCCTATCTATCTCTCTATCTGTGTGTGTCAGCCTGTCTGTCTGTCCGTTCGTCTGTCTGTTTGTCTGTGTCAGTCTATCTGTCTGTCTGTCGGCCAGCTTGTTGCTTTCTGTCTTCCTCTAAACGTTCATATTCCCCCGTGGACGATGAGAGACATCCGTGCTTTGTCTGACTGGATTTTCCTTTTCCATACTAAAGCCCAGAGCAGTTCCTGGAAAAATACTCCGTCTGCATACAGAATCGTGTCTTATTGGGAAAGCGATTACTGTGGTCACCATTTTAACTCTTATTTCAAATGACAGGAATTTTGACTGAATAACGAAAATGAGTTGATAGATTCTCTCATTTCTTGGACAGTGCTTTCAGTGTAAATAGCACAATAGAAAATCTCAACACCGCAGCTGGCATGTTTCTCTGGAATGCTGCAATTATCTTGCACCACCTCCCCCCCCCTCCTCACCTCACTCATCCTTAAAGCTGTCTCTTATACACATCTAGATNCTGTCTGCCTATCTATCTGTCTATCTGTCTGTGTCAGCCTGTCTGTCTGTCCGTTCGTCTGTCTGTTTGTCTGTGTCAGCCTATCTGTCTGTCTGTCTGTCGGCCAGTTTGTTGATTTCTCTCTTCCTCTAAACGTTCATATTCCCCCGCGGGCGATGAGAGACATCCATGCTTTGTCTGACTGGATTTTCCATTTCCATACTAAAGCCCAGAGCAGTTCCTGGAAAAATACTCAGTCTGCATACAGAATCGTGTCTTATTTGGAAAGCGATTACTATGGTCACCATTTTAACTCTTATTTCAAGTGACAGAAATCTTGACTGAATAAGAAAATGAGTTGATAGGTTCTCTCATTTCTTGGACATTGCTTTCAGTGTAAATAGCACAAAAAAAAAAAAATCTCAACATCGCAGCTGGCATGTTTCTCTGGAATGCTGCAAGTATCTTGCACCACCACCCCCTCACCCTTCCCTAAAGTATACGCCCAGTAAGTTTCCCTTCACTCTCTATTTCCTCCCTCTTTGTCATTCCCCCCCCCCCCCCCCCCCCCCCNAACAACCCCCCCAAAAAAATCATCTCCACACCCCTGTTATGGCCAGATAAACCGTCTCCATCCTCTCTGAAATATACCTCAACATCGTAACTTTGCTGCAACGACTACCGGGTAAACGGATCTACACTGTACTCTTGGTGTTCTTGGTTTACATGTTTCGAGGTCCGTTGGGCAACTCACTGTGTATTCCGTCCATCTCAGCAGATAAGGCACGGTGTGAAGGCTACTGTAGCGTAGTTCTGTATAGTATACCTGTAGTGTAGTTCTGTATAGTATACCCGTAGTGTAGTTCTGTATAGTATACCCGTAGTGTAGTTCTGTACAGTATACCCATAGTCACAACAAACCCATATGTCAGATTCTTATTTTATAGTATATTTACTTCTTAGATACTACCATGTTTGAGATTTCCGTCATCATATCCTTGCTAAACCGACGAGCAGGTATACGGGTATATTTTAGTTTAGCTATGATAACGACAAATACCATATAATAAAGTATTTGCTGAACCGACCACGGGATGTATACCATAGTATAGTCAAAACAAACCCAGTATGTCAAGTTCTTGCTTTATAGAACACATACTAAACACGATATCGTAATGCAAAAGACTTCCGTCATCATACCTCTGCTGATCTGAGTAGAAGGTACTTGGGTATACTGCAATACCTTTAGTAACAACAAACCCGTTCGTCAAGCTCTAGCTTCATAGAACACAGACTACTCGAAGATGCCACAATACATAAGTTCTCTGTCATATCTTTGCTAAACCGACCAGCGGGTTCACAGCTATATTTACAGGTATACCTATATTAATAACAAACTTTTACCTCAAGCTCTTGCTATTTTAGTATACATACTACACAAGAAGCCACAATACCAACAAGTTCCCTCATCTTTTTTGCTAAACCAACCAGCTGGCACACGGTTATATTATACTATAGTATACTTATAGTAACAACTAAACCGAATACCAAGCTTTTGCTTTATTGTACACCTATGACTTAGATGCCAAAACACAAACGATCCCTGTCATATCAGTGCAAAACCGAATGTCAAATATAACCCACAACAAAAACAACTCAAAAAAAAAATGCTAGAAATAACCCCGTCACCGCAACCCAGGGAAAGATAATCCAGGTACCATAAAAAAAACACCACCCCCATGTCATGAATGGAGCTCTCCGTGTTTTTCTGAATGAAGTCAGCTGGCACCCAGCCCACCAGGGGAGACCACCCGATTCTTCTTTCTTGTAAATGGATAGAAATTAATGGTGATAGTTATAGCACTAGAAAGTGGTTTCTACAGTAAAGTACTAATATTTAGAGGTGGTTTTTTTTTGTGGTGGTGAAATGTACTAAAAGGCTTTGACAGGTAGTGTTGTGATTTCATCTTTTACGAAGAGTTGTACTACCAGCTTTATGACTGCCAACATAGTTACACTCGTACCAGGAAGAAGAACGTGACTAAAGCAGGGGTGGGAGGCTGTTTGAACCCAAGGATGCGTGCAAAGAATGTTATTTAAGAGCTTGCGCACTAACGATGTGAATTTTGTATTTTGAAAGCTACTAAGGGTGCATCCAGCACCAATGCACCATTGTCTTTTGCTCTGCCGTGATCTCTCTTATTAGTACCAGACTATTGGCACTATTGTGTACACGTACACTGCGAGCAAACAAAATTGCTATTAAGGAGAGTGAAGTTTATCTTGTCTTATCTTATTTTATCTTATCTGTCTTATCTTGTAATACTTATCAAGTACATTTAAGATTGACGTAAATTGGGGACAGTATTGTTATATGTAGGACCTTGCGATTTGGACCTTACGATTTGGAATTCCAGGCTTATCTAACCATAGTATCGACTTTGCTGTGTGGTAGAACATTATTATGTGAGTAGATTTGTAGATGTCAGAAAGAAAAGACTTGGATATGTAGTAATAATATGAAGGAGATTTGAAGTCGTGAACATTTGCTATATTTGTTATCCTTGAGCTATACTTCCTGCAGTGAACTTGACTCTCTCTCTCTCTCTCTCTCTCTCTCTCTCTCTCTCTCTCTCTCTCTGTGTGTGTGTGTGTGTGTGTGTGTGTGTGTGTGTGTGTGTGTGTGTGTGTGTGTCTTACTCCCCCTCTCATTCATTCCTCTTCTTTCTTCAAATTCCTCTTCAAGCTTCCTCTATCCCAGATTTCAGTGACTCTGTTTCAATCATAAGCCCGAGATGGCGGCTGCCCCCTCCATCCTCCATGTTTGTTGTTCTACATTTCCCCTCATTACGAGAGCCACCAATCGAACACACAAGCCGGGCCATTCCATCAAAATGCCACATCAGATACACTAATTTCTTAAACGGCTTTGACTTTACAATGATTAGTTTTTGGTTGTTTCTAACAAGGGTTAATTCATTCTTTAAACTTAAATTCGAAACTGTTGCCGTGAAGGTCAAAGCTTTTTTTCAGAAATTAGCATAACAGATATGACGTTCTGTTGGAATGGCCCAACCGTGGATATAGGCTTGAAAAAGGGGGTGAGGGGGGAATAATTACTGCCTTGTATATCTAAGGTCTACTGCCCTCATGCTGTTCTTTATCTCGAGAAAGTAGTCCCAACACGTCTTGAAAGCGAAGGTTAATT
Source organism: Ellobium chinense (assembly GCA_033807755.1). NCBI lineage: Eukaryota > Metazoa > Mollusca > Gastropoda > Ellobiida > Ellobiidae > Ellobium > Ellobium chinense. The sequence continues at coordinate 498,098 of JAWQUT010000277.1, forward strand.
ACTTCAATTATATTCCTTAAGTGAATTACGGGGGTAAATTTAAGAACGACGAGATTGCCCTTCGTAATCCGGTTACTAAGGTGTGAACAAACCTTCTCATAGAGTTCCAGAATTTGACCTAATTCCTCCCACGTTGTCAGTTAACCTTTTAATTAAGACCGATACGCCCCAGGCACTCACTCAGCTAAGAATAGAGGGTTGGTACATTCCAGCAGTTACCGGCCGATACCTGAATTTTCAGGCATCGCGATATTCAGCCTTCACTTCTTGCGTCGAAAGTGTGGATTCTATTTCGGATCTGAACTTCAGTAGATATAAATAATTCGGGCCATTTTGATATTTTTTGATACCTCTGGCAATTCAGTGCAGAATTTTCATCACACGCATCGACATAATATAGAAACACTAACAGAGACTCAGAGCATAAGTTTTAATACCAACGATAACGATGTATCGATACTAAGAAACGATCCAGCCCACCACTACATTCCACTGATTCCAGTCTTGTTTCTGATGGCTTCGATGTTAGAGCACGCTACACTTCTTTTCGACGTTTCACTAACGTCTTTGTTCAGCTTCATTTCTCTCATGCTGTGACCTGGGTAGCTTGCATTATTACAGAAGATGCATTTCTTACCTTCCTGTTTCTAAATGGCTTGGAAAATGCTTATTTTCTTCAACTTTTTTTGGAGGGATGAGGCGTTGAGACAAAGATCTATTTTAAAAATGGGGCCGATGAGGTTAAACCCTTAAGCCTACGATCAAAATGAGCTCGTTAGAATTTTGAGATGTAGGTAATTTGAAAACAAAAAATAGTAAAACAAACGATAGAAAAGGGAAAAAGGCACACACACACATATAGTCAAAATACAACTGAATTTATTTACGTCTAGATGGTTGGATGATTGGGGATTGAGGATNGGGGGGGGGGGGGGATGGGAGTCGAGCAGGTCAGCAGTTTGAGCAAGCTATAGGCTCAGGTTTTCAGGAGAAGATGGTTCATTGGATAAGGAAGAGCATCCAAGGCCTGGATGGCCTCGCACGCTTAAGGGCAAAAGGAGGTGGCGGCTCATCCGGATAGTCTACAGCATCCAGTCTGAGTTAAGATTCCGAAAACGCTTAAGGGCAAAAGGAGGCGGCGGCTCATCCGGATAGTCTACAGCATCCAGTCTGAGTTAAGATTCCGAATTGGCAATGCATTCCCAATACGGTAACGGTACGGTACGGTACGGTACGGTACGGTACGGTACGGTTTGGTATAGTACTGTACGGCACGGTTTGGTACGGTACAGTGCGGTTTGGTATGGTACAGTACGATACGATGGTGATGTAGGGCAGTGCAGGACAGGACACCATAAGTACAACCAAAGCAGCAGCAGCAGTCTGTGGTTCCAGGAGAAGGCCAGGTCAGACTGAATGACTTATTCTATGATATGGTAATGACTGGCAAAAAGCCTGGAGTTCACCTTTATCATCTTTGAATCACCTGGCTCGCCGGCTTGGGTATTTCAAGTAGATCTAAATCTCCTGGCCTGATGCTTCTTCGACGTCTTATTTTGGTAGATTTCTATATTTTTCTGACTTGTTTTCTTTGCAGGTTTTCTTAGATCCGTGATAACTATTGTCTTAAAGTTTTTTTCTCACATCTGTCTTCCGTAACTCCGTGCCTTCTCCCTGAATAGTTTGGCTTGGCGCCTTCTGTTATTTTGACTGGAGTTACACTTTCCACCCCGGCTGATTTCCTGGAAGGAATGCACAGATGTTAAGACAAGCCCATGGCTTTTATGTTATCACCCTCGCATCTACTTCTTACATTTCCCTCGCGTTATCTTTCACCCGTGTTTCTTTCATTCTTTTTTTTTTCTCGGCTGTCTGGTTTATACGTCTTCATCGCCACACCTAGACATCTTTCACACTTGGCATGACAACGCAGATGAGATAGATGGGATTCGCTACGATGCATAATTCTGCATTCTTGTCATTTCTAAGACGTTAGATATCATGGTGTCATCATCATCGCCATCATCATTATCATCGTCATCATCATCATCATCATCATCATCATCATCAACATCATCAATATCATTTAAAACTGAGAAAAAGTAAAAGCTTAACCTTAATTCAAGGAATTTATTAAAAATCGATTTAAGAAATAAGACCGAAAATTACATCTAAACGTTTCGGCTCTAAGACCTTTATCAATAGAATCATCATCAATATCATCATCATTGTTGTTGTTGTTATTATTAGTATAATTATCATTACTTTATTATTGTTATCATCATCATCATCATTATCATGATTTACTTTGTAGGTTGAACTTTTTAGTGAGACTAAAAATCTTGGTGCAAATTATCAGTGCTACTATATGTAATTTTTAAAGTTTTTGAAAAAAAGAGATAAAAAAAAACACAGTCGTAAAATAGGTCTAATTCATTTTGTTTCAAATCAAACAAATCTGTCGAAACGGTGTGCAGGTTAACTTTTTAGTCTTTACATAAATACATGTATGATCGCCCACAGAAAATTGCATTTTTTCTGCAGTCCGGCGCTGACATCAGTAACATGGCAAAACTATAACTGTCGTACGTGTTGGATTTACAATGCTACCAACGTCTCCGTAGCAGATATTACCCGAATGATAGCCTTGAATTTTCCATTCGAGACAATGATAGGTGATAATGACACCCCTGTCTGTTGCCAAACACGCCACTGTTTTTCACAAGGAGGGAGATCTCTGGAAGATTTATAAATGAGAGATGTAAGGTAGATAACCGAAACAGTTACGCTGCTTCGTAATACAGTGCAGTGCAATGCATGTACGGTGGAACCTCGATAATAAGCACATCCCTGGCGCGTGGAGAAAGTATACATATCATTCAGGAATACTTGATATTGAGGTGTACTTGAATAATGAAAATGAATGATACCGAATCTGTTCATGTGAAATTCATGCAATAACAAGATAATCTCATGAAATGGGTACTTAATTTCGAGGCTCTGTCGAAGTGTGCGTCATGCGATATGCGTCATACTGGTTTTACGCAGGGCTCTTGGCGAACGGCGGTAGGCATACACGTCATAGAATATTGGATGCATGTTCAATTTTATTGCCTGTTTTCTCCAGTTTATGAGCGAGATATCAACATTTTTATTGCTATCTTCTCCGCCCGTGACGGCAACTGTTGTTTTCATTGAAAGATAAGCCAACTTCTCTCTAGCTGTGTAACTGTAATATGCCTTGCATTGTGAGGATGGTGAAACCGTTGTCTTTACAGCTATGAATGCTTTCCCTCACTGGTATTGTTGGCAGAGTGCGAAAAGATATATGAATGTTGAGATAACAGAGAACATTGTAGAGGGTGAAGTTGATCTGTGGTAGAATCAGAGGCGTGAGCACGGTGGACACATGCCCAGGGCTTTGCGCTTAATAGGGGCCCCGCGCCGGAAGCTGAGAGAAAGAGGGGCGGAAAGAGAGATGAAGTGAAAATGGGAAGAAACTGGATGAGTATCTATTATGAAACCTGCTGCTGCGACAAAATTTGTCCCAAGCATAGCACTCTAATTGTTAAAGGGCCCTGCATTTTTTCTCGTGCGTAGGCCCCCGTTGACCCCAAATTTGACCCTGAAGATGACATTGAAGGGAGTGTCCTTGACTTACATGTGGTCTTCTAAAACTGGACCGATTCATATTTCAGGCCTCTGAGAAAAATGAATATAAAAATATGAAGGCAGGATTATTCTTCAACGACATAATTATTTATTCCACTTACTTCTTACAGCCGCAATTACCATGACACAGATTGGGATAACTGCCATACAGCCTTGACTTTTTAAAGATCTCAGAGCCCCTGTCATTATTACGTCACATGGAGGCTCAACGGCTTTCTCTAATCAAAGCCCCGCACCGTGTTAAGCCGACCCTATTAATTTAGATCATCATGACCTTTTAGATCAAGGAAATCCATATTTCACGCCCAGTTTTATCATCGTTGAATGAATAAAAAAAATCAAATATATTTAACACCTCATTTTTCACCAAACGAAAAAAAAAAAAGAAAAGAAAGGAAAACAATTTTTTTTCGCTAGGCTTTAGCAAAATGCTTTTCAATTATTTATCCATTAGATAAAATGCTGCAGCCAGTCGACGAGAAGAGAGGTAATAAGTATCTGGGTGGAGGCGGTTAGCTTCCAAATCATCAGGCCAGTTTTCTGGAGAATGGTGTCGTTAAAATGTCATTAACGGATCAAGAAATCAAGCTTTTCTTCACAACTACCTTCAGACTTCCAGACTTTTCTGGTCATTTGTTTCGTTCATTGTAAAATCAATAACAACAAAGAGCACAGGAGCAAACAACAAAAACAAAAAAAAATCTTGCCTTTCCTTGTGCCTCTCTTAGAAGAGCCCCAGATTCCTTATTTATTAAAGAGGGATTACGTTTAAGAATAAGAATCGTTTACCCAGTCCTACTCTTTAAAGTCATTACGCGAGTTTTTCATAGACATTATCTACATTAGAATGTGGAGAATGGTAGGAGTTATTTTTTAATAATAGAACATAACATTCTCTCTCTCTCTCTCTCTCTTTCTCTCTGTCTTTCTCTCTCTCTGTCTCTCTCTCTCTCTGTGTGTGTGTGTGTGTGTGTGTGTGTGTGTGTGTATGTGTGTGTTTCTCTCTCTCGGTGTTACTCACTCACTCACTCACTCACTCACTCACTCACTCACTCACTCACTCATTCACTCACTCACTCACTCACTCACTCATTCTGTCTATCTCGCTCTCGCTCTCTCTCTTTATCTACCACTGTTAACCATCCTTAACCATCCATGCATGATGTGAGTGTTCTGTCAAAAACCTCGTAAGTGTATTAAAGAAAAGAAGACAACAGCGAGGTTCCTGCACAACGATAACCATGATGCATAGTATGATGGTGGCTGGGGTAAGAGCTGGATTCCTGACCTACCTCAGACTGCTCACCTACACTACACCATCTGCTCAACTACAGGGGTGGGTGGATGATACGTGCATGGCAAGACGCACATGCCACACACACCTCAAACACCAGGATGAGAACACGAGTATGTGTATGTGGGGAGGGAGTGGGGGGAGGGCGGGGGTAAGAGACAACAAGAATGAAAAACAGTTTTTGGGTTATGCTGTGCCCTATTTCTCTAGATCCTCAGGTTCACCCTGTCAATCCCGGTTGCCCATCCATCCATTCGTTATAACGTACTCATGACGGAAAAAGAAAATTTATTTCGCGGTAAGTACGGGAAAGACACATGATCAAAGTCGCAAAACCTTTTCAATCCCGTTGTGGACAGTGTCGCTGTCGATAAGCACTAGAAGCACATATTCACATGACGACCCACATATTATTATTGTCATTATGACCGGTGCTACATTCTACTTTGTAAGTTAAAGTTGTAAGAGCTTGTACACTAACGATGGGATCTCCTACCATCGGAGGAATTAATGAACTCTCCATTCTGAAGCTATTAGTGATGCACTTAGTACCAATTTACAGATGTAGTCATTTCGCTGGTAAGCAATTCCATCGTTAATGCGCAAGCTAGAAAACCTTTTTTTTTTCTTTTTTAAAGATGAAGTTCCAGCCAAGACTCCCTACATAATTTAGCCATAACAAAGAAATATCTCGTCTTCACTACTTATATTAAGGTGAAAGGTTAATTCTTAACGCCTTAGGAGGAGCTTCGCTCACCTCCTGTTCTGTACTCATGACTGGAACGTACTCGCGGGCCAGATTAAACGTGAGCTCGCACTGATCTAGGTAAACTCACACTCATCAATTTGTCTTCCTCCTCCTGCCGGTCAGGAATGTCAGATATTTAATACCCTGCTTGTTAACCGTATAACCCGCGTTATTTTTGTAACTTGAAGACCCCAACATAAGCTCCTGGTTTTTGGTTTTTTTCACCGTTGGTTTTCCACCGGAAATTTCAAAGAAATCTCGGTCTTTTTTTTTTTTTTCCTCTCCTGCGTTTTCAAAATGAGTTGTAACGTCAACTCATGAAAATCCTCTGAGTAGTTCTATTTAAAGCAGTTCTAGTCAAATTGCGAAGTCAGTCAAGAAAATTTCTGAAAAGTTTTTACTTTACAGCAATTAGTTTTGGTTCTTTCTAGCAGGGCTTGATTTATTCTTTAAATATAAATCAAAACTGGCTGCTCTAGTTTCGAAGGTTTTCAGAAATAGCGTAATTTAAAATGCAACTGCTGGAAATGTCCCTGTATTTTATATCCAAATAGTGCCGTTTTTAAAGACAACACTAGTAGTTTGAGTTATGAATGACTAGTGCTGTCTTAAAAAACGGCACTATTTGGATCAATGAAATAATTCTGCGTGTTTGATACATAAGAGCCTGGGCATTAACGATGGTATCTCATACTATCATAAGAATTATGTTAACTCTGCATGTTGAACATTGTTCAGGATGTATTCAGCATCGTTAATGTGTGCAAGTTCTCTGTGAATGACGATTTCCTTTTCATGACTTCATGCAGTTCTCTCTCTCTCTCTCTCTCTCTCTCTCTCTCTCTCTCTCTCTCTCTTTTTCACACACACAAATGCACGCACAAAATATAAATATACATGTTTGACATCGCTTTTTCTCAATCCCTCCCTCCTCTGCCTTTCTACTATCTGTTCCTTCAGTCTCGAATGTTCAGAGAGATAATAATAATTTTACACTCTAGATGGAAGGTTAGAATTACCTGCTTTATCAACAGCAAACATTTGGCCTGAGTGTGAAGAATGGGCGTGGTCGAATGCCAAACTGTGCACATATCATAAAGATCACTCGTCATGTAGGCAACAGAACGATTGTGTATGATGCGAAGTTTTACAATGTAGCCAATTTGTCACCATCGGCACAGAATAGACCCTTTTTAATTATTACCTCCCCCAGCGTGTTCCTCCTCGTTAAATTTCTTACCTCGCGTTTCAGCATTGTTGGTTTAACCCAAGAAAAACACGAAATGTTTGGAGATTTCAGGTTAAAATGACATCTGGAGCATGAACGTGGCTTTTAGCTCTGTTTGTTTACCTCCCCTGTATAGATCAACAACAAAAGAGAGGCTCGAATAAGAAAACAGGAAGATCCAGTGCACACACGTGTGTCTAGGTGTTAAACTACTGAACGCTACGTGTCAATGGGCAGACGGTTTTTGGCAGCTTCAGTTCCATCAACATGTCATATCTATCTTGAACACCAGTCGTTCAAGGGACACGGATAGGTATATAATATGCTTCAAGCCTAATAAGTTCACTTTATTATCACATAAAATTTATACCCCATATATTGGTGGGTTGTTTTTTTTTTCATTTCGCCTGACAGTTTCTGAGGCTGAGGTGCGGAGACACTGGTCACAGATGTAATGTCGAGATAAACGTAACATTTGATCCGAGTGATAGATGGCCCGTGCATGGAACATTAACAATGGTAACATCCGGGACCACATAATTATTGGCGTTGGAGCAGTTATCAATCAAGCGCTACGGTTTTCACCTGCTATCTGTTCTCTGGAAAAAAAAAATTGAAACCTCAACAAATCTAGATCTTCAGTGTATATGTAAAAGGAATGATGTCCATTGTTAACGAAAGTACGTAAGTCTTAAAATGTGAATTTACATTCTTTCCCTCACAGGTATGCACTACAATTCAGATGTCAACATAATCGTTTCCTTCAAAACAATGATCACGTGATGGGGTTATTCCAAATTTTGCCATATCTGAACTTGTCTCGAAATACGTCGTTGCCTGTAGAGAAAATAGTTCACCGGCGCAAGGCGCGGAACAGTGATAATAGTTAGGAAGCTTAAGCACGTCATAATCGTACCAGAATATACTCGTCATTTTCTTAATCAAGTTGGACTTTTTATTTAGTCTAGACTTCATTACTGTTGCCACCAGGCACACAAATGAACTCCAGCTTCCGCATTGTCTGTCTCAGCTACTGGGATGGAGCTAACAAGAAAACGTAATTACTTCCCCTAATTCTTGGCCCTTTTGCTTTTTTGTTGTTTTTTTCTCCTTGTTATTTGTGTCAATAAAGATCATAATTGCTTCTGGTCTGTACAAGAAGGATGTATATGCGTCTTTGGTAATTTTGGGAAAATTTTAGTTTGAGTTTAAACTTCTTTAGATATTCCACTGACATTTTTACACAATTATTTTCTTGGCTAGAAAAAAATAATAATAATAAAATCAACCTTTACTTACTCTGAAAGAAATATGTTTTAGAATGTCGTACAATGTAATACATTTCATTCATGAAAATCCATCACATACAACAGCGCATATAATATGTAATGCTATAAGATTACCATAAATCCAGAAAATAGGCCCTGTTAGTCGCCGCAGAGCCGCGCCCTGGTCCCCCCCCCCTCCCCCGGTCCCATTGCCATGTACTCATTCACACTTGAGTCGAGTGGGGAAATCGGAATAAAGTGCCTCTCCCAACGACACCACCACGTTGACATACAAAGATAAATGTGCATGTGCAACCTTCGTTTCCTGAGCTGTATATCAAATGAAAAAAATTTTCTTATCGTACATTCTTACCTTGCCTTCATGTTTGAGGTTTCCTGTTTGTTGGTGGTATCTTCCTCTTCAGTTCACCTCTTGTTATGCTTTCCACCTCAGAGAACTTCCTGTCTCCCGCAGTCTTGTACATGAAATTTAGATGAGCAAGTTTTTATTTTTTTCTTCGGGAATTCGCTTACTGTTCATAATCTCGTCAAAATATCACATATAAGAATTGCGTGTTCTGATATTTCAACCACGATTTCTAATGTCTTATCGAGCCAGTGGTACAGGGACTGCAATTAAGATTTTCAAGGAGCAAACACTTGTGTGTAAGTCTGTGTCTGTGTTCCTAATGGGAATGGAGCTATATCAAGCCTTCACTTGCTTTCATTTTTGTACGAGCAAACATTTGTGTGTAAGTCTGTGTCTGTGTTCCTAATGGGAATGGAGCTATATCAAGCCTTCACTTGCTTTCATTTTTGTACGAGCAAACACTTGTGTGTAAGTCTGTGTCTGTGTTCCTAATGGGAATGGAGCTATATCAAACCTTCACATGCTTTCATTTTTATTCATACATTTTATAGAGTGGCGCCAATTTTATCGCCGTATTTACAACTCGTTGATGGAGAGGCCGCTGTTGGTTCCGAGATATTTTCTTATCTTATTTCACACTGATATTAACACTTTGGTGAGAAAGTTCTACTAAGTAGTGACATTTATGCATGAAACGACGGTGGTATTTTCTGTTGTTTTCAAACACCGAACATGTGAATTGCAGTTTGAATTCTAAATTTACTGCGGTCTTAATCTTATATTTCTTTAGAATTTTTTTATTTCACGAGGATCTAGGTTTCGCGAAAGTTTGCAAATGCTTTTGGCCATAGATCTAATTTTGGAGAGTCGCGCATAATGACTGTTTTGTGTTTGCATAAGCATGGAGGTCTAGAGTTGTAATAGGCAGACCTTGGCACTAAAATCGCCAAACTGGCAACTCTTCTTAATGCTTACAGAGAATCAGATTATATTTGATAATGTCCAGATCATGAGGGATAGTTACTGACATTTGCGTTCTTTTATTTACTAGATAGGCCTATGTTAGCAAGCCCCAAGAGAATTTTGAACGAAACATTTTTTCACGCAAAGTAATTTTCGCAAGTCAACTCGCAAAATTAAGGAAAATTAAATCCTGGCAAAAACAAAAAGAAAAAAACCTGTATAGTACATTGCAGTCTAAATCCTACATACACTACGGTGTACAATGTGCAGTGAACTGAGAAGATTTCCTTAAACGTTCACCGGGTTAACAATATGCTCAAAAACAAAGTTTTAAAGACGGCAGAAGCCTTACTGTAAAGCTGCTGGTGAACGAGTAAGGAAGTCAAAGGACTAAGCCGAGACAGTCTGACATAATGTCCTTGAAGCCTTGATTTACTGCCTGCAAAAAGTACAGATTGAGTTCCTGAACCTCCCACAGTGCCAGGAGTCAGGGAACGTTTGAAGGGGATAGGTTTTAGCAGTGTGTGCCATTTAGAACCGGAAGCGAAGATGTTCCAGACGTGGTGCTATGCGTTCCCGTCATTCCTGTTTTGTGTACAAAGATGGCGTCGTCATGTAGGGCGGCATGGTAGATGTGGCAACCATCACAATTTCAACACACCTATTATTCCCCATTTACGATGATGACGACACTTTAGGTTAGCTTGAAATCGTTTATGTAGGATGGGATATCATAGCCCAGTCCCAGATATCTGTTTAATTCATTTACATATCGTGTCACAGTGGGTTTCTGGTCTTTTCTGTGCTTCTTGTCTTGAGTTCAGGTTACGCTGTACTTATGCCGCATCGTCTTAAGAAACAGTTTAATATCTGAGAACTTGCGCATTAACGATGGGAAATTTTGCCATCTTGAGAATAACATAAGTACATTGGTGCTGAATGCGCCCTTCGCAGCGTTCAACAAGAAGAGTTAATGTAATTCTGACGATGGTAGGAAATCCTTTCGTTAATGCTCAGGTTCTCAAGTTTGAGCAGGAAAATCGGTAATAATAACGAGTCAAAAATACACTAGCTAGGGTGAAACGGATACCAATTTCTGAGGAGAAGTACCATTTACTGTGATAATAATCATACAGAATACTGTTCTGCTGACTGCAATGAATATGAAGTGAGCCTGTCCGAGTGATGTATTGTATCAAGATATGCCAAGAAAGGGAGCGTATGTGATTGAAGCTAGACCAGCGTACCCTTATCACCAAGATATACACCTAGATATACATATGTACACCTAGATCTATATTATATATCGTCAGATTATGTAAATCTATATATTTTTATGTCATGACTGTGCCTTGTACCGTCCCGCAGCCGATATTTTATTCTGTCTCGTTTGCTTTTGTACCCCAGCTTTGGTGGGTTTGCTGTAAAACTAAACGATAAACCTGTTGATAACTTTATTTCCTTTGGATATGGAGACAAAAAGCTTTCGTGACCGACAAAAGAAGGTTGGTGTTCTACGGGCCTGCTTTGTGTCATCGCTGTGACGACCCTCATCATTACTCGCTCACCACAAGTCACAAAGACCCACCTGCCTATAGGTCATCAGCGATCAGGGTTGCCATGGCAACGGCGCCATGATTGCGTGCTAATTACTCAATGTCACGACAGCTAGAGGTGCAGTAGCCGTCACACCGTTCGCCGGTGAAAGTTTATCACACTAGGAGCACGAAATTGATTGCGGGAGACACACGGTAGAGACAGATGTCTAGAGCGCAAGAGATAAATGTTAGGCGTGCTGGAAATAAGAGCTACACACTGAACTCTGGGTGATTAAAGCTCAGTTTGAATTTGATTATTGATATCTTGTGTCCTGGTTGTCTCAGTTGGAGTTTAAAGCTCAGTTTGAATTAACATTTTGTATCCTGTTTGTTAATATTTTGTGTCCTGTTTGTCTATGCTGGAGTTTAAAGCTCAGTTTGAATTTGATCATTAATATTTTGTGTCCTGTTTGTCTCAGCTGGAGTTTCAGGCTTTGTTTGAGTATGTTGTGTTCCTCTTTGTCTAAGTTAGAGTTATAATATGTTCAGTGCGATCATTGGCTGTTTGGTCTTTGTTTGTCTTGGATGGTTTAAAGCTCAGTTTCATTATGTTGTATCCCAATTGTCTCAACTGGAAATTATTAATGTTCAGTTTGATTAGCTTGTGTCTTTGTTTGTTCTCCTAGATCTTAAAGCTTATTTTGATCGTGGTACTGTATGTTGATGTTTGTCACAGCTAGAGTTTAATGCTATGCTCAAGCTTAAGTTGGATTTTTGTTTGTCTCCGTCCGAGTTTAATGTTCATTGTGATTATTCTGTGCCTCCATTCGAGTTAGCTAAAGTTCAAAGGTCAGTCGCGTAGGTCGTACTTTTGTTTGTCTCAGTCCGAATTTATTGTTCATTGTGATCAGTCTGTGCCCCTGTTCGAGTTAGCTAAAGTTTAAAGGTCAGTCGCGAAGGCTGTATCATTGTTTGTCTCAGCTGGAATTTAAAATTCAGTTTGTTCATACTGTGCCCTTGTTTGTGGCAGCTAAAGTTTAAAGGTCAGTTGAGTAGGTTTGTATTCTTGTTTTCCTGAGTTTAAAGCTCTGTTTGATCGGGTTGTATACCTTCGCTATTGTTTAACACACAATCTGAATAAAATATGTTCTTTCGCTGTTAACCCAGGTTTGATTTCACAGCTTAGTTTGATAAGATTATTTCTCTATCTTTTCCCACCAGAGTTGACCTTTAAGGACCAGATCATGAGATTACATTCTTGCCTACGTTGGCAATAATTTAAAGCTTAGGTTGATCATATTGTGCTCTGACTGCTTGTTTTAATTAATCTCTTTGTACGCGAACTGAACTTGAAGCTTAAAAATGTCGACAGATTTCAGAAATCCACTTCTTTTCTACCGTGCTTTGCGTGCTTAACATGTTTCTTAAACTCCCCCCCCCC
>JAWQUT010000277.1:516993-534493 GCA_033807755.1 Ellobium chinense
GCTTAGGTCCTACGGTCTTCATACAAAATTCTCTGGATAATCGCAAAACCTCTTAACAGCAACTGTCCTCTCATGCTTTCGAACAGTTGCGACCAGTAGTAATCGACTGTACCTTGATATCCTGAGCAACGAAGACATCTGTCTGTTGGTGGCGTTGCCACTCATAGAGATTTTTTCCTAGGGTGGTGTAAAATGACTTTACGGCAAACCATTTTCTCCAGTGTATTAAAAGAGAATCGCTTTTCGAACGTATTTGAGTAAAATTGTGAAGAATAGAGTAAAATGGGTAAAATGCCTGATTTTTTTCTTAATTTCATCAGTCAAGTTATAGGATTTTTGTTTCTACTAAATTTGCATCAACATCTTTTACACGAAAATGTAGGAAGAAAATCACTTTCGCTATTGGGGAATAGCACATGACCTGAGTGGGCAACACTGTGATGGGCGTTCAGTATAGACTAATGACCGGGACGGGACGGCTGGATGTCACTAAGCGACGGAAATATTCATGTTTCAGAATCAGAACACCCGATGTCACGGCCCCGATTGATTGAGGGGTCGATGAGAAAAACTGAGTCAACGACCGCCGGACCCTGTTTCTCACTTCACGTAGAGCTAAGGGTTCCTGTAAGGAAATCTCATTTTCATGTCTCCTGGATACAACAATATGGCCACATCCGGTTATTAGGAGTATCTTCGTGGAACTGCTAATCAACTTTGATCATGGCTTTATGGAAACTAATGCAGTCTTCTGAAGTCATGATCTGAGACGTATGATGCTTGTCACCCTTAAACACGATAGGACGTGCTTGTTGTATGGAGTGATGCAGTTGTAGCTGCTGCTTTTGTTTTTGTGGATGTGGTTGTAGTTGTCGTTGTTCTCCTATGTTCTCATATGTTTAAACGGCAAGGTTAAGATTGCCTGGTCAGTATTATATTATATATCGGTAACAACCATTCGCTCGGTGGACGCCCCTTTTGTCTGGCGTGTTATGGTATCATCTTGATCGATGTCTTGACTGGATCGATTCGAGCGAGATCGAACATCTTGCATACCCTTAAATGACCGTCTGGCCGGGTCATCGTCAAAGATTCTTCGCCGATGCTAAACGGTTAATAGGGTACATTTCACTACTCAAAGCAAAACCACATTACCTCCAGAATATTCTCCAAATAAAACACTCGTATACTTTACTACTCTTAATAAAGGCCTGATAGCGTATTTTCACTCAGAGATCTGTTCTTTGATAAAGTGGTCTTGCACTTACCTGCTGATAGTATCACAAGAGCCTGGTTGGTATGAAGCCTCAGACTGTGATTAGCAAGGAGTTCTGCAAACAATAAAAGAAAACGAGGTTTGGCTGAGGAGATCGGCGTGTTCTCTCTAGGTTACTAGGCAGGCGTCCAAGATGCAGCCTGCGCCATTCGCTTTTAGCTGGTTTCCGTTTCCGGTCATCTCATTGTTAGCAGATTCATTCGCTTCAAAATGGCGGAGCAGGTTGTATCCAGACACAGCAGTAAGTCACTTCAGAAGTGGCCCAAGTCATTTTTTCACATTTCTTAGAGAACGTGCAGGGCAACTTTTTTTATCGCAAAGTAAAATAGAGTCAGCGTGTATTTTTGCAATTGCAGTTTTGTGGAAAAATATTGGTCCATTTAATTTTTTAAAAGGTCTTGAACTCAGAGACAACATGGTATCTTTTATAAAAGAATGGTCTGACTCAGAACATAATAGCGAGGATTATTTTTGTTTTAAAGTGTAAGACGTGATGGCAAACAAGATTTCGTGATGCTAAGGTCAAGCGTGCAATCATTGGATTATTATATGCATAATCTTATAGACTTAATCGATTATGTGTTTTGCTTTTATGCGCTGTAAACTTCAACATTTCACTATGTATAGACACCGCCGACCATTTTATCCCTCGCAAACTCATTAACTACGTCTTTTATTGATTTTTATGTCACATGGTAAACTAACGTAAAAACAAATCGGATTTTTTTAAAAGGGTATACAGTAATTGATAAACATAACGGAATAATGCGTGGTATTATATTCTTGTGATAAGGGTTTTCGATATAAGAACCGTAGACTCCAGCAGATGTGCACTCTGTCTTGGATGAGAGACTTAATAGCTGTCAGTCTGAGAACCGCCATAACAGGCGAAAGCCAAGCAAGACTAAAGATTTACCATTTATTGAATTATTGATGTTTAATGATGTTGATATTGACACAAACTCTAAAGCTTGCAAGGAATGTCTGAATTAAATCTCATATAAAGTTGTTTACTTGTGTGGTAAGGGTTTGAAAGTTCACCCGCTCTGCTGCCATTTAAATAATACTTACCCCCCCCCCTTTTTTTTTAAAAAACAACAGAGAACTCAGAATTGTCAGGGAGAGTATGCCACATAAATGATGTCACATCAACCCGAAGTTTTCAAAGGAATATCTCTTTAAAAGGTCATCTTTTGATTTCAACCCGCATTGCAAGGATTAGAAATCTGATAACCGCTGATTCTCTTCAAAATTAATGAAACACAGGATTGTCAAGCTGAGAACCCTCGATGCACATGAAAACCAAGGCAGAGTGTACCAGTTCTATGGTGTAACAGAAATCTTAAAGTTCAACGGCATTTCTCAATAAAATCTCTTACGTAAGCGCGCCGTCTGTCGAGGTAAAGTCGCTCCTACCACTGTAGCCCTTTTGCCTCGTGCAGGTACGCACGTGTGCCCGATGTGGTGTGCACGGATGGGCGATACCTTGAGTCCAAGTATCAATACCTTATATTGATACGTTTAGAAAACGCACTCGATACCAATGTCTGTATTGATACTTTTAGAAAACGTTCTCGAAACCAATGTAGATACAGACTCTTACCTCTATTTTAACCCCAGTCTAAATGCCTTTAGTTTGATCATACTTTGTTTTTTGGCTTTTTTTTTTGAAAGCCAAAGAATTAGGCCGAGGAGCGAGCTGTGCCTTTTGTTTTGTGTACGTGATGGGTTTTGCCATCAGGAGAGATTAAGTAAGGGAAGTAAATGTGAGCGTAAAAAGAAGTACATTTAAACATAAAAATGAAAATCATCTGAATGTACTTGGCATGAGAATACGGTTAATCTCCTACCAGCTTACGATATGAAAGTAATAATTTACCCTTTTGTTCAATTTCTGGAGGTATCGATACTTTGTCTTAATAGATCCTCACTTCGCTGCTGTCGAAGTATCGTATGCTCGAATACTCTGGATCGATACCTGTCCACCACTACTGGTGAGCACATCATCTAAGCAAGATTTATCATAAAAAGACTCACTTTCAACTACTGAACAATTTTGTTGATTGTAAACACACGGATCGTGAAATATCCGGTGAAATAATTCTCCCCTCCTTCCCTGGTTATTTATCTCTTGTCTCTTTTATGTTTGGAGGGTTTGTTTAACTCAATCTACTCACCAAACTCACCAATTACACCGGGGGTAAAACAGCAGTTACCCTTAGACCCACCCGATAGTTATGGGAGGAGATGTCATTGTTTACAGAAGAAAGAGTGGTTTCCTTTGAAACCTGTACGTCTGTTTCTTGTTCAATAACTGGTATGTTAGTGAAAGACATTTAGAAACTACTGTCGTCTTGTGAATTGTTTAGTGGCACCATTTTGTCAGGGGCGTATCTCAAGCTAGCAAAGGGGTTTAGTAGACACTTAGTTTCTCTCACAATACTTTCTTCAATCCTTTCAATAGTGTGGCTCCTATGGTGACGTGAATGTTACTAAGTGGCACCCCATTCAAACAGGGATAACAGGAATGTGGTTATGGTCTACTGTACAGGTCCCGGTGAATGAAAGCCGTACCAGAGGAACTGAGCACTGATAGAGGGGAAAATTGGGAGGAGATTACGTTTATGAAGGAGGGATATTAAAGTGGGAGTGAGTTAAGGGACTTGGGAGGAGGGAGGGACTCTGTCCTTACGCCTTCCAAGAAGTCAAGATTGGTCCATAATCAAAGGTTAATTGAGGCAACAAGTGAAACTGCTCTTTGATTGCTGGTTTAAGTCACAAGGAAGAGTAGGAAGTCCCGGGTATCTTCTGAACACCATGGTGCTGGTTATAGAAACATGGAAACATGCGGAACAGGTGACTTCGGAAGATTTTACCACGAGCAGAGGATGGGGTTTTCTAAGAAATTCCGATCGTCGCTGTGAATTTTTCAATCCTTCGGGCCGGTGTTAGGCTCATCGGGAAAAAAAAAAAAGTCCCCACAGTCAAGTCTAGCTGCTACCCTGGAATGCTGCAAACAGAAGAAATTGTGTGACGAAATTGAGAACCTGCGCATTAACGATGGAATCTCTTACCATC
This sequence comes from Ellobium chinense, assembly GCA_033807755.1. Lineage (NCBI taxonomy): Eukaryota > Metazoa > Mollusca > Gastropoda > Ellobiida > Ellobiidae > Ellobium > Ellobium chinense. The sequence goes on from JAWQUT010000277.1 coordinate 521,348, forward strand.
GTAAGAATTACATTAACTCCGCAAGTTGACCGCTACTTCGTGGGCATCCAGTACTGATGCGTTAATGTAATTCCTACGATGGTTTTTAAAAAACCTCATCATTACAGCGCACGCTCTCAAAATATCAAGATTATTAGCGATCTCATTACACTCCAAATTCAAATGATCAGTGACAACAGGCATGTCTTGAATTCCGTATAGCGAGGTCATCGATAACTAGGATAGTACAAACTCCACGTTAACTCTTTTCCTTTTTATCGGGCTGGGATTCCAACGCAGTAAAAAACGGTGGCATTAACTTCATGGAGGAACGCCTACAATATTAATGTAAATGCTGTCATAAAATACAAACTGAAGCGTGTTTCTTGTCCATCATCTTTCATGCTCTCAACACAGTGTTCGGGGTTATTTTGGCTTGCCTCTTCGTATACTTCGTGCGTTGTGTACAAACTCCGGGTTCGGGTCTCTACAAAGGCGGTCGTTCATGGGTCACACTGGGAACTATTGGCGTGTTTATGTTGTTGGGAGTCGGGAGCTGTCATCACCCCCCTCTGGCATCCGCCCCCGACAAGTGTTACAGAAAACATTGGTAACGATGTTTACTGGTTTGCCTTGCAAGGTCTGGCTTGAAGTACGAAACATATTATTTTTACTTCATTCACCTAGTGAGGCCTGTCGTCCCCTTTCATTCTGCACCACTTTATCCATTTGTCTTAGGTGCTCCTTCTTTCCCTCCTTCTCTGCTTCCTTCTCTGCTTCCCTGACTTTTACAGTAATAATTATAGACTTAATGAATGACGGTCAGGCCTAGGACCGTAACGGTCCCACCTTGTTCCCCCACTGCAACCGTGAGGTGGATTCGGAGTAGGAGGGTTATTGGTCTAAGGATAAGTTGCTCCTTAACCAGGGTGTGGTTAATGACTTTGTTAAAGGCCTATCTGGACTTTAAAAAGAGAAGAGCGGCATGATGGGACATTTTTCAAATTTGAGTACAATCACGCGGTTCACATCGGATCGCTATTTTTTAATTTTATTAGTAAAACATTTCATACTGCACAGAAAGTTTGCAGATCAACAGTTTACGGTCCTTCTGAACGTTACGTTTAAAAAAAAATTGACATAAAGACGTTTTAGTATTTAAAATGTGAAAGTAAAGCTGAGTCGAGGTAGTGTCTATCGCCACTGAAGACGGGGGTTGCCTTCTAACGCGTCTGGTTATGTAGTGAACACAAATTTGTTTCCTTCTCTTTCTCTCTCTCATTCTCTCTCTCTCTCTCTCTCTCTNCTCTCTCTCTCTCTCTCTCTCTCTCTCTCTCTCTCTCTCTTCTGTCTCTCTCTCTTTCACTGTGACTACTATTATCTCTTCTCATTTTTCCGTATCCCCCTTTGTCTTTCTTTTTCTCTCTTTCTCTCTCTCTCAGTTTCTTTCCCTATTCCCCCTATCTCCATGTTCACCTTCTTTCCTTTGCCTGTTTCCTTTCTTAGAAGCATCGAAAGTAAATAACGAGAACACACGGACGCACACACAAGCAAATGAACACACAGACGCCCAAAAACTGGACCACATGTTTATAGTTCCCGATTCTGCATAAGTTCAGATCACCCCGCATTCATCGCCATTCTTGTGGTTTTTTTCCGATTCGTTCTTTTGTGTTTTTGCTTTTTCTACTCCTCATCTGGCTTCATTCGATTTCTCAGGAGATTATCATTGTCTGGAAGACACCGTACCACACAGACAGACAGACAGACAATGGTAGAGGAGAAGAAAGTATAATTTTTATGTCTGTGTGTATTTGTGTGGGTTGACGAGTGGGTCGGTAGGTTCTTGGCTGTGTGTGGGTATGTGTGGGTGTGTGTGTGTTTGTGTGTGTGTGTGTGTGTGTGTGTGTGTGTGTGTGTGTGTGTGTGTGTGTGTGTGTGTGTGTGAGAGAGAGAGAGAGACAGAGACAGAGACAAAGACAGAGAGACAGAGTTATAGCCATCAATAATAAAGATTCCCAATCACGTTAATCAGACCCTGTATGCGAACAGTCATTTGATGTTATTTTCAGTAGCATCAGTATTACAAATTCAACACAGTATCAACCAGACTCCAAAGTTTCTTACTCTCCTGAGACTCAGCGGAAGCAGGGAAATGCCAACCTTGGTAGCTAAATCTAGGGTTATTTACGGGGATTTTCAACCCTCCACAACACTCCTTCCTCCACACCGCAATCTTCCCCCCCCCCCTNCCCCCCCTCTTTTCCACCCGAGATTAGAGCGGAAATTAATTAAATTCGGATTAGAAAAGACAGCAGAATCAACCTGTAGTTCCCAGCAGACAAAAACATGACCTCCTTTCTTTCCCTACGGCGACAAAACACACGTCATCGGTAGCGAACCTGACGTCATGATTAAGACTCTGCTTTGAGAAGCGAGATATTGTTGTTGTTATGCACGTGACCGGGAGTTTTTTTTTTTTACAGTCTAGAAAAATGTTTGACAAATATTGTGTTTGTGTCACAGTAAGGTTAGACTTTGATTAGGATAGTGTAGGCTTGAAACGACACAGTGTACTTTACGTGTGGTTTAAACGTAGATTGACAGGTCAAAAGTGGCCGAGACAAGAATGAGAGTTACAGAAATGCGCGTAATGAAAATGATGGGGATAAGTAATTTCACTGACGGAATGTAGCTATCTTTTTCTTTTTTTTAAACTGGCTTGCAACTTCTGTGAGTTGTTGTTGGTGTTGGTGGTGGTGGTGGTGGTGATGCTGCTGCTGTTGTGGTTGCTGATGTGATTGTTGCTCTTGCTGATGTTTTTGTTACTGTTGTTTTGCTATTGCTGATGTTGTTATTTCTACTGCTATCGTTATCATTGTCGTTGTCGTAGCCGTTGTCGTCATTTTTGTTGTTGTTATTCCTATTGTTGTTCGTGTTGTTTTTTGTTTTCATCGTCGTCGTGGTAGTCGTCGTCTTGCTGCTGCTGCTGCTGCTGCTGCTGTTGTTGTTGTTGTTGTTGTCGTCGTTGTTGGTTTTTTTTTTGTTGTTGTTTTTGTTGTTGTTGTTACTGATCCGGCTACACCTCGACCCCCTTCCTTCTGTTCCTCTGATGGTGAATCGATACATTATGTTCCTGTGTATTGGAAAGCGTGGGTTCTCTTGAGCTTTTAAAGATAATGAATGTCTTTACCGAAATATTTTACTGACAGAAAAATATGTTGTATTTGTCAGAGCGTTACTTGTGTGACGTAAAGCACAAAAATTTTGACGTCATTCCATACGCCATTTCTTAAAAATACAGTATGTCTCAAACGTTGATGTTACCAAATTATCATGAACTCATACATGGAAATAGCTCATAGGAAATAGAAGGTACGGGTACGTGACACGACACGGTAATGCTACTTCCGGGTCGTACCGGTTCTAAGAACTGATTGTAAGAAAGGTAGGACGTGCATATACGTCATACGTTGCGAAAGGGTTAAGACTCAGGCAGGAAGTTCAAACCGACATTACTCAACATTAATTTGTACATCGCATACGCTACGACAAGGATGCAAATTACAGATGTACTCTCGATTTACTAGAGCTTTACGACTTCAAGTTTCGTGAATCACAAACCTTGCAAGCTCGGAACCCCTTGGTTTCAGTTTCAGTTTGATATCTTCACAAACTCGAACGAGTGGAGATCGAGTTCATGAGGCCAAGCGAAATATGGAATCATGCTAACAAGCGTATACAAAATCCACCTACTCATGACTGAGACATACGACATAATATATTTGTACAAAACATAATATTTTTATGTTTTGCTGAATGAAATCTCGCAAAACATCTTGTCCTCTCTGCCCGATGACACTTCGGGACTGATAAGGGGAGATAATCCGTCAGGCGCGTGCTTCATTCTAAATGGAGATACTCACACCCTGGGCTGGTTTATCTCGTGGTTTACAAAGCAGTGACAGCTCTGAGTTTGGCGTGCCACTCAACACAAGAATCTTCATACACTGGCTTTTGTGAGAGGGGGCAAGATTCTTGTCCGAAGAGAGATGCAGAGAGAGAGAGAGAGAGAGAGAGAGAGAGAGAGAGAGAGAAGAGAGAGAGAGAGAGAGAGAGAGAGAGAGAGAGAGAGAGAGTGGGGTTAGGAAGGAGATAATTTAGGAAAAACAGTCCAGCCTATACATCCATATTGAATCGTGGATGGTTCACATGTGTGCTTCTATATGGAACCCATGAGGACCTTGCTCAGAGCCAAACTAGGAGTGTCCATAGCACACTTGAAGTTAGTGAGCTAACATCACTGGTGGTGTCTTTTCTATAGGGAACAAACCACGCTTGAAGCCAATGATCTAACTTCATTGGTATAGTCTTTGTCTACAAGAACTATAGCACTCATAAAGTCCGTGATCTAACTTTAGTGGTGGTGTCCAGCAAATCAACACCAGTAAGAAACTCGGAAGAATCAGAATAAACTTATTTTCGCCCATACTGGACAGTCGACGAGAATCACTTTTTGCTTCTGGTCGCCAATATCATTTCCCCCATTCTGAGACTTACCCTCTGAATTATCGTAAACATGAGGACACAGATTCCTCTCAATATCATAAGGGCGTAGCACGAGATCTGAAATTGCATTTCTCAGTTGAATATTCCCAGTATGTCTTGCTCTAGCCGCCTGGAGCTGCGGAGAGACCCATCAAGATCACAAAGCAAAATTTATTTATCCGCCAAGATCTTGTGTATGATGGGTTTCCATTCGCCCATAATAAATCCCAGACTAGAGGCTTCTAATTTGTTCTCAGGAATGCCGCGGCAGGTAGATGGGAGGTTGCCACGCCGGGAGTCTAATAAATGAAATTTCGGGGAATTCCGGTCGTAATATGATCACGTGATTCATGTCTGACGGAAGAAAGTGTTGCTGCAGTTGTAGCCATATTAATGCCAGATTTCAGTGGGCAGATTTCTTTGCACTTTAACGTTAACCTGAGGGTATCTATAGCATTCACGTAATGGTGTATAACGATATCTGAGTGCAGTCACTGGTCAGGCCCTCATATTGGCTCAGTGCTAACTTGCTACAGTCACTGGTCAGTCCTTCAACACTACTGTTGGCTCGGTGCTAAGTTGTTACAGTCACTAGTCAGTCCTTCAACACCACTGTTGGCTCAATGCTAACTCGCTTGCATCTCTTTGCCCTTGACACAGCTGTCAAGTTAACACTGCATTAATGTTCAAGAAAAGCTATCAACTTTTCCTTAATTTTGGTCTTAAGTTATTGTCATAATTCGGCTAACAGGGATAGAATAACGCGATACTGGTTACATGACAGCATTGAACATAATGACCGATATCAGCCAAGCAAATTCCAGCGAGTGTACTGTATTGGTGGATTCATGAGATCGATTGATGAAGTGTTCAGGGGGTAGAGGGGGAGGGGGGTGGCATAGTACACTTTACATGAAACTGTATATTACCTCATTTGTCGTGTCAGCAGCCAGCTATTGTGGTAATCTTTTCGCAACATATTTTTTTTTTCTTTTGGTCAGTTTTTTTTCGTGTTTCATCCTACTGACGCCATTGCCTTCAACGAGTAAATGGCAAAAGTTAATGACTATGTTGGCCTCATGATTTGCCAGCCGTAGGTAATGACATCTCAAGTGCGGTTCTTTGCTAGAGACCTCTAGGCTGCTATATCTGTGTGTCTGTTTCATGAAATTAAAGGTTATAACATTTTTACATAGGAACATATCACTCACTGCAATATTTCATTTAGTAAAGCCTTGGGCCAGTTATTCTATTTTTATTGAATCATCCATTGAATGATTTTTTTTTTTTTGTGTGTCTGTGTGTCGGATGATGTTTCGCCCAAAGTCCTCGGTGATTATAGTACAAGTATCAGGCACTTCTACTGATAATGTTAGAGGTCAAGTTTTATGATAAGTCATATTTCAAACTTTTTTAAGAAGGTCATATTTTTCCTGTGCCTGGTAATGTAAAGTTCAAGGTTTTTAGCCAATATAGAGCGAAATCGGATAGCTCTATTACTGATGTTACTGGCCAACCATTCTGATAAACATTATTAAAGGTCTATTTTATGTGTCTGGTGATGTAAAGGTCAGGCTATTCAACCAGTATAGTTCGAAATCAAATAACTCTATTAGGGATGTTAGACGCCACGCACTCTGATATTTATAAACATTATTAAAGGTCTGTTTTTCTCCGTCTGATGATGAAAAGTTTGGAGGTCTTCAGCGGAACAAGTACAGACACGCGCGCCCACCTTTAATGATATTACCTTCAAAGTACTTTTTTTCATGACGCAAAGCTAGTATTTCGTTCTCTTTCTTTTGTCCCTGTCGCCGGAGTGGGGACCCATCACGCCATGAAAGTGGACGAGGAGAAGGGGAAAAGGGGTGCTGAAAAACGGCACCCTAAGCCCCAACTGATTGGCTGGCTGGTTTTGATGCGTGAGCGTCTAATTACTTGCTGCTATATATAAAGTCCGGATGACGTAAATGTCTCCTAGTCGTTCCACTTGGACATGATACGGGGACACGTCACAGGGAAAAGGATCCTGCCGAGGCACGTGAATAAGGCAGTGTCAGTACCCAGTGCTTGTCAAAAACGTATTATTTATTTATTTAATTCTCCTATGGGGTGATTCCATGGAAATGTCACACTCAGCTGATGTTCTATGAAGCATGTCAATGTCAAAGAAGCAGTAGTGGTAGACAGAACTAGGTCTCCGCCATTTTGTTGGACTACTAGGAAGGGAACAACTAATAACGTCACTGTAATCACCTTGTGGTTAATTTTTTGTTCGCTTATATACATAATTGGATGGTTATCTGAGATATCATAACTACAGCGATAGGTAGTGGTGGTATGGCAATACTCAGTGTTCAACCATAGTATCGAAATTTTCAATTCTTCTTGGTTCTAAAACGTAATGCTGGGTACGCATTTGAATACGTTTGATTCTTTTCAATAATTACGATACTCACGGTAAATCGATATTTCCGATATTTCTTAAACGTTCAATACTTCAGATACCAACGACACTTTTGATACTTTCAATACCGTTTGATACAATAGGCTTTTCACTGAGGAGACAGGTAGCTAGTCTGAGACTGCCGATCAAAATTAATTTTAATCCGATAATTCTTGTACCTGCCGATTTGCTTTATATGTTTCAACACCTATAGGCCCTGTAATTAAGACACCGGGTGGTAGTTGGATATTGAGGAACGAAGGCAGATTGAAATTGGTTTTCATATTTGTTTACTTTCGAAACTTCCGATATTTCCAACAGTAATGATACTTCTGATACTTTCGATACCGAATCAGAATTCCTAATTATCGAAAGTACCGATACTCAGAAACGATATTGCCCACCCGTAACGACAATGCGATTCTCAGAGAAAACAAAAAACTTTAAGAGAGGGCTCAAGATAACGTAACTCATATATTCATCTTGCGCACCTTTAGAGAAATTGGGTTGGACTGTTTTTCACCCTGACCTTCAAACCGTGTGGTAATTTCTATGCCGCTGGAAATTTGCCGCGGGGCCTGCCTGCGAATTTGTACGCTACAGATATAAACAGCTTTTCTGAACTTTTTGCCGGCACAAATTTTTATTTCATCTCGCGAAATGGGAAAGCAAATGAATTCTGATAGGATGTTCCCAGACCCTTTTTCTGCCATTTGTTATGCTGTTTGGCGGGTTTTTTTCCAAGATTTCATGGCGGCTTATGCGAGCTGGCAAGTTGCTGGGAAAACACCAGCCAAATCTCTTCTCGGGGGAAAAAGTCATCATTTTTAAAAAATCGCTCGCCCAATCTGGTGACGTCTACGTAGGAGTGTGTACTCGGAGAGGGGACCGGATGTGGAAGGAGAGAATGTTTCTGTATCTGCTGCCATCACTGGTGGTTGCCGTATTAGATTTTGATTACCGTCTATTGACAAGCTCCCTGTGGGCGCATCCAACTCGGTTATTACAAGTAACCAAGGATGCCCGGGCGGGCTTGTTTGAACATGATTAGTGAGCTTTTCAAGATGGGAGACACGTTGTCTGGACGAGACGAGTTCGTTTGGTGGGCGTTTGCTGGTTAAAGGCAGCCTCGTGTACAATTGTGACTTCCTGTGTCATTTTTACGGGGTCTTGCTTGGTTTCTTTTCTTCTTTTCGGGATCTTTAGCTCTTCCTTTAATGAGGTCCCTGTACACTGGGGAAAACCAGACCCGAGTAAACGTTGGCAGACTAACAGACAGATTCGAGAGCATAGAGGTACAATTAGAGAGAGACAGAGAAAGAGAGAAAGAGGGAGGATGAAAACACCTCTCGGCTAAGAAGATTTGTGCTTGGTGGTAAACCCGAAAAGTAGCTAAAGTCTTGTGTGATAGACGAAGAAAAAAACATTAGAATGGAAACCATAGCAGCGATTGAGAGCCTGCGCATTAACGATGGAATCGCATACCATCGTAAGAATTACATCAGTGCTTCGATGTCAAAGGCACTCGTAGGAGCTCTTAACATGTAGAGTTGACATAATTCTTATGATGGTAAGAGATTCCATCGTTCCTGCGCAAGCTCTTAAATGACGTATTGACTTCACGAATTTAAGATTAAGATTAGGAGAGGCTACGTTTGAACGTTTTTGCCTATTATGTCAAGGAAAAGAAGTCATAAGGGAGAAGATGCACGCTAACTTTGCTGTACTTAGAAACTTTGTGATTGCTTCATGAGTACAGTCGAGTCGGCTTAATCGCGATTGGAATAATTGTAACTTTCTCTTAACCGCAACATCTTTTACATAACAAAATGCTTTGGTTCTAAATAAAAGTCACTGGATAATCTCAACTCCTTCAAGTCGCAACCTTCTTCATGCCCATGAGGACTTGTGATTAAGCGTTGATTGTACCATGACAGGTGGAGCACCGAATAACATAGTAAATAATTATTACCACACAGTCCATCCTACCCACCCCTTAACCTCCCCCCACCCCTCACCCACTGCACGTGCTGTTAATTACCTCCACTCTATTAAGTTGTACCCTAGTTATTGGCCCTTGGGCTAGGTTATCTAACACAGGTCCAGGGCCAGTAATTCGGAGGTAATGAGAAAGTCCTCAGATCTGAGCCAAATGTGTTCTTTAGTGTCCTTTAGGTCAGAAGAGTTAAGTTTGGTTGTTATTGTTGTTGTTGTTGTTCTTCTTCTTCTTTTTTTCCTTCTTCCTCTTCTTCTTCTTCTTTCTTCTTCATTTTGTTCATGTTGTTGTTGTTGTTGTTGTTGTTGTTGTTGTTGTTGTTGTTGTTGTTGTTCTTCTTCTTCTTCTTCTTCTTCTTCTTCTTCTTCTTCTTCTTTTTCTTCTTCTTCCTGTTGTTGTTGTTCTTCTTCCTCTTCCTCTTCTTCTTCTTCTCCTTCTTCTTCTTCTTCTTCTTCTTCTTCTTCTTCTTCTTCTTCTTCTTCTTCTTCTTCTCCTTCTTCTTCTTCTTCTTGCTGTTGTTGTTATTCCTCTTCTTCTTCTTCTTCTTCTTCTTCTTCTTCTTCTTCTTCTTCTTCTTCTTCTTCTTCTTCTTCTTCCTCTTCNCCTTCAAGTCGCAACCTTCTTCATGCCCATGAGGACTTGTGATTAAGCGTTGATTGTACCATGACAGGTGGAGCACCGAATAACATAGTAAATAATTATTACCACACAGTCCATCCTACCCACCCCTTAACCTCCCCCCACCCCTCACCCACTGCACGTGCTGTTAATTACCTCCACTCTATTAAGTTGTACCCTAGTTATTGGCCCTTGGGCTGGGTTATCTAACACAGGTCCAGGGCCAGTAATTCGGAGGTAATGAGAAAGTCCTCAGATCTGAGCCAAATGTGTTCTTTAGTGTCCTTTAGGTCAGAAGAGTTAAGTTTGGATGTTGTTGTTGTTGTTGTTCTTCTTCTTCTTCTTCTTCTTCTTCTTTTCCTTCTTCCTGTTCTTCTTCTTCTTCTTCTTTCTTCTTCATTTTGTTCGTGTTGTTGTTGTTGTTGTTGTTGTTCTTCTTCTTCTTCTTCTTCTTCTTCTTCTTCTTCTTCTTCCTCTTCCTCTTCCTCTTCTTCTTCTTCTTCTTCTTCTTCTTCTTCTTCTTCTTCTTCCTCTTGATGCTGATTTGCTGCAGCATTGGTTATTGTTACTGAAGTTGTGATGATGAGGGTGAGCCATGCAAAATGTTTGAGAAGTCTTTCATTTTGCCTTAAAATATCTATCTCATGAGGAAACCTTGCTGACTAACTTAATCATCATCCCTGATCGTCTTCAAGTAGAGAAATTATTTGGGATGTTTAGACGTCTCCAAAAGGGAAGCCTGTTTTAGAACAACGAAAGGATAAAAAAAAAAATGGAATATAGACAAAGGAAGAAGAGGGAAGTCCAAGCGGTGGATTTCCGAGAGAGAGAGAGAGAGAGAGACAAGGAAACTGCGATACCGAGCAAACAAATGGTAGTGAACGACTGACAGAAGGACTGGATGATGAATAATTAAACGGTTTGATTGACAGACAGACAGACAGACAGACAGACAGACAGACAGACAGACAGACATTATCGGAAGACGATTACCAGTGGTGAAGCCCGTACTTCCGATGACACAAGACGTGTCGTGAGAAGGGTGACTCATACTACAGTAACAACAACAACACACTTCATCACGCTGCTCGCCTTCCTAATCGTCCGGTCACTGTTGCCAAGTGCGTAACACTTTACTAGTCATAGCATTACAAAATAACTTCCCAATACAAGTCTAGAGAAGTTCAGCGATAGCAGAACTGTAATAAGCCGTTCTTAGTTAGGGCTGGTCGACTCCAGCAAAGCTCACTTCCAGTTTAAGAAAAATTTGAAAATAATAGTGTGATTATGTGATTAAGTTTCGTTCCCGAACGAGAAAAGATGCACCAGCCAACTGAGAGCTTACGCATTAACGATGGGATCTCTTACCAGTGTAAGAATTTACATTAGTGAATTGGTGTTCAATGCACCCTCGGTAGTGTTGAATATGCTGAGTTATTGTAGTTCTTACGATGGTAAGATATCCCACCGTTAATGCGCAAGTTCTCAAAAGCATGCCAACGTAACAGACCATACATGAGTTAGACATATCCTTCTGACATTGGAAAAGTGAAAAGCGGAAGTAATGATTGCTGGAGTTATGGCATGTTATGCCTGGATGACCGTGCATGCATAATAAATTTTAAAAAAACAGAGAATAGTCCATTAAGAAATAGCTCAAATAAAAATCCAAACACGACCAATTATTGTAGATCAGTAATGTTGAACGGTAATGAGAAATCAAATCAACCCTTGGATGAAAACGTCTCTGCCTGGGGCAACATTTAAATTAAATGATGTGATACATTTATTTACGCATGACATACAGTTGAAGGCCAGACTGTAAATAACATACGGTTTTCATGAGCTAGCTAATGATAATTTATTGATGCGTCGCTCCGCAATCTTTGATGTTGAACATAAAGAATCAAATTTTAGACGACTTTTTGTTTCAGTTCATAAAACTCTTTCCAGGGCATTGCTCATGTTACGTAATTTGTACATTTACACGGCATCTGAGTACAGTCTGTTACATAGGATGAAAGGCGAAAAAAGTAAAATGTACGACAAGTGCTCGAGGGAAATTTGACCGAGAAAATAACAGAATGATATCGAACCACACGCCAGATAATGCGTTGCGCTGGTCGACAAACGAGTCTGCTCACTAGAATGATGGATTTGGACTAAAACACCAGGCTGCGAAGAAAGCACTAAACAGTCTATATGTAGCAAGACGTGAATTCAGTTAAATTTTTCATCTTTGAACACACAGTTAGTGCGTTTTAATAACCCTTCTGACCACAATTTGTACGAACACACAAGGAATCGGTACAGTGTGCCTGTGTATTGCTAATGTACAACACATTATACACAACAACACACCCAGGAAGACTTGCGCTTTTGTTCGAGAGGCAACGGGCTGTCAAGAGCGTACTGCTCATAGCTGGAGGGATTATATCAGCATCACTATTATCATCATCATCCTCCTCCTGCTCCTCCTCATCATCGTCAGATTCATTATCAATATCGTTTCAAATGTAGATGTGGCTTTCATGAATTTTTTACGTGAAACTGCTACTGAACTACTTCCCTGACATATTTAGGGATTTTGAGATACGGAGAATGTTTTATTTCTTTTCTGTCGTAGAAGCAAGAATAAAACATGAAATAATAATTATTGACAGGTTTTAATTAATATGATTAATTAAGGATTATTGACAGGCTTTAGCCATGGAAATGGGAGTGGATATGAAAAGGAAGAAATTTTGACAGCCCTGAAAAATTGGATTGGATGCAAGATGAGAAATGATCCTGGGTGGCGTAATGAGAAAGGTATGAGCGAAGAATTATGGATCGGATACGGGATAAACAAACACACCCCAAGGGCACATGCATGGAAATCAAACACCAGTTTGTCCAATATTTGTATATTATTCAAAGCCTTCCTTTCAACAAAGGCTCAGTGTTTCCATAGCGTAAAGCTACCCATAATAATTATCGACCCTTGTAGCATTCCGTCCACGTTTTGTAGTGGGTGTGGGTTTGCTCACCTCTGGCACTATACGAACTGCATGGACGCTGGTAGCCGCCATAGTCTTCTTGCCAACTGCGGAAATGGATGCTGGGAAGGACTAATGACGTCAGATGGCGAAGGCTGCGAGGAGGAACGCAATATATTATTTAGCATTCTCAGTGTGAGTTCGCGGCAATGGCAATTGCCTGTAGCTGAATTCGTCGATATTTTTTTTTGAAGCTCTTTGATCTGTGTGTTACGCGCCACCCGCCTGTCTACTGCAGTGTTGGTCACTCAATCACTTCTGACGATGCTCAGTGACGTAGCAAAGACACCTAAAGCTGTGAGAAGGGGGTACCTTGTTGGAGCATGAGGAACACTGACAGAATAAAAGAAAACTTACAAAATATGAGACAGCTGGGGTCTCACTTCGGAACTCGGCTGATGTACTTCGGGGGTTAGTTGGAAGGGAGTAGGAGGTGGGGAGGAGAGGAAAATACTCCAGCTGGATCTGCACCCATGTACGCCACGACTCACCACAAACATTTGCCCGCGGATAAATATTTA
>JAWQUT010000277.1:574755-691953 GCA_033807755.1 Ellobium chinense
CTCTCTCTCTCTCTCTCTCTCTCTCTCTCTCTCTCTCTCTCTCTCGCTGTGCCCAGCCACTGTCAACACCACCATCACGTACCTATGATGAGACATAAGACTTGAAAGAAAGTGTCTGCGTCTTCCCCCGTCTCAACATCACAGTAAACCGTGACAAGTCAGGGAGCAATAAGCTTATCACCGTGAAGGAATAAAAACATTGTTAAGATACCAAATTTACACTTATGTGTGTGGGAAAAGCGTACTCCATCCGGAATGGTGATGTTGTATGAGGGGTACAGTATGAGCTCACTTACTTGTAAACGGTGCTGTGGTGATGGCCGAAGTTAAAACATACAAGAGCCATTTGAAATATTAAAAGGGAAGAAGTTAGACAGGGTATCCGATGGACGTAGACCTTATAGAGGGGAAGGGGGTCTCCCAACGGTGAACTTACCCTTGTCTTCGCCACGGATTCGCTCCATTTATACTGCCAAACCGCTCTTCTCATCATCTTCTTTCCTTTCAAGTTTGCCCACTCTGCCCGCATTACCACTCACATAAACCTCTCGTCCAAAGAGATGAAGCTCTTCAGTTCGTATAAAATTATCTTTGCCTTTAATCACAGAAGCCCAAATTCATGGTCATGTTTATTTGCTCACATATTTCAGCTCCATCAGCAAAGTTTCTTTCCCGTCCATCTTTGTTCTATACTTAGAACTGCATAGACCAAATTACTTCCCCTCTTCACTTTAAGTTAACTCCCCATCTTGGAGAGCAGCCATTCTACACTTCAGAGGAATTTCTTGAATGATATCGAGTAGCAGCATTACACGGCGTTCATATATAGGACAGTTGATTCCTCTTTGTAGTCATCTTCTCAGGAACGCAGGAATTGATGCGTTCAGGAGGTGATGCTGGTACCCGTTGTTTTTATCTAGAAAAAAAAAGAGAAGTAAAGTTTTCTGCTATCTGAAATCATGTTCTGATTACGCAGAAGTTGCGTCTGAGAAGATTAAGATTAAGTGAAAATGTTTTGATCAAGAGGAAATTGCATTTGAAGCTGCGCCATCCACAAGTTTTCGTTAGAAGGCATGCCCTCCTTACAGTTGGCTGTCAACACTGTCTTGACTCAGATAGATTTGTTTTCATATTTCTAAATATTTGGCGGTTTTATATAAATGTTCTTTACCGTTATGTTCAGAAGGACAGTAATTCGGCAACCTGCAAAGTTTATACGCATCACGAAAATGTTTTATTCTTGGAATTCAGGGGAACAAAACAGCGCTCCGATGTGAAGTGTGTCACTGAATCCAAGTTAGTTCAATATCCCATCGCACCTCTCCCATCACTTAGTACTCTGGGCAGGTCTTTAAGAGGATTAAGATTCAGTAGAGTTGGCTGCATCTGTCAAAGTGTCCGACATGTGTCTTTGCGAATTTCCAATCTTCCAATCTTTGTAGAGTTACCACCTGTTTTTTGAAATGTGCAAACCAAATCTCGAAGTACCGGCTTATTTTGGTGATCTCATATCTAATTAATTTGATTTTTAGCTTTCCTCTCCCGCTGTGAAAGTGTAGCCACTTTTCTAACCCAAAACTGAATGGCCGTGAAATATCTGGGTGTAGCTTGATTATGCAGATGCGACACTTAAACTGTAGAGTGGAACTCTCGTATTTTCCCGTTTCAAGATATTGACATAATTAAAGTCACCTTATTAAATGTTGTTAATCCTACTCAACGAACGTCTTATCTATGGTTGCTTAGGTATTTTTACGAGCACGTGCATTCTTATCTGTGTACAGGGTAAACGCCAAAACAGTCTTCCTACCTATCAGGCTCATACTATAAAATTTATACAGTTTGCAGCTTCTCAGAATGTGAGCCACTGAATTTTAGTTAAAAATAGTTCAGCCTTGAGATACTGCTGGTCTGATGGCTAGAGTTATCCCAGCTATGATCTACGTTTGTCATTCTGCTATAGATCATTCTGTTATAAGTCAACTCCAATGAAGCACACTTCCGGTGTAAGTAAAAAAAAGTAATGTGATTGCTTCATGTTAATCTCGCATCCGAACGTAAAATATGCATCAGCCATTAAATTATTTAAACAATGTAACTGATTACATTAGCCAATCATATTCCTCTAATAATGGAAAAAATGGAAAGCGGAAGTAACGATTGCTAGAGATATGGTTTGGATGCCTGGATGACTGTTTATGCATGATAACTTAGAGAGGCGTATTCGATCTGTTGAATTCTTTTACTTGCTCTATCGCCACTGTGTGTCTTTACTTGTTAGTCCTGAATATACACACAACAGTTGTCTATACTTCAAGAGAGTGCGTCTGTAATGTAAATCTTATTGTGAATGTTATATAAAATGCCAATGGAACTGAATACATACCAAGAAAATAGAACCTTGTTAGAGTAAGATGGCAGTATTTGAAGCTTATTATTGTCATGATTAATAAGCTGAAAAATCTTTGTCCTTCTTGATCACAATATTGGATGGAAATAATTATAATTTTCTTCCTATTCTCGTCTTTTCTCAAATGTAGGCGCTGCGGCGGAGAAAATGTGTTGCAGCGATGAAGCTCTGCTGAGAGGGATGGTTAACTGGAGATCTCAGCGACGTGGACCTCGTGAGCAAGCTATTTCAGCAAAGGAATGGCCCCGGAGAACATTTCTGCTGGCAATATCGTACTCTGGACAGCTTACGTGTGGACCAAGGAATGTATATGTGTTGTTGTAATAATATTATCATCATACTTATGGAATGGAATTTTAAATTGTTTTACTTCGTGAACTTTGATTTCCGGGTATCAGCCCCTGATTTCCAGTTTGTGACAATCACGTTGGAGTTCACTAAAAAAAATTTGATGAATAGATAGGAAATCGGCACTTGTGCATTACAACGAGCATAAATATTTTTTTTACAAGCACAATTATACTTAAAATGGTGGTATTCTTCATTGTTCTCAAATACAGTGGAAATATGTTAACACAACCCTACCTTCGCACAATTTCATACCTAGTACTTTCTCATTCAATGAACCGAACTGTTTTATTCCTTATAAAAAGCACGTAGGAGGACATAACATTTCTGACACACACCCAGAACTTTGACCCCTAGGAACTTCGTGTTATGAGAGTTTCACTGAACTGAATCAAGTCCATTCAACATCTTACATCAGTTTTTACTTTATCTCCATTTACTAAAAGTCAGTGCATCCAGTATAATATCGCCTTTTTCATATAATCTACTGCGAGACTCAATGGTTATATGATGATATCGGCTCTTTTCTGAGGCAGTCAGTTTCAAGATCCCAGAACCACTGCTTCCTAGACGTATTATTATGAGCTCCTGGGTGCTTGCCACTTGCAGCAGACGAAAAGCAAACAGTTGGTTTACACACATCTCATTTCCCACTAAGCAATCACGGTCGATGATAGTTCATGGACCACTCTCAGTTATTACGCATGCGCGCAGCAATCATTACTTCCGCTTCCTACTTGTCCGTGGTCAGACGAATATTATGATTGGCTGATATGAACTATTACATTGGCTTTTATTAGCCGGTGCATCTTTTACTTTTGGAAATGAAATTTGCTGACAGAATCACATTAATATTCAGCTAAAACCGGAAGTGACACCATTGGAGTTTACTAATTAAGAACGACTAATTAAAACTAATTAAGAATGTGAAGTGTCCTGAAGGGTAGATGGGCCATGATTGCAAAAGAACACGAATTTCTAAAGTTACGCGAATTACCAGCTCTGGAGACGAGATTATTTTTAACTGATTTATTATATTATTGAAATGCTCAGAGTGCCATAGAAATAGCAAGTCCAAGCAGACCTTTAATAAGTTGTCTTAGCGCAAATAATATATCCTAAGTGCTTTGACAGCAGTGCACAAGCAAAGGGATTTATTTAGTTTGAAACAAAACAGGATGTTGTTGTTGTTGTTGTTGTTGTTGTTGTGTTGCTGTTGTTGTTCTTCTTGTTGTTGTTGTTGTTGTTGTTGTTGTTGTTGTTGTTGTTGTTGTTGTTGTTGTTGCTTTAGGATAGAGAGGGGTATTTTCAGCTAAGGCGAAAGACGTAGCCTGGAATTCACTTGAGGGAGGAGCGGCTTGGAAGTAGACCGTTACGTTGATACGATGCTAAGTTCTTTCTGTTTACATTTATTTGCTTCAGAGAAAATCTGTTAGATATCACGGTTAAAAATTCAGTAATTATCTCTATCTTTTGAAATTCTACATCAAATGTTAATTTATATTTCCCCCTTACACTCTATCGTTAGCGAGCAGCGCCTCTCTGTCTTCGAGACAACCTAATCATTTAAGTTCCTTCCTTATCAAATCATAAATCATGGTTATCCATCTCCTCAGCTCGTAAATTTGCTGGCTTCAAAATTTACGATCATCATCTTAACTGCGTTTTTTCATCAGCTGCAAGAAATTACCTCTCCTTATCATGTCTTACTTCAACACAGAGATGTTGTGGACCCAAGAAAATGGGGAGATAATCTGTCCACGACGCTGATTTGCGACTATAAGATAACGTAATCTCAAATCATCAATACATGTATATTAATTATCATAAAGCCGAGACTTTGGAAATAGTGTACAAGCAGAAAATACTAAGATCATTTTGAATGAATTAATCAGATGTTGATTCTTAACTACAGTATTTGATATATCAAGAACAGTATGCTTAATCGACTGTCAAACATAATATGTTGTACGGCATAAATGTCTTAGAATCTTGTATAACCTTATTCTGTTGGCACATTGTGATTGACACTTTTAAGATAGATGGTTCTTGTTTGACAGTCACATGACGGTAGACATCAAATATCCGAACTGTTACTGGTCTGAGCTCCTTGTTTGTTGATTCAGACTCCATCTTGAAAACTAGGCGTGATAAACATTGCGAAGATGACGTCACAGCTATCGACCTCAGGGCTCTGGGAATCTGAATTTTCTTTTAAAGACAAGATATTTACATCTTTTAACGTGGCATTTCATTTGAATCCGTTTCCTGATCTAAAATGCCGAAGAATGCTTGGAGATCGAGAAAAAAATGGATCTTTAACTCGCAGAATGCGTCTGTCTTGTAAAAAACCAGAGTCAGATGACAAGCAATCGAAACAGGTCTCAGCTGGTGCTAAGAGATGGACGAGGATGCAGCTCAGATCTTGAGTGGCGAAAGAAAAAAGGAATGATGCCTGCCTGGAGCCCCTTGAACTTTACATAAACATTTTCACTTGGTTTCACTTAAGTTTCGGAAATCTTTCTTTTCCCTCTACTAGAGAACCCAGAGCTGGTCTGTGTTTGTTTACTTGAAAGTTCGAGAAATTGGCTTCACGATAAAACATGAAAATCGTGACGATTTTTGTAGTTCTTGTCATTGTAACGAATCAGCACAGAAACCTTAGGGTTGTTTATTGTTTTATACGTCTTACTGTTTACCACTTTAGAACAATAGTCAGTTACCAAAGTCACGTAATGAAAACAACCGTCGGGAAAATAAACAACATTTATACGTTCCACAGACAATTATATATTTTAATTCGACTTCTTCTCTGTCTTCTTCTTCTTCTTCTTCTTCTTCTTCTTCTTCTTCTTCTTCTTCTTCTTCTTCTCCTCCTCCTGTTTCTTCTTCTTCCTCCTATTCTTCCGTTCCTTGTATCATTTTTTCAGAAAGAAACGTGTGAAATCTTAATTGGTATTATGTTATGGCATAACCTTCCCCGCAGTGCACTGAAAAAATCTTCCATCTCAGTCCCGAGGCTTTATCTATTCCTTCTTATATGAGATGGCGCTCCATTGTGGAGAGGGAGGAATTTGCATTATGTATTTCCTGTTATGAAAACCGTCGGCTCATCGAGTTTTATGGGCAGAACACTACCTTACAGCCCATACACGCTTCTCTACACGTGTCACTATTATTACTGTGATAATCAACATGTGTTTTTTCTTTCTTCTTTCTTACTTTCAGATTTTGCACATGTTGTAATAAAGTGTGTTTCTTTATTTTCAGGACGAGGTGATAACGATATGGGAAATGAACAGCCATTTGCCTCATTTCCTGGAGATATTTATCATGTCTTTGTGTGTTTTTTCCACTGTCTTTAATTAATCTGTGAATTGTTTTCCCCATGATTGGAAGGAATATGATGAATTTTTAAACATGTTTGAGAGCAAAGAAATAATGATATAGTACGGACGCCCACTAATTAAGTCTTCAGTGAATAGAAAATGATGAACTTCTTTTGTTTTTGCAACTCTAAGTGATGTGGAGGAGTCAGAATAAAGAGAGAGAGAGAGAGAGAGAGAGAGAGAGGGGGAGATCGACGAAGCGAGTTGAAAAAGATGGAAGAAGGACTAGAATTTATGTTGAGTTACTTGCCATGGATGAGGAACTGTCGTACTGATTTACGCAGCATATGTTTTTTGCTCTTGTTCTTATGGGGGACAGTACTTGTGCAATCCAGTTTGTTGTATTATTGTTGTTGGTGGTGGTGATTGTAGTAGTGATGATGTTATTCAAATGTGTGCTGTCATTATTGTTGTGGTGGTGGTGGTGGTGGTGGTAATCGTGGTAGTGGCTGTTCCTACCGCTCGTAACGTGATTCAATTGTCCTATGACTATCTTACACATTTTATTTTTAATCTGCTTTGATAGTATTAGTATTTTACCAAATATTGTTTCCTGACTCGTAATTATGTTGGCATGGTATATTTTTCGAAGTGATTATATTGGTTGGATAGCCAGAATACCAGAATATACCTTACAGAAAAAAACAACAACTTCTTTTTCAACTATTTTTTTTTACTTTTCTTTTTGTGTTAATGGGTGAGATGCATATAGCTGGTCGTCACTTTTGAAAATCTAACCTCCTGGCTATCCAGCCAAAATACTCACTACGGGATAGTCTGTCAGCCCAGCCAAAATACTCTCCTCGGGGTAATTTGGCTTGTCCAGTGAAAATAACCTTGTCCTCTTTTTATTGTTGTTTTCAATACTAACTTATCGTTGACCTACTCACTTCCAAAATATTACCGTGTAGTATTTTGTTATGCTGTATTCAATGCTTAATTACTTAACCATTGACCTAAAACCTTACCGAAAATGATCCTTAACCCCATTGCACATGGTTCGAACGCATCAGCATGTTCGTCATCATCCTGAACTGCGTCACGCTGGGTATGTATCAGCCGTGCAATGACGAGGTGTGCAGCTCCATGCGGTGCCGCATTCTGGAAGGGTTTGATCACTTCATCTTTGCCTTCTTCGCCGTCGAAATGGTCATCAAGATGATTGCTATGGGCGTCATTGGCAAGGAGACGTACCTGGCAGACTCGTGGAACAGGCTGGATTGCTTCATCGTGGTTGCCGGGTAGGTTCACAAGTTTCTAGACTTTCCATTGGTTGGCTTTTTTTTTTTTTTTTTTTTTTTTTNTTTTTTTTTTTTTTTGTATTTTGGTTTATTTCTCAGTGTAGTCGAAAATAAATATTATTATGAATGTTTAGCTGGTCAAGAAAATATGTGGTTCATCTATATGTTAAGACGTGTTCGTTCGTATGTTTTGGTTGACATACAGGATTCTAAGAGATTTTTTTTTTATGAATGCATTAGAGAAAATGTAAACCAGGGCTTGAAATTCAGTGTTAAATTCCCAGGACAATGAGTAACTGACATGTTCCCATGCTCACACTAATTTCCTGTCACTTACGCAGTCTACTTGCATTGTCGTATTACCTTGGCTAACACATCCCCCCCCCCCCCNCCCCCCCCTACTCGGCGTTGTCAGACTGATGCACAGATTACTAGTCAAGGACAAGGGTAGCTGCTTAAAAAGCGTTCACCAGTATTCAAATTCTCCTGACTTGCAAACAAAAAGATACAGTCGACTGCATGTATTCGCAATCCGGATAAACCTAAGTTTTATTTAATCGCAACATTATCCACATGACAGCTTATTATATTTCTTTTTACATCAAAGTCACTGGATGATCGCAACTGTTTTTCACTGCAACTTTTCGCTGCTCCCGAGGAGCTGCGGTTAAGTGAAATAGACTGTATTTCAAGCCCTGAAACTGTATGTGTTTGAGAGTTCGAATTTTCTCCCACAAGCCACACCTTTTCTGAAATCCATGTGTCCTCATGACCAATCTCTTCTACAAAACAGTGTGGCATTGGAATAAGGCAGTGACTTTGCCAAACGTAAAAAAGAAATATGCATCTCTGATGCGCTTTCTTCTTAAGCTAAAATGATTCAGTTTCCGCTTTTGAAACTTTGAACTCGGCTGATGTGTTTAGGTTGTTTGTTTTCAATATAATGTTATTTAGAATCAATGAGACATGGGTGTTCTCTGTCAATGATGTTAAAATCACAAACAAAAAAAATCAGAAGAAATTAAGATTCGGAAAGAGTTTTTTGTAGTCTACACACCTGGTTCTTAATCGGACATCAAAATTGAATAGAGAGTGCCCATTACATGAATATGTGCACATTATGAAAGTGAATCTTAGAGAAATAGTTAAAGATTTTGCAGCCTTTCATTATATATTTGTCTTTACAAACTACCTTGTTATGCTTATTTTAGCAATTTGGACAGATGAGTAACTTTGTGGTAGAGTAGAAGTGTTGCAGGGGATACAAATCACAGATTATAAAACTAAATATCTATGAAGTTCTTCTTTATATTTCTGACTAGAGAATTGTATTTCAGTATATTCTTTTACCATGATAATGTTTTACTATAGAAAAGAAGACTGTTCCTTTTATTCGATGAATAAATTTTCATCGTTACAAAAATCAGACCCTTTGGCTCAGTCATGCTCAGTCCAGTTCCCAAATTTTCAAAAGCATGTAATTATTTTTAACTTAATTTATCCCTTAACTCCTACATCCCAAAATTTAATTTTCCCTCAAAGCAGTGTGCTGAATTTTACTGTGCGCAATGTTATGTAATACCAGTACCATTGCAATAATTATTTCCTATGATGGTTCAATGGTTTTTACTTTTAATATTCATTATACTTACTGTATTATCAGTTTTAATCGAATGCTCTCTCTCATAGTAGCCAGTATTTGCTGTCTCTGCAAACTGTGTTATTTGTGTACCAAGTAACAAACAGGACTTGCCAAATTTAGAGTTTATCTTGAGCTTCAAGCAAGGAACATACGCTTAGCCTCTATCAGCATAGATCTTAGAGAGTGACCATTCTGCACCCTAAACAGTTTGCTATTTTTCCTCGATGAAATGTCACGATTTGCCTGCATTCTACTATTCAAATGACGGGGGGCTCGACTTTTCATGTGTTGCTATTATTTCTGTTATTATCCTTTCATATCCCAGAGCGTGCATTGAACATTTTTTTTTATTTGCCACATAATGATAGATTTTAAAAACAGCCTTAAAATGTTGTTATCATCGTTTTGCATTGTGTCGAGAACATTTCCCAACTTTGCTCGAGTTTTTTGTTTTTTTTATAAACCTGGTTTAGATCTCTCAACTGACACTTGTGCCGTTGTCATCCATCCATCCATCACTCTTTGTCTCCGTTTCCCTCCACCTTACCCCCTACCTTCCCCTTCTCTGTCCTCCTCCTTCCCCGCATTTCTGGTATTTGTTCGTTTGAATGTTTATTCATTTCAATGTACTACTCATCTATAACTGGACGTCAGAATGTTTATCTTATGTTGATGTCTTCAATAGCTAGCGCACCATGAATTCAGCTGTCTGTGGTTTGGGTCCTCTTGCTTGTTCACAAAAAGACAAAAAAAAAGACTGAAACAAACTCAGACGGGTCTATGAACTTTGTTTAATGAATTTTTGTTTTGATCCTTTCCCATCCTGTACTTCTTTTACATTTTTTTTTGTTTTGCATTTCTCCCCCTACTAAAACGCACAAGCTGGGTATTTAAAAAGTAGAAATGATTCTGTAAGAATGAAACAAATCGAATGCTTCCATTTAGACAGTCATGCACATTTTACGTATATCCAGTTTTTGCCCTCTGACATGAAAGTTCTCCGAGTGGTGTACTGGCAGACGATCCTTGTTTGTCTGTTTAAAAATAAATCAGCGGTTACGGTACATTATCACGGGAAATAAACACAACGAGTGAATAACATCTTGCAATTTTTCTACTAGTGCCATTTTTGTGATTTGATTTTACTATGGTTGCTACCTTATTAGGTCTAGGCTACCTGGAAAACAAAAGAGTTATTACAGTACAAACCATTTTCGCATTTTAATAGCAAAAAAAAACTGCGAATATCTGGATCTAAATGAACTAGTGCAGCTTTGCAAGAATAATTCTAACCAACAAAGTTCTGGACATCTTGCAAACGTTGCTTCAGCACTACGCCATTTTGAATTGGACACATCTCGCAATTCCTATTTAGGTCAAGGCAAAACAGTAATGCTATCAAACACGATTCATTGCATAATCTATTTTTATGTAAGCCCAGGTAGGAATTTTTTGCGCCCATACCTGCTTGCAAAAACTTCAAACAGTTCTGTGAAAAATTAGATAATAAGCTTCTCTTTTGTACTGTGGTAAAGCAACACTGGCGTTGTCAACACCAGTCCTCTTCTGCATAATAGGATCAAGATAAACAAAGAATACTCGTCTAAATCGAGACTGGCCGCGCGTCGAAAATAGCTTACGAATATGACAGCATTGATTATTAATGCCCTATCGTTACAGATCGTTATGAGTAGCGAAATCGATTATAACTGTCGTGGACGCCTGAGGGAACATAACAATAATTTAACAGGATTTTCATTATTGCGTGCCCAGCACGCAAGACACACGTGACAGAATAACTCCTTCGATCATTGATGCATTCATAATAATATATAACAAAGAGGGCGTGTCTTAAACTTTTAAACCACCTTGATGTATTGTCATGACGTCACCAAAATATTCCAGTAATCCTAAGATGTCAAGGTCAAACTCAGTGAATATTATTTACTTTTCATGGGCTTTGAACAGTTAATGAGTGTGTAATACCATGTTTCACAATAATTATCTCTTGACCTAATTTTGTGGCAATAAGTTCTTCTAATTTGAAGTAAGCTTGCAGTTGACGCACTTGACATAGTCCATTTTAATAAGAGATATACATTTCACTATTACTTTAATGCACAAATCTGAATCTCCATGTTTCAACAAAACTTGAAGAGGAAACATACGCACATGATCTGTTTCAATGGAAAATCCGGTCACAGGTGCTGGCCTCAAAGTCTAGGCAAATCAAAAAAAAAAAAAGTTACACTGAATTCCCAAGCGAATAATTATTCTGTCATATTTTGACACCATATTGTGAAAGGAATGATATTTATTAAAGTGTACATACAAGGTTTTGAGGCATTATAGAGAGTATGAAAATAACAATGTGTGATTTACGTCATGTGTTGTAACGTAAATGCTAAAAGCTTTGCGTGATCAAGGGGATCTACCATATCCGACTTCATCAACGCCCTTACTTCAATCTGAACAGTAAACTGATCCCTACTGTCAACATTTTGGATAAACGCGACTTTATTTTAACAACTCCGCTTATTGCAATTTCTGCTTTTTTATTTTTGTGCAATATTTTTCAGATCATAATAGCATCTTACGAGAGAATTGCACCATTGCAACTCCTCGTAATAACAATTTTTACATGCTCCAGAAGTGCTATGCTCAAGCGGAGTCTTGCTTTATTTTTTACTTTTAACGCTTATTTACGAACGTTTCGCTGATTTGTGGTTCCAAATGTCACGTTACATCCCTGGTCGGTGCTCATTTTTTGTAATAGCCGAGGAAGCGTTAAAACAGGGGCTAACCAGGTGCACACGTCAAATCAGGTTTGGCTTGCATCGATCTGCCGGGTTCTGAATTTTACATTACCTTTCTCGGAAATTGGCCAGTTCCAACTTTTCTTTATTTTTACAGTCGCCCTCACTTATTCCAATCTCCTTAATGGCGACTTCTACTTAATCACAATATTTTTTAGACATTACCTTTCCTAAAATATAAATGGCACGGCAAAATCACAACTAATTTTAGATGGCAGCCTCGTTCATGCTCTGTAGGAGTTTTGATTAAGCGGAGTCGACTGTAATTTCGTGTATCTTTGTGTTCGATTAATATTGTATTCATGTGGAAGAATAGGATAGTGTGTTTATGAAGACAGGGGGTTTATAAGCACATCTATTGGACTAGCTGTTGTTCAGACTGTTTGTGCAAAACGCGCTGTTGTGTTGGTCTGGTCTCTGTACTGTCCGCACGCTTGATCTAGAGACAAGAACATACGGTCCTCCATGAAAACAAAACACATAATGCCGTTTTCGAAAAAGAAGAAAAACAGATTCTAAGCGAGTCCGTTGTTTTTTTTTTTTCAAATTTTCAAGAACGTGTTTTTGTTTTGTTTTGGTACCTGCCTATTTCAGTGAAAGGTTTTCAACACTTTTTAAGTTTTCAAATTCTAAAGATTAGTGCATAAAACAGTTTGTCAGAAATTCATGGCTTCCAAACTTGAAGGCTTCTATTCTTTTTCGTTTGGCTTTGTGTGTGTGTGCGTGCGTGCGTGCGTGCGTGCGTGCGTGCGTGCGTGCGTGCGTGTGTGTGTGTGTGTGTGTGTGTGTGTGTGTGTGTGTGTGTGTGTGTGTGTGTGTTCTGCACCTTGAAACTGAGATAACAGTCTGCCTGTTTTCATGTATGTGACTGATGGTCAGAGGAAATATCTGATATTCATTTGTTAGCGCCGTTTACGTCTGACAAGTAAGTCGGATTCGAGTGAGGCTGATTTAAATCGAACTGACACCATCATTTGATATCACGACTGACGTCACAACATGTCGGGACTGACCTAGTTTTCATTGTTGACACCCTCCTTCTCTCTCCTCGGCCTGAAGAACAGTCAAGCCTCAAGCCAAATATGGATGGCCTCATGTTTTATGATGCGGGAACAGCGAAATAGAAAGAAAGGATGAAAAATAAAAAACCGTGCAAAGAACAGCTAAGTTCCGCAGACGTATTCAGTTCCAGCAATCTCTCAGAGCACGCTTGTGAAGTAGTCAAGTAGCTTTTTTTTTGTCCTGAATCCGATATCCAGGAATCAATAAACTGTGACGTCAAAGGTGATAACAGCGACATTATAACATTAACAAGCCATGCATTTTCTGTGGATGT
Organism: Ellobium chinense; assembly: GCA_033807755.1. NCBI lineage: Eukaryota > Metazoa > Mollusca > Gastropoda > Ellobiida > Ellobiidae > Ellobium > Ellobium chinense. The sequence continues at coordinate 587,938 of JAWQUT010000277.1, forward strand.
TTTTGTTTCGTTGTTTGCTAATCATGATATGGAATTTTAGGACCAGCCAAGTCGTCGGTCGCCGCCATTAATGTAATTATCGGCGTCATCAGGGTAAAAACTATTTTTAGGAGACACATCGATCTTAAAAATGAAATGAATTGTTATGATTGCCTTCATGTTAGCTAGAGGTCATCGCCACCTGTGACTTACTGATATAGTTATGGCCCTTTGATACTTGTAATAGGTGACCCAGATCAAATATTCGTAAACAGTGGTCTACTATTGAGAACATCCCTGCTTCATTCGCCGCGTACAGCACTGTCAGGTCCAAAGATCTCATTATTGATATAATTTTTTATGGACTTTGACCTTTTTTTTTTTTGGCCTTCTTTAGTGGTTTCTCTCTCTCTCTCTCTCTCTCTCTCTCTCTCTCTCTCTCTCTNCTCTCTCTCTCTATCTATCTATCTATCTATCTATCTCTATCTCTTTCTCTGTCTCTCTCTTTCTTTCTTTCTTTCTTTCTTTCTCTCTCTTTTTCTTTCAATCTCTCTCTCTCTCTCTCTCTCTCTCTCTCTCTCTCTCTCNCTCTCTCTCTCTCTCTCTCTCTCTCTCTCTCTCTCTCTCTCTCTTCCTTTCATCATTGTATCTGGGTTTTTTTTTGGACAATTCCTGGTCGTCCTACATTTCAGTGTGCCTGTTCTGGCTGTAGGTCTGAGGCTGGAGCTCCATCTGGTCGCTGTTTTGTTTTGGTCGGTTTTCTCGTCATCAGTGCGCATAAGAGTTAACCTATATCTCATATCCATATGAAAGTGCCAGACTATTTTGTCAATATTCCGGGACTCCAACGCCCAGTTTTGGTTAAGGTTTAAGAGAAGGGTTAAGGGCAGAGTTAAGAGGAAGAGAGGAGCGAGGAATACGTGTGGCAATTCCCAGACATAACTATCGTGTACTTTCTGTTTCCTAACCTTACCTCTAACATTAAACCGTGCACCAGGTGGGCGCGTGCTGGGATATTGCCGTTGTTTTTATTTTTGGAGAGATGTCTGTTTCTTGGCGATGGTGTTAAAAGGTGCTGGCGAAACAGGCACTATGAAAAAGCGGTAGACAGCACCACTGAGGTACTAAGATGGTGAAGTGACATAGGCCGAGTTTTGATGTGGACAGCCAAACTTATTTTCACGTTCAAGCTGCGAGTGGACTCACCTTAAATTTAAGGTTCTTTTTTTTTCTTGTTTCGTTAAAAGTTTAAACGCTGTTCGGGTCATCGTCATTTATGATATCCAGCTTCTGTGTAATCAAGTCGTCCTCCACCATGAAGGCAGTTTGCTTTATTTTTATATACCTGATGGCTGAGAAAAAAATTTAAACAGTTAAAATATGAGACAGATTTATAAGCACATTAGCAGATACATAAGAAGCTTAATACATGTCTTTAATGTTTCACTAGTGACATATTCATAGCCCCTAGATAAGTGAAATTTGCAGCATCTTCGAATGTTTGTTAAAATTTCAGTGGCATAAGATTTTATTTTTGTAAGTTTTTTTGTTGTTTTTTTTTGGGGGGGNGGGGGGGGGGGGGGGGGGACGCCCGATATATTTAAATTTATAATTTCAGGCAAGCTATGATTAATAGGTTTTTAATATCTCACCTAGATAATTGAAATTTGCAGTATTAGCAAACAATCCCCATCTGCTAAGGTCTGTTAAAATTTCAGCGGCATGAGATTTGATTTTATTAAATCAATATATAAGAGCCTAGCACACACGATTTTCTTTGTGCTGGATCAAAAAAATAAAATAAAAATCACTCTTAGCCTACATCTCGGGCGGTTTAGACCGCTTCTAGGTGGTATCTTCGGAGCTCAGACCGCTCTAGGCCTATATTCTTACCACGTGGGCTGACCGAGGCATTTATTTACTGGTACTGAGGCGCCTGCGTGTGCACGCTGGAGCAAGGCAACGCGGCATACTTGCGGTCACGTGCTGAGGCATCCGCGAGGACTCCTGGCAAATTCGGAAGGCAACTGGTGTGCACAGGTGCAATTGTTGTTTCCTTTGCGAAATTAATGAGCATCATCACGAAAAGGAGAATCGTAGACAAAGAAAATTTTGGATAGCCCAGGAAAAATGTGGGTCATGCAGCGCGTTCCTAACTTATGCTAGCTAGGCAATTATTAGCATTATATGTATATTTTTCTTTCCTGCTTGCGAATGTATTAAAACTAAAATAATTTTTCGTGAAGGATAAAGCACTGCAGTATGAAATTTTGCAGATTAATAGTGTATTCGTTTCTCCGCAACAACTTCCATCTTAAAACGCAAGATGATAGCGTATTGGTGTATTTACAGTAGACATGGGAAGTAACCTCAATAAAACTACTTTGGTCAAGTTTCTTTGTTTTAAAAAAATATACCGTTTGCGAAAAGATTGACGCCAGATGATCCCTTCTCTCGCTTGATTAGTAGGGTCAAATAGTCTACTTTACCGACCGGGACTGTCTGATCCTAACTGATGAATGACATCCCGCTGACCCGTTGACATTTGGGATTGTGTAGACAGACAGTCTGAGACAGACTAGATCTAAGCCCTTGAAACTTCTTTTTACGTCAGTAAACGGAAGGCCAAAATATATATTCAAGTCGTGTTTGATTATTTCATTCATTAGTCTACGGCTGCATTTGGGTGTTGTTTGGATTTGTTTGTATTTCGGCTTATATGCGTAATCATCGCTAACAATCAGCATAGAGCAACTATGGTGCCAGACGATCCATGTGTAGTTACATGAAAATGCCTTCACCGCTGAGGTAATTTCCGATAACCTAGGTAGAACACTGGTGAGGCGTGCTATCCAGTCTGTCAGTCATTGTATGCAGTGAAATCAAAGCGATGACGCAAATAAACGTTTGTATCAGCTTGATTTTGCGGACGCAACGGTTGTCAAACCACAGCGGTCATGTGAAACTCTTACTATTGGTGATGCATTATATACCTTGGGTTTTTCGCCTTGCAGGTCCTTATACATATATAATGCTATTTAAGAAATAACGAAATAGAAAAGAGCAGGGGAATTCGAAAATCTTCCATAAAAACCGGGTTTCCGTTTTATCGGTGGCCGTTGTAAATGTGTGTCATTAATTCTGGAACAAAGCTATAAGGTACCATGTTGGCACAAAAGCACAAAATCGATGCTGTGGAGCCAGTTCAAGCATTATTGGGTAGAGTTTCCATTTAACATTTTGCTCATCCTCTTACGCTTCGGCAGAGCTTGAACTGAATGACCGGAAGGTTTACATCGATTAGACCAGGGGTTCCCAACTTCTTCAGAGTAGGGAACAATGCCATGTTATAGTGTGAGGGCGTTGTTTTTAATTGTTGGCGCTCTTTTTTTTCTTTAGAACGATGCATTACTGTGAACAGTGCAAAGTACAGTAGTCAATGGTTTTGAAAGGAAATTCGCGGGAGGCAGAGGCTGAAGTTTGGTTTAAACAGATTTCGGTTTATACAGAGAAGCGTGTAAAAATGGGACACTAGACGTGGCTTCCTGTTTCCGTTCGTTTTAGTGGTACTTTCAGTTTAACCGTCTTCGTTTTAACCCATGTACATTATATTATCGATATAGTCCGCAATATTTGGAAGGCCAATTTATCTTACATCCTTGTAAGGGTCATGTTTTGATTCTCAGACCAGAGGTAGGAGACCCCTGGAGAACGGGGAAGACGAATAATTATTATTGTACACAAAAGTTTGTAAGTGGCTGCCATTGTGGCAGAAAGATATCCGAGACTGAACTGAAGAGCATGACGTCAGACCTGTTGATTGAGATGAACGTCTTTCATGGGATACGGGCTCGTCTTAGGCAGGAACAAAAGACATTTTCAGAAAATGGATGAGTGTTATTTGATGTCTCTTCTGTAGATATTCTCCGCGACATTATCGTTATTTCTCCACCAAGAAGGCGAACACACGAGCCATTCTGATTAAGAATCAGTATTTGAGTTATGGTCAGCTCTCAATTTGTAGAATAATGACTGAAACTTCATTACTGCGGCACTCATTTCTCTTGAGAATCGCAAGCACGCACGATGGACTTGCCAAACCTGATTGACCTATGAGGAAGTTAGATAATCACACTCTAGATGAAATACTAATTAATTATATAAATGGTGACATTTTCTTTTAGCCGACTCTTGACAGATGAAAAGTGTTTAATAAATAGCTTAATTGTGTGTTCTCCAAGACAGTATCCTGGTGACAAGAGCAGGTTTATTCATCCTCAGCACTAGACTACCTGTTTCTGCCATTACAGACGTCTAATGGTTTATCGTTCTTCAGTTGAACAGTTCTCGAAGATTTAGATGGCGGACAAGTGGCAGAGCAAGAAAAAGAGAGAGAGAGAGAGAGAGAGAGAGAGAGAGAGAGAGAGAGAGAGAGAAGAAGAAGAAGAAGAAGTAGATCTAGATAGCAGAATAGATAGAGAGAGCATTGCAAGTCGACTGTGTTGGTCTGATCCAGTCTGGCTTTAGATATTTTGTCACCTCTGTTTACAAGTGTCCATATGGATACGCCCAAAGTGTACCTGGCTTAGTGTTAGGTCAGTGTTGAGCACCCGTGAGAACGTCCTTGTACAAAATCTGAGGTTCTTTCTCTTCCCTAACCTTGTTCCGTAGCTGAACCCTGCCCTTAACCCAACCTAAGCACACCTCGATATAATCCCATGAATTCACTACATGGCTGCAGAGCACTTCTAAAATGAGATGACGATTTCTTGCCGTGTGGAATAGCCGGCCCAGTTCGAAGAAGAATACTACGCTTTGCTTTTATCACTGTTGCCACTTTTTTTTCTGTTGTGTGACTGCTGGTGCTTTCTGGGGATTGGGGAGGTGGCTCAAGGGTCAACGTCCATTCTTCTTCTTTTGTTCTGAGAGATAAGCTTTCTATTGTGAGAGAGGGGCGGTACTCTTTGCCCTTCAGCGTGAGTACGTGGCTGTCTGTATTCAGAAGCCAGTCAATAAGAGAAGCACTGCTGGCATTGATTTGGCTGCTGGTGAACCTTGGTCTCTTGGTCAAGTGCTTTTATGTAAATGGAAAGACCACGGCACATCACATCATAATAGCCTAGTGCGCTCGCACTTCCGATCATTCGGATAATTCGGAACATTAGTAGAATTCTTATCTTTTTAAAGGGACATGAAGCAAAATGAGGTAATATCTGCACAGGGCTATTTCAAATTCAAAATTTTAAAAAAAAACCATTGTTTTAGCCTCTGACGAATATTCACGGATGTTGCGGTTTTGCAGAACAAATGGTTTGCCTATGGGGGTGTTATTCATGGATATTTTGAAATGTTCACCACTGTGTCCTTTTGGAACAAAATGAAATCAGATTAATTTCCTTTGATGACAGTTTCACTGAAAGCTCTATAGAATGGCAGTGCTAACTGTCCGTAATTCTTGAGGTCTGACAAATTTCAAAGCAAGGCGACATAGTCTTGTACACCCAATATCTGATCTTCGTGTCCAACCCCAAAACTGTAATATGCCCTGATGCCAATTCCCAAATCGACCCTGGATTTGGAGAGGGACTCTCGTTCGGGTCAATGGTTGCTGTGTTTGGAGGACTTGTAAGAAATTCTTCTTCTGTTGTTTTTTTTTTCTTGCCATCACTTTGATGTCAACAGACTCTTCGTCCCGTGCGAATTTCTTCCTTCAATGCATGTTTGGCAGAAGCCCGGGATTCTCCCACCTGTGTTCTTAGATGTGTGTACAGAGCAGGGGTAGGGAAAAGGCAGCACCAGATGGAGAGTCAAAGGTCAATGTCAGGGGAATTTCTAGAGGATATTTTCTTTTCCCTAATCCTGCTTCTAACCCAAACGAATTGCATCTTGGAAGGGTTCCCGGATTTTGCTGCATTGTTCTTGTTTCTTTCTGTTTCCTTCCTCCTTGTCTGCTTCTGCCTTTGAAGAATATTTTTTCGTATATTTGTCTCTCATTCTCTTTCACTGTCTTTAAATTGTAATACCTGCCCCCTCTCTTCGATTGGCCGGTTGCATTTCATCTCTCTCTCTCTCTCTCTCTCTCTCTCTCTCTCTCTCTCTCTCTCTCTCTCATAAAGTAAATCTATTTCTACATTGCCTGCGGAAACAGCTGTGGAAAGTTCAGTCATTATATGTATTGATCTACGGTCCAAAGTCTGTAGAGACATAACTGAGGCCTTTCAAATGTCTGCGTATCCCTAGGATTGATTGACGCATGTTTTTGGGTCAATCATGTTCCTGAACCAGGCAGCTGCTAGACGGGGTTAAGCTAGGTGATGTTTGCTGCTGGCCAACAAATCAATCCATGAATCAAACATGCTGGTCGGTGCAGTTTCTAACAATCCAAAGCGAAGACAATCTTGCACGGAGTAACCTTGGACTTTGTTTCGCTGCCATGTTATTCATTTCACCGTGACTCAATATTTATTAGACTGATCAGCTGTAACAGGAGTATGCTCAACACTGCGATAGTACGGCTAATTGAAAGGGAGGAAAAGCAAACGCAGAAGAAAAGTAGGAAAGATAGGGGTAAGAAGAGAAAGTAAGACAAGAAAAAAAAAATGTGAAGAGGAGAAAAGAGAAGACAATGGAAACGCAAGATTAATGATCGGAAGAAGGCAAGGATGAAGAAACCAAAAAAGCTGAAATGGAGGAAGACGAAGCAGGAGTTGAAGAAAAATTGCATCATTATAGATGAATCTTTCAACACTGGAACCTGAGGCGCGTAGCGAAATTAACCATACGGGCTCATGGGCTTAAAGTTAGCCACATTTATTCAAGTATTCGCCCATACAATAATGCATTTAACATGCGTGAAACCTTCATATATGCCGTTAAAAACTGTCGTTCTTGTTTACATTATTTTAAACCCAGAATGTTTAAAGTATTAGGCTTAAAGTGAGCTAATGCTGTTGCATTTCAGGGTATCAACAGCGTTGTTTTTTTCATTTGGCTTGCAAGGGCCATATAGGAATAGGATTCGATGTTCCTAAGCATTTGGTAAACATAGACGAGTCTGCGTTGGCTTTTTTTTTCCTTTTTGGTCTAGACTTTATTCAGGAGCTTTAGGCTTTATTTAATGACGATGTGTTCCAAAACCGGCAGCTCTCTTTCTCTCTGCCTGTCTGTCTGTCTATCTGTCTGTCTCCTTCCCCACCCTGCCCTCCCTCTGAGAAGATGAAGAGCCTGGAAAATAGTATTACTCGCCCCTTGATTACGCAGTCTATAATTAACACATAATCGGCTTCAGCGATGTCAAAAATAGCCCGAAAATATTCGCCCATCAGGCAGAAGCGTCCGATGCGCAAGGAAAAATAACTCTTTATAAGACTTGGGGAGATACTCAACGGCTGTCCTATGCACCGTCCTCAGGAAATGGATTTCATTAGTTCAGGGAAGACCAGGTCCCCAAATCAATGTTAACATGTCCGCCTACCCGTCCCCATTTGCGGCAGGCGCAATTAGGAACCGTTCCTGCGTAAGAAATATTACGACATTTACAGTGGATATTATTGCGCAGAATTTTTACTCTTATTAACCAGTCTGTAACGTATTCTACACCTTCGCTTGGTGTCGCTATTTTTAGTTCTTTCATTACTCGGTTTCATAATCCGCATTCTGTCCAGTCTGCTTCACCGTATCTGGAATCACCATTTCGACACTGAAATCTGATTTGAGCCAGCGGGTGAGAAAAGACAGACATGCAGGCATCTAGGCAGGCAGATCCACAGGCAGACAGATAATTTTCTACGTTGGGCAACATCGAATTATCACCTCTTATTATGGGGAAAGGACGACAAGTTCCCAGAAAAGACATTAACTCATACCAACTTTATTCCCCCCCCCCCCNCCCCCCCCCTCCTTTTTTCTATACACAAGAAAATCACATTAAATTATACCATATTCAGGGACATAAAACGCTTGATAGCAAACAAAATTTTGTAGTATTTGCATAGAATATTTTGTTCGAGAAGTATAATTGGCTTTTTTTTTTTTAACTTTGTTTTTATATTTTGGGAGGAATGCTTTAAACCGGATATTAATAGAATGCTTAGTATGGCTTTGGTACCCGGAGGAGTGTGTGTGTAGAAATTACATAGATTACCATTAAGATTTATGTGTTGAATGAAATGATGCTTTTTCTCAGATTTCACGCTTGAGATATCAGATGTGTGCATAATGGAAGTCTTTTTTGCTTTCTTCCCTAGAGTAGGCTAGACTAGTTTTCAATTTTTATTTTTTTTTTAAATTTAGGCCAGAGTGGATTCTATTCAGCCATAGTTCTTAGTTAATCTAGTACGTTTTCTCTACACCCAGGCACACATAATGTATCCTTTCTCTTTCGCACTCATATTTTTTTCAACCCTCCTCTTACCTGCCACACCCTTGTACCATTAGACAGATTATTATTGCAGTTCTGTTAGAATCACGAGAGCTAGCGATGTTAAAACTATGAAACTAGTCTAGATTTCACTGTGTTCAATTCACATGAAACATGTCTGTATTTCCATGTTTGACGGAGACCCATATTCTATGTATTACTTATTTCACGCGAGTTATATCTATTATTTATTTTTAAAATACTGAGTTTGTTTCTTTCATTTATTTATTTGTTTGTTTACTTTGTCGTGTTCGCCTGTCACTGGGTAGTAGAATGGAGGCATTTCGAGAAGTTTTGTACTTACAGTTTTGCGCGGTATCATTCCCTAAGCAATCCATCATTCAGCCTTTTCTACTTCTAGATAACAACACAACTTGAAGAACATTTTTTATTATCCCGACCTCGTTATTTTTTTTCCATTGTCCTAACTTTTCATGTTTTGTCTACAATAACAAATAGAAAAAGAGTCACAAAATCGGCCATCTAGTGCTGTGGAGTCAATTGATATTATTTGATTTTCAAAGTCCCTTCCCTCTATATTGCTTTCTCCGCTCGTCTGAGTTGTCTGTCTCGATGTTTACTAACATTCAAGATACCGAACTGAATTATGTGGCAGGGAATACCGTTCGTTTTTTCTTGAACCACTGCAGTAAAATATCGAATAAGCCTACTGCATACTGAAAATCCTGCAGGAATTTTTGAAAGCGGAAAAGTAATTGGTTTTACATAAATACGAGTTGCTCCTGCAGTACTGATTTTGGGAACTGAGAAAGTCGGAGAATTTTTTTTTTTGGGTTAGGAGGGTGGGAGGATTAGAGAATGACATTAGTAAATGAAGAGGTATATTTATACGGTTGTCGTAGTTGTCTTGAAAATAATTTGTTTTTCAGTTAATTCTGTGGTTAAAAACCCAACAGCAACATTTTGCTTTTTAATTTTTACACTTACAATTCTAACCTTTTTTTGTGTTTCGTTTCCCGAATTTTCGACGCCCGTGTAGAGTGGCTGAGTATATTGTGAACAAGTAAGAAAACCTTTTTGTTTACCTTTCACCATTTTTAATCACGTTATGTTTTGGTAGTATCTAGACTAGACCGTTGTTTCGTTCTCTGTTTCACTTCCTGCTTATTCACCTTGTCTTTGTCACTTCCTAAAAGATTGGGTCATTCTAAAACACAGATTAAAATGAATCTTTCCTCAGTGATCGACATTGCTGTTTTTTTTTTAGCTGAATCCTAGTTTCAAAATCCACAGTAAACATTTCCCGTAGGTTTGATTATTATATTTTAAGAAAATGATTTTTTGAATTGGAGTAAATTTTGAAAAATGCTGAAATGATATCGAGTTCCTCGTCAATTTGAATCCACTTGGTCACATTGTTATTGCTGTGATTCGGCGATTCATACCTCACAAGTGAAGTAAGGGCGTTTTATGTTCCAGCCGTTTATTAACGTATGAAAACCGCTTAGCTTTTTGCCTAACACGCCATGCAAATTGGTAAGCATCTTTGGGGTCTTTGTAATAGATCCTGGGGCTTCTCTAAAGTCGTGTTGTTTGTTACCATCAGAATGATCACTTCGGAATTATGTCTTCTGTTTGGACATGTCATCAATATTGTTGTTTATCTTTTTTTTTTTTAGTATTCCCCATGTAAACTATATATTGTCATAAAGGGATCAAATTCGTGACCAAATTCTTACGCCATTAAGTTCTTGAACTCCTTCAGAGCTTATTCTGAATAAAATTATGCCAGAAAATATTCCTTTTCGACCTTTTACGTCAACACAGACGATATGTGCAAAGAATTGCAAAAATGGACGTAAGCACATCATAGTCGTCCACCGTCTACTGATCAATGAATAGTCACATTACAACTTATGGCATTGCTCTGTTGGTATTCACTCTATTGGTGATTAACTGATTATGCTCTACACATAAACACATAATATTGTTCAGAGAATTATTCCTTTTAATACTGCAGCTCATAACATATAAAATCTGTAATGAAACAGAAGATGGTTCCAACCCACCGTCAATCCCTCATCCCCACTTCCCCCTTCTTTTTTGGGTTCATCTCTTGCAAGAAAGAACAATAACGTATTGGCAAGAAAAGGCAAGCTGTTTGGGAGAATAGAATTAGATTTATTAGTGAGTCTTGTTTCGACACGATTTCGTATCTCTGACGCTACATGAAGACTGCGAGGTATGAGGAGATGAAGACTGCGAGGTATGAGGAGATGAAGACTGCGAGGTATGAGGAGATGAAGACTGTGAGGTATGAGGAGATGAAGACTGCGAGGTATGAGGAGCTGAAAGCCAATAACACTGTGACCAAATCAAATCCACTGCTCTCATCATCAGCATTGTGGCATCTCAGCGTCCTTGAACTTGACCTAATATGCTGAGCTGCCAATGGCTTCTTACTTCCAGCGTGACATCTTTATTTTGTCCAAATTATTCTTGGAAATATATCCCTCCCTCCCCCCCTCCTCCCCAGCTTTGCTTTTCACGTCCAGCTTCCTTTCTCAGGGATTTCATTATTTTACCAAACAAATGGCAATTTAATTCAGTATTTATCCCTTGCTCTCACGCACCAGCTACGCCGTTATTTGCACTCAAACACTGATAAGGGTCTCACTGAATCCTGAAAATTAAATCGCTAATGGCACATACCGGCATATTTTTGTTTTTGATAAAGAAAATCTTCGACATCAGATCCTTTTTATTTTATCATCTTTCTTTTTTAAAATAAACTCTTTGCATTTCTTGGTGGGGTGGGGGAAGGAGGGGCCTTCAGAGTTCCAGACTAAATGCCCAAGGATATATCTAAGGAAACCTGCTTTCACCAGAAGACATCACCGTTGGTTGTTTTTTTTTTATTGTTGTTGTTGTGTTGTTGTTTTTTTCATTAATGAAATAAATCTTCTTGCAACAATCATGGCCTCCTCAACATGGCTAACACGCTCGGGGTTTTTGTTTTTTTTTCTTTTATTTTTTCTGTATTCAGTGGGACCCGTATCAGTGATTTACGATTTGATTTTCTCGTGCTCTCTTGAACGTTTTGAAGCTTGCAGGCTTATATTGATTTCTTAACACCACGCCCCTCCCCTACCCCTTTATCGTTCACCTTCAATCATCCGCCCCATACCACTAGATCATCACGGCGCTTCCACCACATTCCACATCACTCCTATCCTGTCATTTTCTTTGCACCTTTTTTTCTTCTATACTTTTGTTATTGCAACTCATGACCGTTTTTTTTTCCCCTTTACCCCAGCTTGAATCTTGACCAAAGTCTGCACGTGCATGTTGCATGATAAAAAAACACATTGCATGTTTTCTGTGTTGTTCGTTGTCCGTGCATGGAGCATGTTGCACGCGCATGCGCTTTCTGCACGAGAGCATGTTGCGGCCATTTTTTTTTTGATGGTGTGGTGCATGTAGTGTATCATTTAAATATTTATGCATGGCAACGCCTTTGTCTGCTGCGAGCACACCCCCCTTGGTATTTATTAATATGTGTGCGCGTGTATGTATGGATGTGTGTCTTTTCTTTTTTACTGAGCCAATAAGCGAATCTAACGTACACATTGCCTGTCTCTTTGCTCATGCGTTAGCACATGCGTGGCACAGAGAAACTGAGAAGAGGAAGACAGAAAAAACATACACTGCGTGATTATGAGAGAATGATATCATAATGATATGCGTGAAAGAAAGAAAGAAAGAAAGAAAGAAAGAAAGAAAGAAAGAAAGAAAGAAAGAAAGAAAGAAAGAAAAAACGCTGGAGAAGGCTAGAGAGACCACTAGAATGTTCCAGGGATTTAGCACAGAGCTTGTCTGAGCTGGTGGCATATGAGTGACATCAAGAGGAATCTACGCAACAGAACCCAGCGTGTAGACTCTAACTTGCGTCATCGGCTACAGCAGGGCGATACAGTGGATTTATCACTTATCGATACAACTCCACGGCAAAGCAATGTATATTTGACAATCACACAACGTTATTATCTTCATCTTTTTGTTCTTTGTGAGCTGCATATTATTAATGGTTGTTTTCTGGCTAATGGATGCTAGTTTCTGTCTGTCTGTCTGCCTGCCTTCTTTTTTTCTGTGCATAAAAATTAATCCCCTTAACGCGTTATTTATTTGAGATCTTGCGCATTCGTACCATCGTAAGAATAACATTAGTGCATCGGTGCTGAACGCACCTTCAGTAGCGTTCACCATGCAGAATCAATGTAATTCTTACAATGATAAGAGATCCCACTGACAATGCGCAAGCTCTCAGTTCTCTCAGTGAACGCCAAAGCTATATCTTCCACCCTTACCATAACCACCATCATGACGAGAATGAGTAGTCATAAAATTATAACCGTGCATCTTTAACAAACGTGAAATATCGATATATAATGCTGTAGCTTACTAAAGCTAAAGAAATGGGAGATCACAAAAGTACTTAGGACTCGATATCGCCCAAATCCCTGCTGCAGACACTTTAGATGCCCTTAACGTCAACTTCAGCTAGAACTCAGGACGACCATCACCCGACCTCTTCCATTTCCCTGCCTTGGGTGAAGAGACCGAATTTAATTAAATTACCTCCGGAGTCCTTAGACACGTCAGAAAAGATTTAATCTGAAATAGATACTTAACACTTTTTTGTTCCAAATTCCTCTATTTCATTCTGAATCTATCTTCTGACATTTTGCCCATACACTGACGACACGAAAGATCATTTAAGTTAACATATTATTATCAGCGCAGAGGGCAGTGGCGGTGCGTCGTTGAAGGCTAGTAGGGCCAAGCCCCACCATTCAGAGCAGGGATAGGCAGATCAGAATTACAGATTTATCCTTATCTCCGAAAGACTTTAAAGGACACTGTCATTTTAGCCCCACCAAGAATGTGAATTACGCACCGCCACTAGCAGAGGGATTGCGCAACGCCATGAGAATTGCAATCCTATTCTCTCTTCAGTATGCAACAAACTTACTGTGCAATAACCTCGTTGAACAAATTATTATAAGCGTTGCTATTGAATAATACCGTTACTTTTAGATCGAACTGAGAATAAAAAAAAAACTGTATATGACGCTATAATTCAGTGTGTTTGCCTGAAAATGCCATTATCAGATAGTGTTATGTATACCAGAATTAACACTGTCAATCTCTAAATTAAAAATGTATACTGCCGAGCTTTTAAGAAGATTGACAGCATCACATATGATTACAATCGCTGTCATAATTCTTATGATATAATGAAAAGGTTTTGTTCGATGAAATGATGAAATGAGTGCGGTCCTGTTGCAAGATATTGCATATATTCATATAGTAGGAGCTCAGGAATTCGATTTTCATAGAAACACTTCATTATTTCGAGTTTTGAACGTGTTTGAGTTCGTGGATAAACTTTGATTTAGAAAATCACGAATTCTATTCGGAGCTTAACAGTGAGTTGAGGCCCTAATGTATTACGTTGGAAATGACACACAGATCAGCCATCCGGCTCGCCAGAAATGCCTGCAGAAATGCTCTGGCTTCTTTTGACAGCCAGCAGAGGAGAAAGCATCAAGAATTAGACCACTGTCCGGTGTCCTACCCGTCCTCACGTATGTCCATCCGGCCACCAGATGGCGGAAATAGCATCCGCTCTCTTCTCTCGGGGCGCTTCGGATCTGGTCTGCACTCCAAAGAACAAAACCAAACAACAGCATCAGTAACAACAATTGCCGCCATTACAAACTTCAGTTTTCAGGTCCTGCATCCCAAAATGCTTGGCGTGTTAGCTTAACGCCCTTACTTCTGCCCCCTGCCGAACGCCTAGAAAATGCTTTCAGCACTGATTACCTCCCCTGCCTCGTGTCACTCACTCTGTTCGGGCGAAGGGACATAAATCACTCTTTTAATATTACTCCATAGGGATACTGAAATGATTGCAGGCTTTCTTCGTCATTAATTCCTATCTTAGAAATGTCAACGTATTTAATGATATGTCACAATAGTAATGCCTTGATTAATCATTCGGGAATTTATGTAGTAGAAATGGTAGATATCATCAGGCCCAAACTGAAGAAATAAAGAGTTAGCCCATCCTCGCATGGGATGCTCAACGAAGGGGCCCTTCATACACTCCCTCTCTATACACCTCTGCCTATTAGTATTACTGCGAACTTTACAATAGATTGCCTTTCCCCTTTAGGAATTTCCTCCATAATTATTGTGAGCGTTGGGATTAGTCCAAATTGTCACCAGAAGCGCTGGGCATTCTGTTGTCGATGAAATTACAGCCCACTATCTCATCCTTGAGCCCAAGGGTTTTGACAATAATCGAGGAATTTGATTTGTACCATAATTATTCCTGAGTAAATAACAAACAGGAAGGCTTGTGAGAATCCCAGTCGACGTCACTTAAGTTTATCGTAGGAGTATCCAAAATGGATAGAAGGATTTCATTTAATGGGTTAATTATTTACCGAATCACCCCGGAGTTTTACCGCATTGCCTGCTATATAGACCCCCAGTATCATTATAATGAATATATAAAAACAAACAACAACAACAACAACGAAAACTGAAACTACTATTTTCATGACGACTATGTTAATTTTGACAGAGCTCTGCCCTTTGACATAGTATTTAGAATAAAGCTAAGGATGCCCAGACTGGTGATAAAAAGGGTCAACGAAATACTTTCACATGACTCCATCCGACCTGGTTTAGACTTAGAAAAAAAAATAAAATCAGTAAGAAATGTTTATTACTAAGTGCATGAGAAAGAAAGTTCGTGGCAACAACATTACTAGTCTACATCTGTTCTACACTAATTTGTGTGTTTAGAAATCGTGCCTCGATATCGAAGCTTGTAATGTAAGCAAAGTTGTGATAGGCCAACGTCTGTTTCCTTATCAGACTATGGGGATTAGATACCCTGATTCAGCAGTACCGGAGGCGGAAACAGTCATGAAGAGAACCGCATTACGAATTCCTAAAAGTGAAATGGAATCCTGGCCAAGCTGAATACATCGTTAGGGTTACCTCACTTTGAGGTCTTCCGATTCGCTGTGTCGGTGGCAATACATACATGAGAGGTCGGAGCAGGGCTGATTACCCAGGCAAGAACTGGGGAGCTGACGAGGGCTGATCTGTTTGTGCACGGGTCCATAACATCTGGTTGGTCATGAATATGTGGACAGAATCACGTTGATTTCAGCCAACGCAAGGACATTGTATGGCCTAGTCTATGCCCAGCGCATTCTTGAAAGGCTTTATTAATAATAGATGATGAACAACGATTATCCATGAATGCTTTTAAGGAACGCGGTGGTTAGCGACAGGCAAAAGAAGGCTGGCTTATCACAGGTCATTGAACTAGGGAACAGTTATGAGTACATTACAGACAGGGCAAAGTAGGATATGACCTCGCGACATGCGTTAACCCTTTTAACATGGATGGGTCGATCATCGGCCCTATGGGACAGGTCTGAAAATGAATCTTTCTTGCGAATGAGATAATTTGCAGAATTACCACAATTTGTAGCCATTATAAATGTAAAATTCTTAAAATTGCTATGAGGTGGAAGGGGTAAGAAACACTGGGAATGAACACAAGTTAAAATCGCTGGTGTCTCTAATAGACCACTCTCAGTTATTACGTATACACCGTCATCCGGGCATCGCAAGCCACAACTCCGGCAAACATTACTTAGGCATTTCACTTTTCCACTGTCCCCGGAATATGATGACTGATGATAATTGTCAGTTACATTGGCTTTCACTGACTGATGCTTTTTTTACTCTGGACAGCAAGATTTGATGACGCATTCACACCACTATTTTGCTTACACCGGAAGTGAGCTTCACTGGCGTTAAGTAATTACGAACGGTCTCTTAATAAATATGTGAATCTGTGGGGGCTGAGGTGGTTATGATTGATGAAGCCGAACGCTGACATTTAAATTGTAAATCTACGTAGGTCTAAATCTACATCTAAGTTACATTCCGGAGTGCACATGTGTGGCATAATAGTTCGACAAAGTGTCACAATGATCATAGACAGGAGACAAACGAAGGGAGAAATATTGAAAAATGATAACGAAATGTTGCCTTAATTCACCTTTCCGAATAAGCCAGCCAGGACAAACAGTCTCATTTTTGTCATGGCCTGCGAGTGACGCTCGAAAGCGTGAATGACTGAGTAATGCCATACCTGATAAACAAATCATGTGATTGAAAGACATGCAGGGTAGAGCTGCTAAGTAATTTTTTTTTTTTAAAATGGGCGGTGCTAGCCTGTTTTTACCCATGTGGAGACCTCAGCTGCAGCTTTTTCGGAAAGGTCAATTCTAAGCTGTGGCTGACCACATTAGAATCCTATTAGACAGAGCTACCCGTTCTTTCATTTGTTATGGATACTGTCTCTAGATGGCGACCATCTTTCATTCTGTACTGGAGTATGCTCTTGACAATAAATAGTGATCGACATTCTGAAGAAAGAGATGTAGATTGTTGTGTATACATTTACTTTCTAACATCAGATAGTGTAGGAAGACAAATGCGTAGTAACAGTAGCTAGCCTAATACTGGAATGGTTATGGTGATTGTAGAGATGGGCATGATAAAGGTGATGAGCGAGGGCGTGATATGTAAATATGATATGATAATAATGGATGGATGGACGGACGGGAGGACGGATAGATGGGTGGACATATGGACGGACGAATTGATGGGTCTTGGTTACGACTTGTAATATGTTCGTTTAGCATATTGTGTGAGGTGTGTGCCTGTTCGGAGTAATAATTATATTAGTGTGTTAAATGAAATGTTACGGACTGCATACTGAATGTATATTGTGCTGTGTGTATCTTGCTAGAAACAAAACTACCGTGTCTTGTGAACAATAAAATTGTGTCTTACTTTATCTTATGATGGATGGATGGATGGATGGATGGATGGATGGATGGATAATTGAGTGAAGTCTGGTTAGAGCGGACGTGGCAGACAACAACCGAAGATGATATAATACGTTACTCTGCCGGCTGTGATAGCAGGCCAATATCCATATTATATTCTATCTGGTAAATCTAGTGGGAATGGCACAAGGGGCAAGACAACACTGCCGTAGAGGTCGATGCATGCGCCATTTTGTAAGATGAAACGAAGTCAATTACTGTCATGAACGGGAGATGGTGTAACAGCTGAAACAGAAGTTGCTGGACTGGTATTTCGTATTATCGAGTCATAATTTATGGATATGCCAGTTTTTGCTCAAGCTGAGCATATCTCTTCCTCCTTCCCCCTTTTCCCTCTTTCGCGAGCTTCTTCCGAGGGTGCAACTTGGACGGAAAGAAGTTGATATCTGTTGTACCGGTAGGTTTTATTTTTAGCATGTTAAGCCTTAACCTTTATATATTAAGTTGAAGGAAAGAAAGGCAGGCTTGATAAACAACCTTGACTTAATCGCAACTCCTCTTTTGAAGTTCATATGAATATGTCATGGATAAAAAAAAAATAAACTTTGGGACTGTACGGAAAGTTCAGTTACATTGACTGCCATTTAACAAATAACCCCACTTCACTCAACTTTGTCTTCTTTCTTCTTTCCCTCCTTCAGTCCCTTCCCCTCCTCATCATTTCTTTTACAGTTTGAAAAGGCAGCAGTACATGAAGCCGACTCTGCGTTTTGAACACGCGTAAAGTACAACAACTTTGCATTACTGTAGACCCGTTGTTCTCGGAGCTGTTTTAATTTTGTTGTACCCCCTGAAGAAGACCTGCTGGTTTGAAAGCTTGGGGACTGTACCATAAGATTTTTAGTAATTATTTAATTAAACTGTTTTATTTCATTTCTATGACGGGATCAGTTTCCACTACTTACACTACTACTATTTACACCCGTCTGCAGTCTCTACACTTTTTTTTCATTGAAGTCGGATAATCATTTTAAATATGTCAGGAGTGCAAGTTTTTATCTTTTATACTTTTTCTCAAGCTATACGGGCTTAGAGAGTGGTGAGGCTGCCAAATTTAATTATCATCATTTCGTGGCTTTGTTTCTCACCAGACTGAGATTATCTCCTCTTCCCCACACTCCTCCCTTTACCAATTGTGTTGCAGCATAATTTCTAGAGACACCAGGATTTTGCACATCAACATTCTTTTCTGTCAGCCTTCTCTCTCCCTCTCTCTCTCTCTCTCTCTCTGTCTCTCTCTCCTCTCTCTCTTTCTCTGTCTCTCCCTCTCCCTTTTCCTTCTCTTTCTCTTCCTCCCTCCCCTTCTCTTTCTCCCTCCCCTCCCCCATCTTTCTCTCTCTCTGTGTCTCTTTCTATCTCTCGCTCGTATGTCTAACTCGTGTAGTCTTGTACAGAAGCACAACCAACATATATGTGAGTGTTAAAACTTCGTTTCTTTAGATCTTTCTTTATCTTTCCCTCTTCTTCTTTCTGCAATTGCACTTTCCTCCCTGTCCCCTCCCTCTCTCTCTCTCTCTCTCTCTCTCTCTCTCTCTCTATCTCTCTATCTCTCTCTCTCTCTCTCTCTGTTTTCATGCTAAATCAAATCTCTATAGCCTTCTATGTGAACACTGTTGTCCTTCAAGCTCGAAACCTATGGCAAGGATTTTTTTTTTAATTTTTGCTTATCGAGGGCACGAATTTGTAAGTTTATTTTGTATTTTCTATCGTCTGCCACTTACAGCTTCCATTATACAGAAAAAAAATAGAAGCTAATATCTTCTTCTTGATTTATTGCTGGTCACTGAGTTGCTTCAGTCTATTTTCCTCACTTTTCAAAACTTCTGAAAGACTTTTCACCCTTTTTTTAAGAACATCACGTCGGCTACTGCATGAATCAACGATACTGAAGTTGGAAACGTTGAAAATCGTGTGTGCATGTTGACAAATTTGGAAGGGGAGGGGTGAGAAAAGGAGACGAGAGGAGGGAAGAAAGACGGAATCGCTGAATTTAAAATGAGCTACCGATATGAATAACGGAAATTAGATGGCGACATACGAAGAATTAGATGGCGACATACGAAGAAAGCTGGAAGGAGAGAGTGAAGAAAATGTGAATGCAAGAATTAGCAAGGAGTAAACTCTTCTTATTCACTTCACTGCGCATGTGCATACTTCTGCATGTATTGCTTGGGTTACGGACGCATTTTCTGACCCTCTGAAACTAACATCTTGTTTTTCTTTCCTATCGGTATTAGAAAAGTCTTGCCAAAGCGACCTGATTTAAAATGTAGTCAATAATTGGATGATACTATTACCCTTGAATGGCTCAGAATAACTATGTAACTGATCTGTATATTACTTCTATTCTGCACTAGTTAAGTTAATCTTGTAATCCTTGTTCTTCTGATGCTTTTTAACAATTTTAACAACCTAAAAACTGTATTAGGCTAAATCCATGAATGAAACCTTGTAAACTTACGTAGTCTATAGATCTATGCCTATTATGCTTTCTCTTGCAAATGCATAGGCTGGCTTAGTGTTATGTCTTAATTGCCATATTAAATGCCTAATCATCTCATGAAACTAATAAAAATATCCTCACTTTTTTTCATTCGGTTGCAGAACTGTTGAGTATGCTGTGGATACAGAGAACCTGAGTATATCTGCCATCAGAACTATCCGTGTACTACGTCCTCTGCGTGCTATAAATAGAATTCCAAGTAAGTACGAACATCACTGATTGTTGTGCCTCTCTTATCTTGAGGGTGGAGGCTTTGGCCCATGATACAGAATTTTCTATGGTCCACTTGACTACTGGGAACAAAAATTACACGCTTTTTCGAAACTTCTGATCATTGTCGTGAACGCTCTGCTGTGGGCCCAATTTTTTCAACTGCTAAGAGCCGTCACAAGAGCGCAAAACACATTATTAATTGGTAAAGGCCGACTACTGTGATCAAAACAGAAGCAGACGCCAGACATTGAGAGGCGTCTTCAATTTGCAGATCTGTGAAAAGCGTTCGGACAAACTTTTTGGATTTTCTGAAGGTGTGCCTATGTTAGTATGAGGCAGGAACTCTTTTACAAGCATGATTCTGACTATTTGTTCGAATACTTTCATGTCATTGATTCTGATTACTAGACTATTTGCCAAGCCTGAAAAACTGAAAAGAAAAACAGTGATCTGGTGATAATCATCACCAACACCTGCGCCTAAGTCTGCACCAGCTTCAGAGTCTCCAATCAACTTGGCAATGAGAGTTGACCAGTTGATAGACTTTATCATTGCCAGTGGTTGGTCAGCCTCAGACGGTCCACAGACGTCAGTGGAGGAACATCCCCCCATCAGGACTTGCAGACGTCCATCATTCTAACTCCATTCATAAAAAATATCTCAGTGTGACCTAATTACGTGAGCAGTGAACTATAGAATGATCATGAATTAGGCCTACGAAAGATAAAAAAAACATTAGAGAGCAAATATTTACTGTTCATATTGATTAACTACAATCAAAGTGTAAACTTTATTTGCGAAGGATAAGATAACCACAGCAAGGAGTGCTACTGCTCTCTGCTGGAATAAAACTGCAAACAAATGTGCTGTTGCTGTTGTCCTCTTGACCTCCATGGAACCTTCTCTCGCGCTTGGGTAAAATTATCGGAAGAAAAGTTTAGAAAAGAAAAACAACAAAAAATTTATAAAAAGTAATAGTGAAAGCGGCCATTTTGAAGGGTTGAAATTGGAAAAGTCAATTTCTTACCTTAAAAATCCATAAATCCATGAAATAACAAGTTTTCATAAAAGTGAAAAACATATACTGCCATAAACCATACAAAAACTGCAACACCACACACATGCACGGGCACAATATCTGGATAAACACACCTTCATGACATCACATGCTGCATGAGAACCAATGCCTGGAGGATACATGTACATCTAGACTAGATCTATAGTTCGGTCATACATGGCAAAATTCTGAGATTTTCGTACAAAGTGCTTTATTTAGAGTTAGGGGCGAGAGACATGGGTGCAATCTGGTGTGTGAATAAATGTAAGCAGGAATTTTGCTGGTGGTCGAAACTTAGCCTCTCAACCCCTAACCTGGGGCGGCTTACCTTGGTAGCACTCTAGATCAAGCTATATCGTAGATAAAGATATATCACAAATGACGATTGTACTTAATCAAAGATCATCACCCATAAGAGAGCAGAACATTTTGGTGTATAGTTTTGCACGAAAACTCCTATGCACTTATAATGATTAGCTGCATATCATGTTATCTGCATTACAATCTCAGGCAGATGATAACTCCTCCTCTTGAGGAAAAAAAAGCAACCCTGGGACAGTCCCAGACATTATCAAATTTGTCTGAAAGGTCTCTTACAGATGCTTTTCTCTTTTTAAGAGGCTAGGGGCAAGATTTAAAAAGAGAGTACACATGAGAGAATTCTTAGACAATGATAGTGTATAGGGCTCCCAAGGTTGTTTATATCCTTGACTCTACCTAACCCTAAACTAAGCACCATGTGGAAGAATCCCTAGCAGTTTCAAAGTACAGCAACAGTGCCCAATCACATCAGTTGATTGAGCCATGTTATCCACCTGAGCTTCTCTCGTTTGGACAGGGAGTGATTACTAAAACCATCATCCACATCATCCATAGCTCTAATTGCGATTTAATGACGTTTCAGAACACAACAAACATCAATAACTATTCATAAAAACAGAATTCAGATTTACATAAAAATAAAATATTGGCTGTCATTAGTAAAGTAAAGGTGGTCATATTGATTTTTGTTTACATAATTTTCAAACTGCTATATCTCCAATGCTTACCATCGGCTAGATCTGTATTTCATATTTAGGAAACAAAATGAGGTGATGAAATTTTGTCATCTTTCATACTTGAAAAAAAAAAAATTGTCACCATCACTATGGCTAGGCCTATCCATATAATTTCACCAAACTGTGATCATTAAAAACTTGATAAGAACGAAACTAGATAGATAATCAAAATATAGAATTTAAACAATATTCATATCGTTTTTTAAGACCTGCCAATAGTGAGCTAGACTAATTCTCCAAGTTTCTTGGGAGGAAAATCTCTTGGTATGCTTTGGAGATGCAAAACTTTAGAAGAATAAAATTGTTTTGAGAAAATTGCAAAAAGTGCATGGAAAGATATGGAAATGGGAAGTGCCACTTGCACTCGAAGGCAACAAAAGCTTTATGTCTGATATGTCACATGTTTCTTGATCAATGAACAAAATAGATTGATGTTAACCTTTTTCACCTTTGATGCCTATCACATTTCAGACTGAAATGATTGAAAACATGCATGTTTATTAGACTGGTCTACCCTTCTACTTCAGAATTAGATAATACAAAATGTAACAAAATATACTCCATTGATGGCATTTGAAGCCATCAAGAAATATAAAATAAACACAAGGAAATACCAAGGTTTGGTAACTAACAGATGTGACAAATTTACATTTTCTTGCACCTTATTGGTGTATCATGGCCTTTGATCTTTTTTGGGAGTCCTAAGATACGTCTTCTATATATCCCATCAATTGCTAGTTTTACTGCAGTATTATGCATAATGGAGATGAGTGTTATGCATTCAGATAGCTCTAGTTTAACTTTAGAATTTATGCCTATTCATATACTTAATTCATTCCCTTATTCTCTCTTTGCAGGTATGCGTATTCTTGTGATGTTGCTGCTTGATACTCTTCCAATGTTGGGCAATGTTCTTCTCCTGTGCTTCTTTGTTTTCTTCATATTTGGTATCATCGGAGTTCAGCTGTGGTCTGGTGTGTTGCGGCATCGCTGTTTTCTGGACCTCAACGAAAGTTTTGGGAGACCGTAAGGAACTCTACAATAATTTATTCTAATCTGCCGTGTAATATATACATAGGATTAGGATATAGACTCTAATCTCTGTATATGATGTTACAATAATATCAAAATATACAGACCACAGACATGGATAATAAAATGTTTCTTTCTCTGCACATTCACGAAAGAACCAAATGTTGTTTCTTAATTATTCTGCATTTATGAGGAACAGTGAATAGTTTTACCATAGCATTTCAGCAATTATAAGATCAGCAATTACATTGTTAAGAAGTTTATGTTCTTCAGTGGCTATTTAAGCTAATGATGACATCTCAGATTGTCTGATTTGCTAGTGAATTGTTCATGTCAATTGATTTTGAATACTTTTTCTTGATATTAGATTTGTCATTTATGATTATGTCATATTCTTCTTCCCCACAGATCCTATGTTGAGAAATACTTCAGACCCCCGAGTAAATATGAGTTTATATGCAGCTCCCAAAATGACTCAGGGATAAGAAAGTGTGAGAACTTGCCCTTGTACGTGTATGAGGGAATCCAATGTAATGGTACTGCCAAAATGTACAGTAACAATACGCCCACCAACGAATCATGCGTTAACTGGAATCAGTATTATACAAATTGCACACCTCATGCGATGAATCCCTTCCAAGGAGCTGTGTCTTTCGACAATATAGGATTGGCATGGGTAGCAATATTTCAAGTAAGTATTTGTATTTGATTATGTTTGCAGTTATCCTTTGCCATTTTTTACTTGTTAGTGATTCAAACCTAAATGTGATTACTGACTTCCACACCTGTGACATGATTCTTAAAAAAAAAAAAAAATTGGAACATTACTGAACTATGGTTCTATAATAAATATTGTTAGCTTCGCTGCTAAAGCTCTGGAGAAGAAGAAATATCAAAAAGCAAGTGTGAGCCAAGTAATTTGACAAATGATCGTCGCAATCACAGTGTATTCAGGGAGACATTTGTGGTCCATATTTTACACTAAACTGCCCTTATTACAAAATTAACTGAACCCATTAAGATCATTTTATATTAATCAGGTTTCGCATGATATATAAGAAAATGAGGCGAGAGTTGTACCATTTTGTTAACCTTCTAGGACAACAACCAAGATTTTGTTGTGGAAGTTCATTATGATTGCCTGCAATAAGCAAAAAAGCCTTTGCGTCCTTGAGTTAAATCAGGCCTGGAGGATCATCCTTTAGTTAAATCAGGCGTAGAGGATCATTTGTGTGAGAGCTGATTTATTACAAGTTAGAAAAAGACTATTCATGACTTGAAATTTTGTATAGAGCAGTGTGAGTTTATAGCTGAACTGAATATGTTCAAATTTGCAATGCAAGTCACAAAGTTTCTGTGGATAACTCTTTTTTTGGTCAGCAGTTGTATATCTCTTGCTTCTCAATTTATAGAAAATGACTTTCGTTCATGCAGATAACCTGTCGCATTTTTTTAACTGACATCAATACCTATTGGACTGTCTGCAATTTAGCATTATAAAACCAAATTCCTCAAATCTGGCTTTTTTTTTTAAGGGACTTGTGTCATTTTTTTTTCTTAAAAATGAAGATCTTTCACATTAGGAGTGTTTTTCAGATTAATTCTGGATGCATTATTTTTATAATGAGCATGAATGTAATTTAAATCACTGTCCGACATGTAAAAAAAATGTTTCTGATCATAATTTGAATTTTTTTCAGTTGAAGTTGTCTGCAAAATATTTGTGAAATGTTGAAGTGTGGCAGTGATCTTATGAACTAAATGATGGGTTATGATTCTTTGCAGGTTATCAGTCTAGAGGCCTGGGTGAACATCATGTACTTTGTGCAAGACGCTCACTCCTTTTGGGACTGGATTTATTTTGTGGCTTTAATTGTGGTGAGTTTATAAAGAACAGGGAGTGCAGAAGGAACAAAAGCGCCGGACCATATTTTATTTGCTCAAAAAATGTTTAGTCTTTTCGCAAAAGGGAAAGTAAACTTTCAGCCTCCTTGGAGAAGACAGAAGGTGAAGAAACTGCTGAAGCAATTAATAGTTTAAACAGAAGGTAAAATGAATAAGTGGAGAAAGGCAGAGAATACCAAACAAAGGCTGCCTGCTTCTGTGATGTATTATGTAGCTTATCAGAGGCAGAAACTTGACATTTTTACAAATAGAGTCTTCAGAATGTGGCTGAGATGCAAAAATACCTGCATGTTAAAAATTTTTCTGCCTCTTTGTGTGTTTGTCCTGTAATGCAATCGCTTTCTTGCTGGCATGGTAACACATTTTACCAATCTCCTTTTGAACTTGAAAGCATTTCAAATACTTGGTTATGTGTTGTTTTTTTTCTCTCTTCATCTTTTATCTTTTCAGATTGGTTCCTTTTTTATGATCAACTTGTGTCTTGTTGTGATAGCTACGCAGTTTTCTGAGACGAAGAAACGAGAGACAGAGCGAATGATGCAGGAACGCAAACGTTTTCAGTCTTGTAGCACATTAGCAAGCAATTCTGAGCCTGGTGGATGTTACACTGAACTGCTCAAACTTGTAGCCCAAGTGTATAGGAGAGTGAAAAGAAAAGTTATAAGAGCATATTACAAAACAAGAGGACTTCAGAAAATCAACCCGGAGAAATCCTTATCTTTACGGCGCAAGAAGTCCAAAAAGAAAGGTACTGATACCCATAAGTTGCAACAACATTCTTCCTCTTGTGTACATCGGCACTCATTATCTCATCCACCACCTGTTCATCACCATCAGCATCAGCACCTTCTCCCTCCTCCCTCCCCACAACCATTACAACAGCAACACTCTCAACATACCCACCATGTAAACCTGGCCACACCTGATATAAGATACCAAAGCCCCCCTAGGCCTTCTAGCACCCCACAAGCACCACGGGCAAGCCCAGAGCAGTCAGACATTGACTCGATGTCATCACCACGAAGACCAAACTATCTAGTCCTGCCTGGCAGTAACTACAGTCTGAATCCATCCTCGGAATCGTTGGCCCTGTCACACCTGTCCGTGGACCCATTCACACCAGCAATACTGAAGTCCCAGCAGAACTCCCCGAACCACCTGACTGCCAATTTTGGCTTTGCCCTGCCTCTTCCTCTCAGCCGAGCAAATTCTTTTAACAGTGGGGCCAGCAGTGGGGGCAGAATTCTTCCTTCCTTACCAGAGGTGTTGGCGGCCCAGGGAGCAAAAAATGCTGCTCTAGCAGCATCTAATATGCTGCTTAATGTGGATTATGAGCCTAGCAAAACTCAGTCAGTAGCTGATAAAGGTGAGTGAGTGGCGGTGCTTGCTGTATCCAGGCTAACATGTCATATATTTGTTCTCTCTCTCTCTCTACATAGGCAATTCCATTATGTTTTCATAATTTGCTGCATTATGTAGTGTGATTATCAGAACCACCAAAACAAAGCTGTCTGGGGATGAATTTTCATTGCAAAGTAGAATTTTAGTCCTTATTCAGTCATTTCAGATTTAGAAATCTCATACCAGCTTTCTACACATTTATGTGACAGTAGATCACTAGGCCAGTTTGGCTCTCTAAATGTTGCCCCAGTCACTTATTACATGTCGATTATTATGATTTGTCAAATGGAATTGTCTTACGCTCTTGTAGTAGTCTATGCTGCATGCCATCTTGTGCCCTAGCATCCTAGGGAAAACTGATATGTCCTGATTAAAAAAAAATTAGGTAGATTCCATTCAGTTTGACTCCCTAGTGGTCAAATGTTACATCATGGAGCAAGTAAACATACTATCACACCTTTAACATATTTGCTTGATGATTAAGTGTTAAATATGATTTGGATTAACTGGTAGTCAGTGATGTTGGATAATTTAGGAAAAAACATTTATTTGCCACCAAGTTTAGGCAAGAATGTTTGAAATGAATTGGATTTCCTAACCCTGTTTTCTCGCTTTGCTTGGTTAGTCTAATACAGGACCAATTTTGATATCCTACACCAGTGTTTATACTTTTTGCACAGACCCTGCTTATTCCTGAAATGGTATAATTTACAATCGATGCTATATAGAGTTTAGTGCATGATGTGAAGTTTTACAAATTTATAAAAGAAGATTAGGAAGTTAAATCCATAAACAGTTTACCCATTAACAAGGGCTGTTATGGAGATTCTCATTTTCAAAGGATATCTCCTTATTTTTTTCCCCAGAAGGGAAATGTACAATAACCTGGATATAAAAAGCTGTAAAAACATATAGTGGAAATATGCCGCGCTCTTTACTTTTATACTTGGAATCAGATGACCAAGTAGGGGTCTTGAAATAAATTTGAAGGTGAAGGTCACAGAGAGTTATGCAAAGGGATAGTTTGAAATGTTAATATCCCCTGGTGCAAGATGGGAGAAATGTGGAATTTTCACTTGACATTTAACATTATTTAATATCATTCACCATCACAGCACTGCCCGGGACAGGTAGCTATCAGCCCGGAAGCAGATATGCTTTTGATACTGCCAGTAAGCAGATATGCTTTTAATACTTCAATCTTAAAGCTGTGTCTCATAATATATCCAAAACAAAATGAGGTTCATTCCACTGACGCCATGATGCAACTTCTGTTTACCCTAACCTGTGATTAAGTTGAAGAAAGATCTCTGAAAATTTAATGCTTCTTTACAAAGAAGGTGTTGCTTTGTTTGTCACCAAATAATACACTAGTCACTGTGTCTTAGTTTTTGTTTCTTTTACCCTTTGCAGCGTTACCTTTTTGTCAAATGAAGGCAGTCTTTAACTGCTCTTAACTTTTTAATTCTGAAACAGTGCCTGGCAGCCTGCTTAAATTACGGGCCTCTTATGGATAAAATTTTTGTAATGCTTTTGATGGGACTTAAAAAGTTTATAAAAAGCACTGGTTCAGAATATCAAATGTCATTTTTCACAAAAAATGTAAGGTGTATTACTGAACAGAGATTTTGCCACACAAATTACTTTCATGTGCAGTATTTTTGTAAGATTGATTAACTCCTTTCTGTGTAGACTAACAGCTGAAAAGCCGTCACCACCCTTCTTGCATGACTAAATGTTTTTCTTGATGTTCTTTATTAAAGTTGTTTTTTTTATTTTGGTAACTTTATCTTGAGCATGACAATTTCCCTTGAAGCAAAACTATTTTTAATACAACATTGCATCACGTTGAAAGATGACAGCGTGGTACTTTTACTCTGCATGCCAAGTTAAAGATTTCATGAAAATAATGTTTACCTTCTGTGGCAGTAAGGGTGTAAGATGTTCTTTGTGTCTAGTGATTTTCTTCACAGAATGAATTATTGCGGGGTGGTGGCTCTTTTCTGATTGCACGACCTGTTGCTGTAGTTAGCAGCTTGCACCAAGAACTGTCGACCCAAAACTACCCAAAGACTGGCATTATTTACTGGGACAAAGCGATGTCATGGTTCATAAATCTGATCATGAGTCTTATTTGCTGAAATAGTGTTTTTGGGATGTAGTAAGGCTTAAAGATGCTCGCTGTTCAAGTCAGTCAACATCTCTAGATAGAATTTTCTAAAACATAAAAATATCTGAACTTGTCTTGCATGATGAGGGCTGTTTTGGGTGGAGAAGATTAACAGTATGATTTAATCTCCAGCAACCTTCAAATATTTAATACTGTACTGGCTTTTGTGCCATCAGATGTCAAATTCTTTGCCATGTCTTGGGGTCGTTGACAACAATAGTTCGATAGTCTTGTAAAACTATCTTTGCATATATTAGAGAAATGTTACAGAAGCAGTTTTTCACAAGCTTTCTATCCCAACCAGCCATGTTGGTTGAAACTCGCTTTGGTGCAAACTGACTTGGTATATCTGATATATTTATGGCTATGCCAAATTCAGTTAGGCATGATGTAGGTGTGAGGGCATGTAGTATTACGTATACTGGCAGAATTTGAAATTTGATACCTGATTTTTGTCTTTTGTAAATTTTTTTCATTTCTAAATGGGAACACTTTCTTGCTGTTAGAAACAGTTGTAAAATCTATGTAATATCCAGTTACATACATATACTTAGAGGTTAACTTGAGCAGTATCATGTCAGTAGCAGATCCATGCCTTCCTTTTTCTCTCATACAGGAAATGAAAAAGGAACACAAGTGAAGTATATAATAAAAGTCTTTTTCAAACCTAAATAAATTTAACATCACTATCTGTAGTATTAAGACCTGCACTGTTTGAATGATATCATGAAGATAAAATATACAATTAGTCTTTACAAAAGAAGAACAGTTCAGCAGAATGAGGTACCCTTCTGTTTTAAACATTACATATGTTTGCAGTTAGCATTTGCCTAAAGACATTGCCCTTTGATGAAGAAAGGCCTATCTGAACTGGACTCTCATAATTTGGTTTTGTTTGTTGCTAAAACAAAGTATTTATTACTGTAGAGCAGTAGTGGCTTTCAATGGTAGTAACATTGTAAGACATTTTTTTCATGCCTGATGCTTTTTATTTTTTTTTTTTGATAATTTCACTTTACAGATTTCTTGTGAGGATTCAGAAGGCTTTGACACATAATTGTGTCTCCCAAACCCATTTTAATGTTTCCATTATCCGCAATTCAAAACTTAAGAGCAGGCATGAATAAAGAGAAGACTCATTATCAGATATCGTAGGTATGGTATAGAATTAGTTTTGGTACTTGGCTTTCTAGTTCATGTGCATGTGCATCTTTGAGTCAGCTAGATTAGTTAATCATATCAATCTCACTTGCTTGCTAGTTACATCAGCCAGTATGGAACCTAATATGTGCACAACATGATCTATTCTGTTTCTTGAATTAACAAATGTACAGCAAGCACAGCCACCACCCCTAAGGTCAGTCCTTTCAAAAGTTTTTTTTTTTGGTCAACATAGACACAATCTTAACCCTTGGCATGCCATAGTCAATAAGGGTCTGCCTATGCATGCCCTGCTGACATCGAAATGGGCAAGACAGAGAATTTTCCAGCAGATGATTTTCAGAATGATGCAGCAAAAGAAGGCGAAGTGATTATCAGAATGTTGATGAGTGGGGCATGTAAAGGGTTAATGACAAATGTGTCATATGATGGTATTTAGTTTTTAATCTGCACTGTTGTGCAGGAAGCAATAGCCATGAGTAAACATGTGAATCTTCAGCTGACACCAATGTTTTGTTGTACAACATTATTTCAAATATGTTCATTTTTCCAATTTCACTTTTGGTGTTGTAATCCTTCATTCTCGATCATCCCATTCACATATTACATTTACATTTTCAGTCTTTCATGCCTTCATTTCCCATTTGATTCCCACCTATCCTTTATTTAACACAATCCTTTTTACTTCAGGTTTGCTGTTCACTTGTCAGTAGTTCTCCTTCTTAAAAGCCTTTTTATTTTTAACTTTTATTTTCATATTTAAGAATGTTAAGTTCAATTCAAGCGAAAACCTTAAGAGATTTATATACCCTATACCTAAATGTTTCATTAGCTGACAGACTAACCAGGAGCAAATCTGTGAGATTCTGTTTCTCAGGAGATAATTGGATCACACTGTCAGAGTCAAAGAACACTTTTATTTTGTCTTTCTCATTACAAAAGTTTTGTGTTGTCTAAGTTTCTGTTGTTTTGAAATGATTTCTTAGCAGTCATTTAGTGTACCACAGCCTTCTTTGTTATTGCCTGCCCACCTGAGCCCAGGGTTGGTAAGGTTTAAGGAGGATGTGAGAAACATTTATTGTGATGGGGTGAGATTTGGGTTTTTCAAAAAAATATATATGATGCTGAAGCATTTCATCTAAACACTGTTCATACTCGCAGCTACTGCAAATCGTGATGCTAGCAGTGCTTTTAGAATGGACAGTTTGCAGCTAACATTGTAGGCACTGCTTAGGTCATAAATTCTACATGGGAAAATATATGTGAAAAAGGGGGCAAAAGTATGTGTCATGGTTCTCAATGCTGATAAATTTGCATCTTATACCCTAAGCCATGCACATTTGTAGTTAATTCTCAATTATTTCCACCTGGTGTTTTTTCTTCCCTAATTTGACAAATATGAGTTTTTTTTACACATTATTTATTGTTACTTACACTTACCTAATTTGTCATAAAATGGACCTTCATGCAAGATATAAGTGGTCATTTCGCTCCTAGACCTTGGCCATCTTGTTGAAGCACAATGTTTAGGTAGGTTGTACCCTCTGGGCAAGCCATGGTGGCATGTCAGGAGTGATCATCGTTTTGAAAGGGTTTGAGAAGATGAGAAATTCTTAATTAAGGCCTTTTCATCGTCTCGCCATAGCAGTATTTAAGAATTTTCTCTCTCATACCCTTCATCTTGCACTGCAGTGCAAAAGAGGTACCAGGTGCACAGTAGATCTAGGAAATGCTGTAGAAGCCCACTGTGTTCATACAGAAGTTTGATATTTTTTGACTGTCATCTCTCAGGCCTGTTTGCTGATAATCTTCTCATGGACATGGTAGGGGACAAACAGTTAACCACTCAGCTGTCCATGCAGAGTGATACCGATGGCCATCAGCAGAGCTCAGGACAGCCACAGGGAGATCAGGACACATGCAGCTGTGGTGGCAGTGGGGGTGTGGGTGCGGGGGACAAGGAGCTCGCGGGCGAGCATGCAACCTCCAATACAACCTGCACCCCTGCTGCTGTCATCATTGCAGGAGGGGAGGCAGCAGACTCGGAACTGGACACTAGTAAAGATGAATCTGGAGGGTCGACAAGATCAAGTAATATTTGTGGTATAGTGTGATTTCCTGGACTGTACTTTCTTCCTGTGCAGCTGCCACAAACATGCCGCCATATAGTGAGGCCTCAAATATCTCTCCTCTTTTCAAGCAAAATGTTATTTTATAATGTAATATTCTATACATTAATGAGCCAGAATAGCATTACTTTCTATCTTTTAGATGAGACTGATAACCAAAGAAATATGCTTTTGATAATAGGGGTCATTTTTATAAGATGATAAACAGCTGCAAAGGAAACATGTTTAAAAAGAAGATAAATCATGTAAGCCTTAATTGCATTTTCTCTTCACTATGATATGTCCAGATTCAGCACCATAAGCATAAGAGAGGGTTCCACATTGAGAAGAAATGTGTGAAATTGTCATATTTTGGAGTGTTATTTGAGGCTCACACTGGTTAAGTATGTTTTGAAAATTAAGCTACCAAATTTAGACATCTTATTGAAAATAATATTGAAACTTCATTAGGTATAGGTGTAGAATTTAAATATTTGATTGTTTGGCTAGCATGTGCAAATACTACAGAAACTGTGTAGTGAACATTCAATAAGCTAGGTTTGTAAACATGGCTAATCAAAACTTGTGTCTTGCTAAATTTATTGAAGGGCTAGCAAATATACAGGGAAACCAGAACCATATTGCCTTGCAAATGTGTACTTGAAAAGGTAAACAGCATATCTGTGGCAGTGTTATCTTCATTTCAACCTGTGTATGCTTGCTTGCATTTGCATGAAGCATAGAGGACATTCAGTCTTTACTTTTATTTTCCTCAAATTCCATCCTCCTTAAAGTTCTCAAACTGCAGTGAATAAGTATGGAATAAACCAATTCTTATCCACCTATTCCTGTTTTTCAACCATAGTAATTTTTTGTAGCAGACAACTCAGGTACCAGCCCGCCTCACTTTCCATTCCTTCCCTGTCATAGCCAGAGTAAACTTTGCAGGCACCAGCAATTTTCTTTGGTAGCCCTGATCTAAACCTAGCGTGGCCCTCTTACCCCTGGTTTGCAAGATTTAATAGAGGTTTTATCCCATGATAACCTTATTTTCTTACCTTCCTTTTATCCAGTCTTTGCCTTTCCACATCCATATCCAACCTCTCCTACCCCCAAATTCTCCCTCCCTCCGTTTCTAGAAGTCAGTGACTTGTAGATTTGTATTTATAGGTTGATACAAAGGTAGAGACTTTGAAAAAGTCAAGACAAGACTTAATTACAAAATCAGTTATCATTATGTTATTGAGATATTACAACTAAGCTGAAATTTTAATGATCTATGATCAAACTATTTACAATGCTGATAGAATGTCAGAGAACATTCTTAAAGAGAACATTCTTAAATATTTCTATGTGATCATAAGTCTGTGTAAAAGTATGCATGATTGTTATGAAGCTGTTGTGTTTCTTTACACAAATTATCATTTAGACCTGGTATCAATGCCATCATCATGTAGCTGTCAAACTAAGATAATCATCTATAACTTTACTTCATTTCAAATATAACCACTAAATAGCCCTGTTGCTAGTTACTTACACTAATTTAATATCTTTTGGTTCAGGGCAAACTGCAATTTCTTTTTTGTTTTTAGTTTTTCTCAGTCTGACCCTGGTGTTGGCCTTCATTGTATATACCCCTTTCTCTCTTCAACTTTAATGAAACGTCATGTATAAGCTGAGCATTTCAGTTGTCCAGTTCTTTCAGCTGCAGATCTAGTAGAAGAGCTCAGAATCACAGGTTTAATGTGCTTAGTACAATCATTAAATTTGGTTTGATTACTAAAGAAGTCAGTAGATGAAATATTGCTAGAATTTACCCTCTGTGTTTGGAAAGAGGGTCATCATATTATTTGTAAACAGTTAGCTTTGTTACAAGTAATCAGTTCAACACCCAAAAATGTCTTTTGAAAGTTGTTTTATGGCACAGTTGCCATGAAAATACCACAGATCATTTGAAATAAGCTGTCCCTTTTTTTTCATTACTTTAGCTCAAACAGAAAGCATGACTGAATTTGTTTATGGGAATCACTGAAATGTTATCAAGAGAAGTTTTTTTTTTTCAAAAACTGTATTTTACTTAGAAAACTCCTACTTAATTTAAAACAACACCAAACATGATCGGATAATTTATATAATTAGTTACACAGTATTTTTTCTTCCTCAAGATTGTCTCTACTGTTGGGGTGTAAAATATAGTTGAAATTCTTGACAGTTTACACAATTTTTTAAGCAATTTAAATATACAAAAGAAGAGTGGGTATCTCACAAAAGTCAGATAAAGAAAGGAAAATATATGCAAGGAACAAGTTTTGTCACTGATGCTTGTCATAGATGCTGCTGTATGGTATTATCTAATGTATGTGTTCACATTCACATGTTGTTAAGTGCCTGCTTAGTAGATTCAGTTAGTGGCAAATATCTGTGTGCAAATCCAATGGTTAGATACTTCATTCATGATCAAGCTCATATTGTTTCATCTTGGAGAATTGTTAAGATCATTCAAGCTGCATAATGCATTATTATATCCATAAATTTATGGGTTGATTTTAAGCTGCCCGCTCAGAAAGAAATACTATAGAAAACCATTTCTAGTCATCCATCAGTGTTTTTTCAGAAAATGTTATTGTAAGCTTTATAGTAAAATGCTAGCCATAAAGACATGAAAACAGTCAACATTATTGTGTAAATGTAGCATTTCTTAGTACCTGACATTTCTTTTTTCCCACTCATTCGTTAGGAGTGATCAAGTGCATGCAGAGACATCTCAAGTCATTTGTAGAAAGCAACTTTTTCCAGAGAAGTATCCTTTTGGCCATCTTGCTCAACACCCTCAGCATGGGAGTAGAATACCACAATCAGGTAACCTCTTTGTTCTGCATTCTTATTTGGTTATCCTCAGTTTTTAGTTGTTTTATTATCATTTTGTATATAGAGTAGTGTCATCGATTGCGAACGTCACGATTTGCGAACACCTTCACACTATTTCATATCGGCACACACTCTCCTTCTATTTACAAAGAAACTGACAACCTGGCATGTTGGCTACACATATCTGGTACTATCCGGATATACGTGATGTCCACCATCTTACAAGATGTCCGACTGAATCAATGTACCATCAACAGGGGGTAGCCATCATAGCTAATCCACTTCCTCCGGAAGAATACAGTTCTGAACCGGAAGAAGGCTTTACCTTGTTGCCTGTTTGGCTATTTCTATATTTCAATAGTTTCAATGGTGGCCAAATAGCTGTAGACATCGTCTAACTTGTGTTTAACAATGTGAACATGATTTTGGCATTTTGGATGGGGGTNTTTTTTCCCAATCATTCGTTAGGAGTGATCAAGTGCATGCAGAGACATCTCAAGTCATTTGTAGAAAGCAACTTTTTCCAGAGAAGTATCCTTTTGGCCATCTTGCTCAACACCCTCAGCATGGGAGTAGAATACCACAATCAGGTAACCTCTTTGTTCTGCATTCTTATTTGGTTATCCTCAGTTTTTAGTTATTTTATTATCATTTTGTATATAGTCATTTTGTAAAGTGATAAAATGAGCAGGTTTGTGACCTTGACATAATATTTTGACATAGTTTTCATTAGGCCTGGACCAAGAATCTGTTAATTGGATGCACCCATTTCTGAATACCTGGATCACTGACTCATTTCATAAGTAGTCATTACCTTCTCCTGTCCCACTTAAGTACTTGGGAATGTGGATAACTGGATTATGAACCCATTTCCGAAGTGAATCATTACCTCACTGTGATTTATTTCAAACCCCCAATTTCAGCCTAGGTAAGGGCCATAATTGCGTCCCTGGATGCCCCTTAGGCAAAACCATCCTTTAGGGGTTAGTTCTCATCCTGCTCGTATTTGTGAGGCATATTAGATTCATTTTGTTGTGTAAAAACTGCTTATCAGTATCAGTCACGATTTTCTCAGAATTTTTAACATGAGGTGACCTCCCTTCACTTCAAACAATTATATCTATTGCCAGAATAATGCTAGGCTAAAGAATTTGTTTACCTGATGAAAAGACACGCCTGAAATTCTTATTTTATATCAATAAATTTATTCTATCAAAAAATGTCGTAAGACTCATTTTGACAGCCTGAAAGACATATGAGGGCAATGAAAGGTAGCAACAGCACAAGGAAAGTTAACCCCTAGATATTTATTTGTGATATGTTTAGTCTCCTCTCTGTCCCTTCTATCAGCAAGTTTTTAGTCAGGCCATACTGTACATATTCTTACTATTGTTCATGACACTTTGTGATGTGTTTCTGCCCCCATAGCCTGACCTGCTGACAAGGACCCTGGAATACAGCAACATTGTGTTTTGTGTGCTGTTTGGTGCTGAGATGGCCTTTAAGATTGGTGCCTATGGAGTTTTTGGCTACATCAGCAGTGGATTTAATGTCTTTGATGGCTTTATTGTGATACTCAGGTATGCTTCAGACTTGAACAATTTAACATAGAGGAGATAGAGATAGGAAGAGGAAAATGTTTAATCAGAAGAAATGCAGCACTTGGTTATACAGGAATTTGAGCATAGCAAGACACATACTAATTATGGGGTAATCCTCAGTTTTTAATTCCCTCTTTGAGTGAACAACTTCTTCATCACACTACAATGTAAATAGACACATATGGTTATTTGTTTTTACTACAAGTTATATAGAGCAGAATCAGTCGCAGCCTGTTGAGGAATGCGTGATATATTTGTTCACTAAGCTTTTTATCAGGAATTTTCCAGTATACATTCACCAGTGCTCTTACGGCTGAAGTGTGTGGAGTATTTTACCACTTTTTATTTGATTTCTGAATTATACCAGTAGTTTCAATATTTAGCACAGTTGTAGATGTTTCACAGGACAATTTCAGCTGGTTAAGAAAGGGTTATCCTCATATGTATGAACTATGTTCACACATTCTTCAGTTTTGTTGAGCCAGTTCAGAAATATTGTACTTATTTCATTTACTTGCTAGCCTCACAACTGCTTCTTTAGATCATGAAGCATTGTTATAAGTAGCTTGAGAAAGATGTTATTTTGTTAATTGGTTAAGATATTTCTTAAGTTTCTAAGCTTGCAAACCTACTATATGGAATGAGGCAAGTTCATGTTAATTTTTTTTTTATCTCTCTTAGCATTGTTGAGCTAGCTCAAGGAGGGGCTAGTGGCCTGTCTGTGCTTCGTACATTCCGTCTTCTGCGAATCCTTAAACTGGTGCGCTTCATGCCAGCCCTAAGGCGACAGCTTGTGGTCATGTTGCGTACCATGGACAATGTGGCAACCTTCTTTGCACTTTTAGTTTTGTTTATGTTTATATTCAGGTAAGCCTCTAGTGTTTAGTGTGTCATA
This sequence comes from Ellobium chinense, assembly GCA_033807755.1. Taxonomy (NCBI): domain Eukaryota; kingdom Metazoa; phylum Mollusca; class Gastropoda; order Ellobiida; family Ellobiidae; genus Ellobium; species Ellobium chinense. The sequence continues at coordinate 625,277 of JAWQUT010000277.1, forward strand.
CCACATTCATCACACAAAACTTCTCAGCATGCAGACATTCATTGACACATTTCTGTTAGTCAGAACTGCAGATAAATGATTGGACAATATCAAGTTTTTAGGTTAGTGATATAATTTCATAGCATCAATCAATTAATGAAATCCTGGAATTAAACTGACTTTTTGGTTTTGACACATGACTTGACAAATTTCTCATGTGACTACTCTGTTCTCTTCATAACCCATACTGATGTATATTTGCTTTCAATTTCTTGGCCCCCTCGTCCCTACTTTCCAGCATTCTTGGGATGAATTTATTTGGCTGTAAGTTCTGTAGGAACTTAGATGATGGGAGTCGTAAATGTGATCGCAAGAACTTTGATTCGCTGCTGTGGGCGATTATCACTGTCTTTCAGGTATCAGTCACAATGGGTTACCACACCTTAATCAGGCTCTTGGTTCTGCCAAGGGCCATGGGTGTGTCCATTGTGTAGGTAGTAAATTTCCTCCCACCTCTGTAGTCATTAACCCTAACCGTGCCATCAAACCCAAGATTTCTTGTCTCCAGTGGCTGGTTGCATGTCACTTTGTTTTTGTTTTTTTTTTTAAATTGTGTGCTGTGGTGGATGTAGTCTTCAGCTGCTAGATGCTGTAGAATGAGCAGGGAGACAGCAAAATATGATTTAGAGGTTAGGGCAAGACGGATTCTTTATTAGCTGCCATGTAGTTAGTTCATCATCATTAAATATTGTATAGTTTTCATGTTCATGGACTCTGGAGCAAGACTTCAGCAAGCAGAGAATCTGTATATTTATGTAGCTAGGGCTCATTATCAGTGTACTGTATTTAGTTTAGGCTTTATGCTCTTGGAATGTGGCATTGTGTGCACCTCAAGTGATGCTAAGATAGTCAGGATGAAGGAAATGATCGTTGGCAGTGTTATATAGTAGGTTAGATGCTGGTTTTCATATGTTGTTTTAGGGAATGCAGCTTTAGAGAATGCCACTGATGCAGTGAGAATTCCATCACTGCTTTCAGGCACAGTGAATCAGATATTCAAATACTGGCAGGGTGTGCCGAGTTTGAGGACAGGATTAGAACTTGTTGTATTCATGTGTGGAAGTTCACCTGTCAGACTGAACCATCACAGTTTCGTGGTGTAGACCCATCTTTTCTCCTCCTCTTGAATTACAGTATTTCTCCAAGATTATGTCTAGTGTCATTACCCTTTCTCTTCCAATCATTCTGAACTGTAATGAGCAAAGCCAGAGAAGTGAAAGCAAGTTTTTGACTGAAAGATTAGCATAACTGCATTAAGTGTTTGTAACATATACATATTCAGATCTTTTTCTTATTCTAGATCAGAACTGTTTTCTTCATTTTTTTAGTGCAAGTTACATGGTCCATTCATTTGTCTTCTTTTAAATTTGACATATGTGATATACAGCCCCCATCCCTGATCTTATTCAGCTGCCACGTAGTCCATTCCCATTTCGTTGACACACAACATATATTATCACTTTCATTTCATTACTTTTTCTCAAACTTGTCTCTGCCTCCCCATAAAGTAGTAAAACACTTTGTTTTCTTAGATCATGATGAATGCATTTAGCATGTCTTGTCATCTACATACCCTCCTTACTCCCAGCTGCTGAACAAATACAGAAAACATGTCAATAAATATTTTGTAACAGTAATTGAACATAATAGTTTCCTAAGGGTTTGAGGGATCCAGATCTGATATCTTTAACGAATGTGCGCTTATTATCACTTTTTTTAAAATAAGGGGCGTCATTTCTTTCATTTGTGTGAACAACCTTTCTCCGACCTCCCTTTTTCATGTTTGTTATACATGATTTCTATCATTCATCCCCTTTTTCATTTAACCTGTTTGTACATCTTTTCTAGACTTTTCTTTTTTCTGAACCTCTTTTCATTTCCCATCCCTCTCAATAAATCTTGCTTTATCTTTGCCTGTACACCTCATCTTTGTTGTGGTACACTATTTATGGTCACTGAGAAATAAAGGTATCTCTGTAATACTTGTTTAAAGTTGAATAAGAGCAGAGGTATGGTCACTCTCACAGTGTGCTAAAAATTCAATATTTATTGATAGGCCTTTCAGTTCAGTTCATAAAGTTTTATGAAGTAATTAAAAGTAAATAGTTTTAGGTTTTGAAAGTATAAATATTAAGAGAATAGCCCAGGTTAAGACAAAGACAATCTGCTTGCCTCAGAAGGTAAGAATGATCATGCATGGATGGGAGCAAGCAATGGAGGCAAGGAGAGAAAGCATGAGACTCAAGGCATGTTGCTTTTGACAAAAATCAACATGTTCAGGAATGGAGACATGGCTTGCCCAGAATATAAGAGACTGTCTGCTATTGTCTATGAATGGCTGATATTGTATAAGTTGCTGAGACAATTGGAGATGCCACGATTCTCTTGTAAAGCATCCTAGAATGACCATCTGTAAGGTCACTGAGGATGAGGATCTATAACTTCAGTACAGAAATAGGCAAATTCAGGTACACCCCTTTCTTAGGGTCTCTCATCAGTGTAAATTACAAGAAAGATAACAATTTAGAAACTTGATACATTTAAAATTGATAGGTATGTAGAAGAAAATGAAAGGTCCAAGGCACTCTGGTCAGTAAAAGAAATTTCACAAACAAGTCTCTCTAGCCATTTCATTTACCCAGTATTCCCAATGTTTTCACTATGTCTATCTCTTTTCATTGTGAGCCATTATGGCAACAATTTGACCCAGTTTCTTCCCTCAGCTTCATCTTTCTTTTGAACGCCTACTTTTAACCACATCCATTTCATTCCCTGGCCCTCTCTGCATGCAGTATACTAGGAATGAGCCTGTTTGGAGGCACATTCTGCGAGAGAGAGGACGGGACCCCTTGCTCCTGCAAGGATCGCCGTAATTCTTCAATAGTCTGCATCTGTGACCGCGCCAATTTTGACAATCTCATTTGGTCTTTGGTCACTGTATTCCAGGTATTTTCCTGCAACCTGAATTTTACCTTTTTTTATTCCCCTTCCCCCCCTAGCATTTATATATCAATAGCAGTTATATTTACATCAAAGTATGCCATTTTGAAGTGAGCATGTTTCTAGCTTGATCAGGGCAGTGTTTTTGAAACTTTATGTTATATTTTAATGTTCTCTTATATATTAACCTGCACACCACAAATGGAGTGATGATTTCCACCCACAAGTGCTTGTGCATGTTGTTATTATTTGTGGCTGATTTTATTATTTTTTGAAGCTTTAGATTTGCTAAGGTTGGTTAGGGTCACATTGCCTTTACCTCTTTCCATTCTTTTCACACACTGTAGAAAATGTAGGCCCAGTATGTATTCTTTGATGTGTAGGGTGTTAATATTTGAGCAACAGTGCCAGATATCAAGTATACACATAATCTGATTTCATATGTATAAAACAAGTATAGTGCGGTCATTATCAAATAGTATGTATGAATAGCATTTGAAGTGATAGATGGTTAGGGAAGCAGTCAGATAGACCAGGTAGTTTCTGCTCAGCCCATAGATTGAACTTTTGGATACACGAAATCTTCCTACACGATGGAGCATATCAAAGATGCAAACAAGAGAATGCGTGCTCAGCTCGCTTGTGGGGCCATGTCTCCCTCATGGACATAATTTTATGCAGTCATGGTGCTACCCAGAGATTTGGTGTGACCTATATGGGGTTCATTCTCATGTCTTTTACTTGGTCATGAAGAATGAGACTGCATCAAACTACATTATTATAGTCCACAGGGCATGTGAACATGGCTTTATATGCTGTTTTAAGAGCACCTTCCAAATATTATGGGTGTTTGGCAGTCCGTTTGATGTGGGTGCAATTTGATCTTCCTTTGAGATGCCAGTATTCCCATAATGGCCTAAAGAGATGTTGTTGTGAAGTGCTGGCTGTCTAATTCAGGACCCCACAAGGCATGCATTTCAGAGTGAACAGTTTTCACACCTCTTGTATGCCATCATACAACATAAATCTCCTGGCAGAGGGAAATGGCTTGAGGTGAATTTAAGCGCTATCAAAGCAGTTCAGGACATTAAGTATTCTCTCAACACTGAATCATGAAATTTATTTGTGTTGGTTCAGGTCATTTATGTGAAGTATTACTACATCTACCCATTAAAACAAATTTTAAGATTTATGTGCCATTAAAGAGAACATTGTTATAGTTCTTGATTGAGGGATGTGCTTTAGCAAGTAGTAAATATGGGTTACTTTTAATTATACCTAAATCTGCTGGATCATTAGCCTCTAGATTTTAAGTCCTTAGACCATCATGAGCATGATCAGCACCCAATTTCTGGGTGCTGACCGGTTATTTCATTATACTCATTGGTTCATAATCTTTTGGGAGGGTGGGCTATAAAGATAATCTGGGCACAAAGTAATCAAGTTTCCATAGGCTTCTATGACAAACAGTGGAGCAATTATGACAGTGGTTCTCTGTATCAGTATTTTAGATTTATGTAACCATCATGTTTGTTGATGGGGAGAGGGAATCTTTGGATGGGTGCACTTATAGAAACCATTTTTTTTTTTTTAGTACTTCAGAGTAGCTAATCTGCCCTACTGTTCTTAAAGCACCGTATGAAAGCTTATTTTTTTGTACTTTCACAGATATCTTATTTATCTACTCATTTCACCTCATTTATTTAAAGTTTCAAGGACACAGTTGTTAATCTTTGCACAGGGTCTATCATAGAGACATGGGCAGGCAAATAAAGACATCTTAGAACAAAATTATGAAGAGTCATAATTATTAGATCAGTCCAGGCAGTGCCATCTGTTGCTTCACTCCTTGCTCATTGGTTTAGCTGTTAAGTTAAGAGTCCGCTTCTGTCATCGCTAAGCTGTGAACAGATATGTTCATTTGTCCTTGTTTATAGGAATGAGTACTTGTTCATTCCGGAGCCAGTAAACAGCATTTTAGCATCTAGAAGACAGTGTCATTGAGCCAGTTTCCTAGAGAGATCTTCCGGGCTTAAGCCACTTTGTGACAGGAAGCTGGAGGAGGAGCATCTATTTAATATTAGCTGAAATTTTGGATGTTTCTAGATAATCTTGGACACACTGAGTAAAATATTAACAATTTCATAATTTTTGAAAGTCAAAGATCAGGTCAACCACTAATGCACAGTGAGTGATGCTGTCTTCAGTTTAACTATCTTGATGATTCATTTAATTTTGATTTTTTTTTAAAAGAGTAGTTGCCTTTGCACTTTCAGGAATATGGCTTAGGACACTGGACTTCACCCTCTCTCATCCCATAACCCTCAGACAATCTTCTCATACCTTCGCTGCTTTTCTTTCATGTCATTGTCCTCCTTCCATGCATCCCATTTGTGACTTCTTTGTTCTCTTTTTCCCTCTTCTTCCTCCTCCACCTCTCCCTTGTGATTGTGCATCTTTCAGCGCTGTGGATTGTCCACTCATTCCGGAGCATAGTTTTCTGTTCTAATTACATGTCTACCAGTTTTCATACTCCATCCTGGATTAGCCCCTGAGACCTTCCTGTTACAAATGTTGTAAACTTATTAATTTTGTTGTATCATTTTGTGGGTTTTCTTAAGTTCTCATTATCCCACAGTATTTTTTCAATAATCCCCACGAAGGATAAATGCTTCATGTACCAAGCTTTTATGTAAACAAAACTTTGAAAGGGTCGGTCATTTTCACGTTGTAAGATGCAAGATGCTCAGGTATGTGGATTTCAAGATCGGTGTACCCCTGCTCATTATTTTTCACCCTGGTAAATTTCCTCTTCCAACATTCCCAACTCATACAGCTATTCCCTTTCTCTGTGTTCAAGTTCTTGTCATATATTTCCATACCTTTTTTGTCTCTGAACCGTAGTGCCACCCACCTCCTTTTTATCCCAAAACTATCCTGCTCTCCTATGAGTTTGTTTACTTAGTATCCCTGCACAGTTAGTCATTTATGCTCCTTAGCACCCATGATTTGTGTAACCCCTTGTACTGTAATGCTGTACCCTGAGCAGTGATGTAGCACTCTGTGACATGATGTAGCACTGTGCCGTGATATAGCACACAGTGATGTTGTGAGGTAACATCCTGAACTGTGGTGTTCATGTAAAGCAAAGCTGAGGTATAGCATTTTCTGCCTTCATTTGGCAGATATTTTTCTTGTCATGAGGCCAGAGATGGTTCACTTAATTCTGACAGGAAAAAAAAAAGGTGAGGGAAGTTTGTCATTTTACTCAGGTTACATTACAGACTTTTAGACGTGATATTGTAGATGCTAGATATTCAATATGATTTCATTTATCAAGTGAGAAAGAAAATTTCAAACAGAGTTACAACTATGAACTTATTATCCACTTACTTAGTGCAGTTTGAAGCTGCTCCCTGTGGCAGGTGCTTTGTTTTTTTTGCTTCTAGGTATTGTATATGCATGATCCCGCTTTGCATGATGTGCTGCTTGGTTCTGGGTTTTGGTGGATTTAATTTCATGTGCATTTCACTTTCAAAGGCAAACCTACAACAAGAGTAAGATTTTAGTATTCTTTTCTATTCATTCTGCTGTAAAGTATAGTTCCCAGTTGCTTAAACAAGTTCATAATGCCTATCATGAAACCTAATTTCTTCTCTGACAGTATGTTTCAGTAATTGAATATGAACTTAACAATCGCTGATTCTAATTAACATTACTTAATTAGTGGCATAGCACTGAATTCATTTCCTTTGACAGGTAAGATATGATTGTAAGGAAGTTTGCCTTTGGCGTGTGCAACTGTCACTAACTGATATAAGATACTGCCACTTTCCATGCACGAATGGGAAGGTATAATGATGATGATGGTGATACTAATTTCAAGTGATGTGGGCAGGTTTTCCTCATTTACTGAAATGATGCTGAAAGTCATGATGAGATAGTGATATTGGGATGGAAAAAGATGTTTTTATTGGGTTTTAATATTAAGTCAGTGGTGTTGTATCATTATATATTCAACTTCTTTGTTTTCATGTTGAGCTAGTGGTGGTTACTGTACAGCTAACTTAAAGACTAAAGTGACTTGATTTGTTGTATGCCCTAATAGAGTATATCATTTTCAAGGTAATTTTGAAAAAGGTAATAATCGTCAAAATGATGATGATAATGATGATTAGTATCAATGCAGAGTTTTAAACTTTGTTAAAGAGCATGAATTTAATTTGTATTGTCAAATTTCTTTCACATCATTCTCTAAAATGTCCATTCTCCCACTCCATCTCCCTTGTCATTTTCCTACTCTAGGTGCTCACTCAGGAGGACTGGAACACTGTGCTTTACAATGGCATGGCCAAAACCTCCCCTTGGGCATCCCTCTATTTTGTTGCACTCATGACCTTTGGCAACTATGTACTATTCAACTTGCTGGTCGCCATTTTGGTGGAAGGCTTTTCCACAGAGGTCTGTTTGATTTATTTATCTGTAACTGTTTTAGTGTGTAAAGAATCAACAACATAATGGAAAAATGTCTATTGTATACAAATTTTTGAATGAAATGTGGTAATAATCGTATGAAGGAAGAGAACCAGGTTTAAGGTGCGTGTGCAAGATTATAAGGCATGCACTTGTGATGATGGGAAGTATTGTAGCTATCAAGTAGAACAGTAGTAAATATAGCCAATGAGAAATTTTTGTGTTCCTTGTGTTTAAGGGCATGGTACTTGGACAGAGCTGAGTTCCTGTGGAGTTTTTGCACTGGGAGCATGCACTTAAGCTGGCATTGTAAAATTTTTTCTGTACCTTCCAGGATGAGGAAAAGAAGAAGGAGAAAATGAAAGAGCTGGAGGATGAAGAAAAGGATGAGGATGAAGAAGATGAAGAAGATGAGGAGGAGAAAGAGAAACAGAGACTGGCAGAAAACAACAACATTGATGACATTCAGAGTGCCAAAAGTCGACTGAACTCTGTGGATCTTGATGTAAAAAATAATAAAGAGAAAGGTAAGTGTCTAGAATTGGTGTGCCCTCAGCTGTACTTCCACACTTAAGTTTTCAGGAAGCACTCATGCAAATGCATATATGTGATTTTTATATTTATCTCTTATACCTCCTCCATACAGAAATGTTTATTTCTGGGTGTGACAATATACTATTCAGATAAACATTTTCACATTCAAGGTGAGGATTTTATATCAAATAAAAGATTCTGTCATACAGCATAATGCTCATTTCATTTCATTCATTTCGTTCTTTCCAGAGAAGAAAATGCTTGCTCAGCCTCCCCTGGCTATTACAGCACCACCAAAGAGTGACAGCCCTGCCCATTTGCAAGCTCCAGCTCCCACAGATGGGCCACTGAATCCCCCAATTATAACTCATACTGCAGCCACACCCATGGCTACCCCACAGGGCTCGCCCAATGAAAATGCAATCAAGGACACAAATCACAAGTTGTCGGTGTCTACAAAAAGGAGTGCCTTAAAATCAACATTGTCAGTGGATTCAGATAAGTCGGTACGGTTTTACATAGACATATGCCATCAAATCTTATCAACAATTCAAACCCTAAGAGGGCGGTGTAATGGCGAGAGTGCAAAATAGATATGCGGAGTGAAATAATTTCTTTTCCAGACTGATTTAATCAAAGTTTTCATTTTAAGGGCCTTGGTATTTTAGCAAGTTCTAAAATTTATTCTAGTTCATAATTTGTTTATCTGCTAAGGAGTTCTATGTCTATGAATTTACTGCATAATACTTTGATTTTTCTGCATAATACTGGCATTCCTGAAGTATTGAATAGTATCTAATGTTCTCCCCATAGACCAGTCTCAGTTTCCGTGGAGGATCTCCACGGCCATCTCCAATACTGCGGTGCACCAACAGCCGAGGAAGCCACCATCAGCGTAGTGCCAGCTGGAGGGCAAGAAATAGACGTCATCGAGGGGATAAGACCAGCCTGGTTGTGGACAGTTTGTCTGACAGCCCAGATGATGTTGATGATGATGTCTTTTCTTCTTCTCATTCCCAGTCGCCAACCTACTCAGCCGGCACGCCTCGCACACCTAGTGTGAATACTCATGGGTAAGGAACATGGACTTGTTCATCAAATGCAGCGTACGATATATGGTGTTTGGTGTATTTTCTTGTCAGTAGTATTGCAGTGAAATTGTTTGTAAAGTATACTGCCTTTTGCAATACAAATGTTAACAAAATGTCACAAGGAATCTTACTGGGGATGCAAAACACTTAGTGCAAGATCACAACCAAACAAGTATCATGTCACTACATAGTGTAGGCATGTTTAGTAGTACAACTTGCAGGAGATGGGTGCTAGGCAAAGGAAGCATAACTCAATTAAGACTATCCACAGAAGTGCATTCATGTGATCTATTTGTTTCATAGGCTCAGATTCTCAAAATCCAAAAGACTATCAGACAGTTTCATCTTGTAGGCATTTAAACACATGAGAAGGACTAGAATGACATCATGTAATCCTAACTGAAATGCACTGGACCATTACAAAGGGAAAGAGGGTGGGGATAAAGCAGTTTTCATAACCAGATGTCTTCAGTTGTGACAACACTCTTAATTTATAGCGTTTGTTGTTTGTTACACCGTATATATTGGCTGAAATTTGGTTGGGAGTTGTGTTTACCAGCAATTATGATGGACATCAAAAATGTGTGTCAGGAAGGATTTCATGGTATTGCATTCAAAATAGGCAAGGTGACTGCAGTCAGCAAAATATCACAGTTTAAAAGGCTTTTGCTTTGAATAATACTTTTGTGAATTTGCATAATGCCATAACACCTTTGGATACTTTTTTGACAATAACATGTGCTCTACTAATATTTGATCTCATAATTTTAATTATAAATGTGCATGACTCTTGCGAAAAAGTTTTGATCGGTATGATTTATTGTTTGTGCGCCCATGCAGCAAACGGTTAACATGCACTTTGCTTTCAGTGGGTTGTTTTGGTCATATGTTCATTTATGGCATTGCAATATTCTCTGTATGGGAGCTAAGTTATATCTATTACTTATGTTTATCAGCTATATTTATTTAATGCCTGAATTGATGCCATGTGTAATTACTTTGTCTTTTTCCTGGAATATTATGAAATCTAAATGAATTCCACTGTGAAAGACATATTTGACAGAAAACAGTTGAAGGGAGTTGGTGAAATTTCATGACGGAGATGAATTTTGTGCGCACTGCAAATTCCTAACGCATGTCTTTTTCATGTTTTTATTTGCAGACATTCAGTTACATATGTCTTCAGGTACTAACCCTTTGTGTTGCGTTCTTGTGTAATAATTTGTGAAGTCTTGAAGTGTTTTGAAATTAAGCACAAAGGCATGTGTTTTCAAAATGATGTACCGATTTTCTAAAGCTTAACAGTTTTACATCATAAGTAACTTTTTGCTGCATGTTTTTTTGATTTATTGACTTTCACTTTGAATAGAATAATCTTCAAGGTGGTAAATGCAATGTTTATTTATGTCTGGATTATGCTGTAATTTTTAACTTAATAAACGTTTAATTGGAGTTGAAAAATGTGTTAACAATGTCATCATCACACTTATCATTATCAGCAGTTGCATCCTCATCAATTACTGATGCTTAGCTTTATCTAAAATTCATTATCCTAATCCTTTGTTATAGTGACTGCAATGGCCATCCACCACTGAACAACCAACGAGCGTTGAGCCCTCAGAATTCCCTGAAAGGAAGAGCCCTGACTCCGCGCAACTCCTTCAAAAGTCATCACAGCTGGAGTAGGAATAACTCTGTTGGCAGTGGCCGCAGTATATGCAACTCCTTTGAGCTTAGTCGACAAAATTCTTTTACAAGGTTGTTATTGTTTCTTTCCATTTTTTTTCCATTTGCTTTGCAAATTTAATCATGAATATGTCATCAGTATTGTTAAAGTGAGTTTGTAAATCATTCTTGTCATGCAATTTAAAAGCATCTTAAAAATCAATTTCAGAGTTGAATTTTCAAAATGCAAGCCTGTGGAAATTTATGCAATATTTCATGGAGCCATTTGATGAAGATAGTTAACTCTATGCAGAATTATCTGCTAACTGATTTTGATTAACTCTTTTATCTTGCCTTTTCAGTCATCGCACGCTCAACTCATTAGGTAGTGGAAATTCTAAAGATGACAACAAGTCCAACAAAAACTTTGTGGACATGCCTGATGTAAAGATAGCCCTGGACAAGGAAGAGGGTAGGGAGGAAGAAGAAGAAGATGAGCCTGATCCTGATGCAATAGATGAAACGGTGAGACAGTTTTTTACTCATGCAATAATTCTTGGGCATACCAGCTGAATGCCACTTCAGTTACACAAATTCTGAAAAGCTTTGACTTTACAGCAACCAGTTTCATTTTATATTTGAAGAATAAATTAACCCCTTATACAAGACAATCACAACCAATTTCTGTAAAGTCAGAGCTGGAATTGCCTTTCTCTAACCTTGCGATGTATCAGTAATGCTTTTTTCATCAGAAATAGCACTGTATTTAGTGTTGGTATTTGACGATGAGTATTTGGATAATGCATGTGTGAACTATTTGATTTTATGATGGTAAAGAAATGTGTCTTGTCTTTAAATCTAATACTGTGTCAAATCTCCTTACAAACAAACAGTTGATATTTCCTGAATTTTTCTGCCTGTAGATGAATTAAAAGTATAAAGGATATGGATGAGGATGGCAGAGTGTTTCATGACAGTAGGAAGATACTCTTTTAGTGGCAGTCTGTACTGTGATAGAGGTTACAGATTATGGTCATACATTTCAAGACAGCTTATCTGTGTATAGTACACTAAATAGCAATGTTATCCTATGTCTGTCATTAGGATTGGAACTGTTCATGGTGCCCAGAGCCTAGAGGCTGCTTCTTGACCAGACATGAATATTCCTTTTATCTCTTGTCAAATGAAAACAAGTGAGTTATCTTACTGTTTTTGTTGTTGTTGTCATTGCTGTTGTTTTCATATGAAAATGTGGAGGTGTGGACTGGGGTGGGTTGAAGGGTGGGGACTTGTTCCTAAATGTCATATTCTGTCACTTTGTCAAAGTTGCTGAATTTCTTTGGATTTCAGTACTTAACCTCAATTGGTTATTATGATTATTTGCTTACAGTTGGAGACATGAAGATATTAATGAAAGAAATAGATATTACAGATTTATTTGAAGAAAAAGCAATGGATTCACTGTTAGGATTCCACAGTTATATGCAATTTCCACACTTGAAAAACTGTGAATGAGTAATGATGCACAATAATATGGATTTATTGGGCCACATTATGCCATTTAGTGAAAGTTCAAGTGATCCACTTTGCCTCAAGGATTTGCTATATTGTGTATACAGAAAATCTCTCTTAAACTCTTTTTATAGAGTGCGCAAGTTTACCCACCATCTCATCACAAAGAAGTGGTTTGACAATGCTGTGCTCTTCTTCATCGCCTTGAACTGTATTACACTTGCAATGGAGAGGCCAGATATTCCCCCTGAAAGCTTGGTAAGATTTGATTGTCTGTTTTTGATATTCTTACTACCAGTTTATGTAACAATTTGTAACCTTCATTGTTCTAAATCTACAAACTCATTTTATTATGTAAATGTATTTTAGTTTATATAACTGTGTAGTGTAATAATTGATTAATTTTAGTTCCTCTTTGTTGTGTTACCCAAGATCTGTTAAGCTACTTGCATTAATCCAGTCTCACAGAATCTCTTCACCAATATCAGTGAGTTCAATAAGATATTTAACCTAGGACTTCATGGTGACCTCCTAGAATATTGCACCTGTAGCAGTCATTATAAGTGTTGCTGTTGCTCCTTTTCTTCCAGTTTTACTGAGTGAAAGCTCATGTCCCCAGAATTCACATGGTAGCTCAGTTAAGATTGCAAAAGTTCTCTTTGCAGTCCACATAATTGCCTTTTTTTTTGTTATTTTGTTATAGCGTTTTTTCAGAAACGGCAACACTTTAATGTGAATGTGAAATATAAAAAGCACAGTGTAACTTTAATCTCTATTTGATCCAGTGTGTTTTGGAGTTGGAGTTTGAAGCATTGTTTTAGTAACAGCACATAAAAATATGGAAAAATCTATAGAAAACACAACATGTGAATATTTGCTGTTTGTGTAGATTCGTAAGATCTTAATTTTCTTACTGACTTAACAAGGCTTAATTTTCCTTGATATGTGATTGCCCTGGCAGCTGCTCAAAACAGTGCTTGTCTGGTTTAAATTTGATGTATAAAACTGTATATCTGTGAAGATTTGCATTGTTTGAGCCTCTGACTTTGCACAAGAGATTTGCTTGATAGTCTTAAATATATGCAGGCAACCTCACTTAATCGCTACTCTTCAGGAGCATGGAAAGGATTGCAGTTAAAAGGAATTGTGGTTATCAAGTGACTTTTATATAGAAATATAGTATTTTGTTATGTGGAAGTGTTGCAGTTAGGCTGAAACTGCAGTTATTTGGATTGCAGTTAAGCAGAGTCAATTATTTTCTCAGATCTGTGTGATGATCAAAATGCCAGAGTGGACTTATCATGCAAATCAAAACATTCATTCATTAACCCTTTGAACCCGTTATCCCGATATTTAGGGAATCCCCTTATTTTCCTGTGCACCGTAGTCCCGATATTTCGGGAAACACGGAAGCATTTCAGTAACGTGACTTTAGTGCTAAATATAACGACCTTTCAGGGACACGTTTGGTGTGGGAATTATGGGAAAGGACTTCCAAGATGTCAGCCTCCATGTGGAAGCCCAGGGAAGGGGGCATTTATGGCTTAGGGCCCCAGGGTTCAAAGGGTTAATAGACTCATAACATTAATAAAGCAGAGTAGCTGATTCTTCCATCCATCTCTTTGTCCTGATGATACAAAGCCTCAACAATTTTATTATCAAGCGCTGGGCTTTATTTTTTCACCTCCATGGCAGAAAAGAGGTACTTTTTGAATGGACTTAGGTTATATTTTGCTGTTATCAGTTCTAAAGACACTACATAACTGATTGCCTTCAGATGTTTTTTAACTCTCAGACCCACAGATATCTCATGCTCAGTATTTGCAACCAAAAAAAAAAGGGCACTTCACCTTTCCGAGAAAAATATCATGCAATAGATATAACAATAACATTACTGATGTTTGATGAGATAGACTGTCCATCATAAAAGTCGTCTGACTGTGTATTGGCATGACTGACATTTCATATAAAATCACAGAAAAAATACATCATTGATGATTAATGATGTAATGTTCCCAACAGGTTTCAACAGAGGTAATGAAAACTGCAGTTAGTTAATGACCAGTTTGTGAGCATGCATTCACACTATGAACAGTTTCAAGAGCAGGAATGTGTAGACAAGTTCTGAAGCCCAATCATTTCCCTGGCTTATTCTTGAATAAAAGAAATCAAGATCATTTTTGTTTGGGAATGCAAGCTCTGAAAGCAAAGGGGAGAATACTTTGTGCTATCACAGCAGTGAAATCACAATGTACTGCAGATATGCCATGGAGACATGTTTTGTTCAAATCACTCAGGCTGTGTTATAAATGTTGTGTCAGAGCTTGGGTTTCCCAAACAAAAATTGTGTGCATTCCCATGATAGACCCTTCCGATAATTAGTAAAGGTTCATGCTAAGAATCCCTTGTTCCCACATATTTTTATAATTCTTGTGCTGAGAGCTAGTGGAACATATATAAATGACAGTACTGTATCCTTGTTGTTTGGAAAAAGAAATTGAAACTTTATCTGATGCAGAATTACACCTAGCGCATTAGGAGGTCTAAAAGTCCTCAGCCTTCATTCTGTGTTGTAGTATGAATGCCTTAGCAGCAAAGCCAGAAGGCTTTCAATCTGCATGATAGTTTTCCCTCCACAGCTAGTCTGAAAACTGTCTTACCATGACAGTGTTATCAGTCTTGAGCATGTTTCCCAAGCCTATCACTTTAAGAAAATAGGAGTTTGGGGGAGCTATAGTTGATGGAAAGATTGAGGGAGCTGTATTTGCTTACATTTTGCAATGCATGATTCAGTGTTATTATGTGGGGATAAGCTGATGACTATAAGTGCTGCACTGGAAATTCAGGTCCACTTTGACACCTTCCTGATGGATTTATGTGCAGAAAAGAACACCATGAGACAGAATTGTGTGCCTTGTTCCCGCTTCTTTGGATGAATGAGAGCACTGGCTATAGAGAGGGGCTTGCACAGTGTGTTTTTGCCCCCCAGCAAGCAACATAATATCACATTAGCTAAAATTTCAAGTCACAACAAGCAACATTAACAATTAGAATAGAAATTTATACATGTTGTTCTGATATTTTGATTGTTTTTATTGATGGTTCTGTTTTAACCACATGATTTAAGTTACTTAGAAGAATTATTATGATTTTGTCTTGATCTTGGTTTATTTTATGTATATCTGAGACAGGAGGGGTTGCTAAAATAAGGGACAAAGAGCTAATTGTGTCATAAAACTTAGAGGCATGAGATAAATGTTTCCTTTGTTTCGTTGTTTTGCTTGATTTGAGTTTGCCTTAAATCAGGGACTGAACAGAAGAAATACTGTTTAGAAAATGGCAGGTCTATTCTGTTCTAGAAAATTTAGGAACTATTATTTTGTTTAATGCTAGTTCATATCATCCTTATGATTGCATTTGCTCACCATATTTCTGATTGATCTTGTTTCAGGAACGTGCATTCTTGACATATTCAAACTACATTTTCACCTTTGTATTCACTGTGGAAATGATAGTTAAGGTAAAGCATTTTTGTGAAGTTGTGACCAGATTACAAGAACTAATGATTATATGTTTAACCTGATCTAACTATGCCCACAGTTTAGGCCGGCGCATATGATCAGTACTAGGCTTCAACAACTGTTTGCATGAAGACCATTATAGACACAAAATATTAAATCCCAACAATAATATTTAAGAGACTATGGATATTATAACTTCGTCTTTAATTTCATACAGTCTTAGCACAATTGTTATGAAATAGAGATGAAAACTGTTCATGGTAAGAACAAGAATATTGCATATATTACATAAATATATGTAAAAATTCAGACTTTATAAAAGACCGATTAATGTATATCTTTCACTCCTACAACAGGTGATAGCTAAAGGATTCTTTGTTGGCAAACATGCTTACCTGAAGAGCGGTTGGAATGTTATGGATGGGTTTCTGGTCATCATTTCTCTCATCGATATCTTCATATCCTTGTCAGCAACAAGCAGCCCTCGAATCTTTGGTATACTTCGCGTGTTCCGCTTGCTACGAACCCTGAGGCCTCTAAGGTAATGAGTCAAAATTTAGAATGTTTTGACCAGGTCCAGGTGTGGTGAATGTCAATACTGCAAATTATTACCACCTAGCAGCAAAGTCCTAGAGAAACCTTGTCCTGTTCAGACAAGGACATAAAAACAAGGAAGTCTTGAGTTCAGTTTATGCACATTAAAAATTAGTTGACAATAAACCGTTATAGAAGAATGGCCCAGCTGTACATGCAAAATTTATAAGAATATTTGCCTAATAATAATACTGTTCCAACTGAAAAGGCACAATACAGTTGTAATCGGGTAAGTTTCCTGTAAAATCCTGCCTCAAACAGAAAGTCCTGCTCAGTTCATGTGGTTTTAAGAGAAAGTTACAAACTTCTTGGTCTTTCAACTAACCTAACTGTAGAACTGGTACTAAGGAGATTTAATTCTGATATGTTCTCAGTTTGGGGAAAAGTAACGACTGTATTATACATAGCCTTTATTAATTTGATGCTTTTGGAAATATTGTGATGTTGCTTACAAAATTGGTACCAGGTAATGATGTGGTTAAGGACAGTGCAGTTTTTATTTGAAAATGCAGAATGTCATAAAGCAACTTTCTCTTTATAATGCTATAGATTCTTAATAGAACTGTGGCAGTGAAGCTTAGTTTTGTTACATCAGTGATTGGCAACTTATGGATATTTCGTTTGACTCTTCTGGATAATTCATTTGATTCTTCTCCATTTAACAGGGTAATAAGCCGAGCCCCTGGCCTGAAGTTGGTGGTGCAAACACTCCTCTCTTCTCTCCGTCCTATCGGCAACATCGTGCTCATCTGTTGTACATTCTTCATTATTTTTGGTATCCTCGGAGTGCAGGTACTTTGAGTTGTGATTACAGATAGGGTGCATTTCATACATTACAACCATTATTTCTACCCCAAGGAAAAAACTGGCCTCTAAAAAGCTTTACAAGTTCAAGGGAATTTGGAAGACAAAATAAATTTTTTTTGCATATGTGATTACATTTATCCTGTCAAAATTATATAACGTATTTGAAATATCAGCTTCAAGATATTCAGATTGGACTGTATTAGGATGAGAACCCTAATTTTCACTTTTAACCAAATTTCTGTTGTCTTCCTCAGCTGTTTAAAGGAACATTTTACTACTGTAAAGGACCCGATGTGCAAGATATTGTTAACCGAACTCAGTGTGAGGCTGATGGAAAGAACTCATGGGTCAACCAGAAATACAACTTTGACAATCTTGGCCAGGTATGTTATTACACTGGAGCATTCCACCTAACTGTTACCAGTAGAACAAGTGGCAGAGTATTCAAAGGTTTTATTAATAATGGGTCACTCTCCTCAAATGCAAACTACTGTAACTCTTGAACTAAACTACAGGCAAATAGGCCTCCTGGCTGTTTCTGTTATTTAGCTTTGTAAATCTGAGAGCCAAGTTGTGAACAATCATCTCTAAAGATTTGTACTAGCACATGGGCATTCTTTGTGATAAACAATTTTTTTGTACCTTTAAAGTGATGCCAATTATAAAATGGGCAAGGTTCTGAACTGACAGAGAACAAATTACCTCATATGCAAGATACCATCACCAGCCTCTGGTTGCATTTATCACTCTTTATGTGCTTTAATTTGCCTTTCTCTGCCAGATATGAGGTGCAAAATTTCACATAAGATTAAGTACCTGTGGATATATTTGGGCTGAACTTTGTTATATGAAGTAGTGAAACAGCTCAACTATTGATATTTTAAGTTGTTAAGTGTACCTGAACATCTGGAGCACCAAATTCAAGGGAGGATTCAAGGGAGTTAACTTCAAGAAAATGACCCATTGTTTGGTTATTTTGATACACTTCACATTGTTACCCTTTCAAACCACAGCACTTCTCTACCTTTCTCAGGTCCCTATATACCTCTTGTGCATGAGATAGTTTTTGTTCATGACTGTATTTGTCTCTTAGCCTTGATCATCACCACCCTGACATTCATCATCAGTTTACAGCTTAGGGGCAGGAATTCTGCTTTGTAATGCAGCGAAGAATCTAATAAATTGCTTTATATGGTGAAGTTTCACTTTAATGTCTACATTGTGAAAAAACTTGTTATTTAGTACTGCCTGTATTTCTTCTCAAATTTCTTCTCATAAAGGTGAGATAATTCTTTCTATTACTGTACTTTCAGGCTTTGATGGCATTGTTTGTCCTTGCATCAAAAGATGGCTGGGTGCAAATCATGTACACGGGACTGGATGCAGTTGGTATAGATCAGCAGGTAAGTTGTGTCATCCAATAACTCAATTTATGCAAGGTGCTCGCCCTTATACTGTTCCCATGTCAAGATTTTAGCAGTTCCATATGGTTAGTTTTCAGAAAATTTTATTCTAATGTCTGATGAAGACAGGCTTAGAAAATTTCAAAAGCATTCATGGGAGCTAGAATATTTCAAAACAGTTGACCAGTGTTCTGTGCTTTGTGAGAAAAATGAATATCAAGTACTATATTTACATGTTTCATTACAAAATGCTGGTTACATGATAAATGAACTACATTAAACATGGCTATATTTATGGAATCAAACTTGATTCCAGTGCTTTTTCAGGAGAATCCCAATTACACTCATAAATTAGTTGAATTTCTCTATGTAGTCATGTTGCAGATAATCCTCTCAAGATATTAAGACATTCACTGCCACCTTAGTAGCTCCTATTATGCAGTCTTGACTTCTCACTGGTGACTCTTTGTAATCCAGTGAGTGCACTTACTGCTTTAGTAATTGCTTGTGTGACTTTCCTCCTCAGCCTATTGAAAACTACAACGAATGGCGTCTCATCTACTTCATCTCGTTCCTTCTCTTGGTTGCCTTCTTTGTGCTGAACATGTTTGTCGGTGTTGTGGTAGAAAATTTCCACAAATGCCGAGAATCTCAAGAAATTGAAGAGAGGGCAAAACGTGCTGCCAAACGACAAGAGAAGTTGGATAAAAAACGAAAGAGTGAGGACCCAAATGCATCGTCTGGTTGGTATTAGTGCACTGAGTCTGGCTTTTTACATTACAAGGCTATTTACTTGTTTACAGTGATCTATCATAATATCTCAGGAAAAAACAAATACATATGCTTAATTTATTGAAAGAAAGGTGACCACTTAGACAATCTGGTGGTATGTCGTTCTTTTTTTTTTTTTGCTCAATAGAGGAAAATTGAATGACTTTTCATCAAGATTGAACCTGCTTTTTTTAAAATTCTAATTTCATGTTTATTTAAGATGAAGTAGAGGAGTATTTATGTTTGTGATGAAAGTCAAGAAAGCCTTGAGTGTAAGTAGATTTTACGAAATGTGCATAAACAATGAGAAAGTTTTTTGTTTCAGTATTTCTTTTTTAGTTGGATAACTGCACTTGTTTCTGAAGCTTGTTATGGGAAGGGGAGAATGTGAGGTATTAGAATTACTCTGGAGTCCAACAATCCATTTAACTTTTGTTTTGGACCACTATAAAGAAAACCCTGTAATTTGAAATGTCAAGTGAAGCAGCAGGCACTCATCACCCTCTTTACTCCACTTCTTGATTTCTGTGAAAATCCTGTCTAGAACAAGTTCTATCATACCTAAGCCTGAAACTGGCAGAAATTGTACCCTCACGGTTTGTATCAAGTGTTTTGCAAAATATTTAGACTGATTTTGAAGTTATAAATAATCAAAACAAGCTTCAGAGCACGTTATTTTTGTGGATTGTTGTCATTGATAGTTTTATGTGGACAGGAATGAGTTTTGTGTATGATAAGTTCATTTCATTTTGTTGTTTGGATGTCATGAGAAGATTGTTTAGTTCCATGGTTTTATTGGCTTTTATTTTGTTTTCACTTCAGTGCCGTATAAGATTTATGTTTAGTTGATTTTGGTTTTATTCTCTCCATTTCTGGCAGTGTGTCATTCATTGTTGGTTTTCTCATTCTTTCTCCTTTATCTACAGAATATTTTCTCTTTGTTCTCTCTGCATGTCATTCTCGGTCGTATAATGCTCTGCCCTTTCCATAGTTAACTTCTTATAATGATCAGCATGTGCATGTCTGATGTTATGAATTTGTCCAGGTGTTGTGATTATGCATGTCTCTTGCATTCATTACACAGCTGGCCCTGCATATATACTTTTCAAATCTTCCTGTAAGGATCTCAAAATCCTTCCTTTCTTATTATATGAAAAATCCCTCCAAAATCTCCATATTATGATAGCTTAACATCATTGCCAGCTTCATGTCTCACTGTCTACTGGAGCTGAACACTTATCCTGTCTATCTATGTAACCTAAATTTGGTATACTTTCTTTTGTCGCACTTAAGATTTGCTTTGTTTTCCTGTGTTTAGGAGCATCTGTTTAAATTCTCTGTGCTGTGCTCAGCAGTCTTGATTTTCTATTACTCATTTCTTTGAGCAAAACTCTATAAGGTTCATTACCATATCATCTGATGCTGAATTAGCTGTGGTTTGACAAATCATTAAATGGCTGCCAGCCTTCCATATTACAACATTTTAGACTGAACAAGAGAAAAATATATGAAAATGGTCAAAAGGCTTTCTGTTTTTTGGTAAATGAAGAATTCGGGATTGGATCAGTCTATTCAATATGGGATTTATTTTATACCAGTGCACCAAGTGATATTCCTTTTCCTCTAGAGCATTTAGTATCAGCCAGGCTCATTCTCGTTTTTATCATAAGAAGTCATCCTCCATTTTTCTCCTTTAACTGAAATTACCTTTAAATGGATTAAATATTCAAATACTTCATTAGGGCCAGAATTGTAATAGTACTATTGTAATGGTAGTCCGCGGTCTACAACAATTTGGAGCTATTTTTCACTTTTAGAATGTCAAAGGAAGATTTTAACCGATTCTGTAGTGTCTGTCTTGCAATACCGCATATTGGCTTTATGTGTAATTAACTCTTTGCCAAACATTTTAAAAGGTTAGTGATCATAATACACGCACAGGTTTATTCTATCACACAGATGTTCTACAAGTGACTGTAAATTAATTCTGCAATTTCTATCCTGTTTTGGAGTTAATGTTTATTTGTTGTCACAGCACACTAAGAAAATCTGTAGTCATGTTTCCGCTGTATATATTGATGTGGTCAGTCAGAATCATCATGTTTGACAGCAATCATTAAGGAGAATATGTCACTTGTACACAATAACAGAACTAGCCAGCGCAGTGATGTAGACATAGGTAAATTCATATGGGGCACAACACAATTACCTGTTAAAATAATTACTGTATGACAACTGTCTACTTTTATTTCCTCACATAAAAAATTCAAGTGTTTAGATTTTAAGTATATTTCTTTTACTATAACTGTCTCATACCATATAATTGCTTCATAAAAGAGCTTCAGATTTCTTTTTTCTCTGGTTCACTAACCATTGTGCTTAAGTGGCAGCTGAAAATAACGTTTCTGAATTGATTCATGCTGTTATCAGTGGCTCGCTTCGGTTGCCAGATATGTTGTAACCATAGTACTTAGACATGTTGTCGCTGTATCGTAAAACTAACCATTTGTTGTGGAGACATTCCCTACTACCAATACATTATCAGTGTTGTTTTACTACCACTCATGAGCCAGACTCAGTCAGTAGTTTCTCTTAATGTGCCTGTCAAAGTATGATGGCACTTGGGAATAACATCTCAGTGTCTTCATGTCAGCTGCCTCCTTTTGCAAGGGGAAGCACAGCTTGTTTATTAATTACTGATGTTGTAAATTTAGATACAAATTAATATTTAGACACTCATCTTAATGTTCTTTTAGGTATGGTGATTATATATACTCTGCTAGGTAAATCAGATGTTAAACCAGGTCTTCTTATACCACAGTGCACCTAACACACCTGTTAAGGATTATCAGTAATCTGAGTGTGCTTCTGGTCATATCAAGTGTATTTCCATAAGCCCTTTATTTCAGTTCATCCTTCATAAGCTGTACTCTTCTCTTCCTGTATCAACATATGCATGGCTTTATCGCTATGTATCTTTAAAGCTCTTTCACTGGAGACCTCACACTGGCAAGAATAGAACTTATTCCTACTGTTGATGATTTGCCTTAAATTTCTTTTACAAAAAAGTGAAGAAAGCAAACCTTTTGAAAGTCATGTAATAAGACTTTTAGGAAATGCTTTCAAAATCAAGCTTAACTGAAGCCAGTATTTCTCAGTTCAAATAAAAGAGAAAGAAATGAGTCTGAAACTTTTTGCATGACTCTAAAACAAGGATGATGATGCAATTCTCCTTAGCATTCATGAATGACACAGGCTTAGATCAGTCTATATAAGTAACCTTGCATTTTTCATCTTGTTGGATTAGATTTTAAAAAAGTAGCATCAGCCGTTGAACTGGAGCTTTTAGAAGTTTGGGTTAATTCGTTTCTACTCATCATCTTTGTGATGAATAGAATTTAGAATGCTAAACTCTCAGCTTTCTTTGGAAGATGAGGGAGTAATTACTGACAAGTGTAATGTAAGGAGCTCTTCAGTTTAGTTGCAGGTGGGAGTGATTGGATTTTATTTGATTAGTTTTGTCACATGTAAAGACTTTTCTTTTCTATTTTGCAGTCATCATTGCCATAGCTAAGCTTGAGAGTAGACATTTTAATTTCTTTCCACATTTCTGCAATCACAACATCACTGCTTTTTGAAGCATCATTCACGTTTGCAATGCACATTTCCTTTGTAGACTGTTGTTCACTTAGCATCTTCAAAGCTAAGAAAACCATACATGGCATTGATCCCAGTGCAGTTCTGTTGGGTAGTGTAGTTACATTGTAGTTGATACCTTAACTAGACAGCAGTGCTCCCTTAGACACAATCCTGTAGTATGGACAGGCCAGCTGCAGTTATTCCATGCTTTCCTTCCTTGAGTGATGACCCATCACAATGTGACCCTGTGCCAGTGTCTATTCCAATCCAGTACTTGCTAGCCTCACTAGGTACCCAAGAGTTCTACCATTTGCGCGGAGCATTCAGACCAACCCAATCTCGTATTGTAACTTTTCTCTGATGAAAGAATATGCCTTTTGGAAGACGCTTCACCCTTCTTTTCTTCTGTTCTATGGTTACAATTCTGTTATTTTCTACAGTTACAGTTATTTTAACCTTTGATATGCTAGTCTGTGCTGTCCAGTTTTATAGTAATGAAGACAGACCTTGATTGCCTTGCTTTTCCTTACCTTCTCTTTTGAAATTCTGATCGCTCTGTTGCTCTATTTGTGTGTTGTCATGAGTTAACATGTTTTGGGCCAGCAGCCTCACCCATTCTGTGCTTCTGAACTAAGGGAACTCATCATTTTCCAAAGTTATCATTCTTCTGGCCTAAACAAAGTTGCATTTTCCAATCATGGGACTATTGTCAGTTTCACTTATTTCTGCCATTTTATGGTGTTTATATGGTTTGATCAGCATGGATCAGCATGCAGGACTCTGAACTTTCTCTTGATTCTCAGCTCGGAAAACTCTTTTTGCCTTTTCATGTCTATAAGTCACCAGTGCCTTCCATCAGATCTCAAAGCATTCCTTTGTGGTAATTCAGCTTTGAGGTTAAGCCATCATATTTGTAGTTAATGTCACACCTGATACACAAGCTTTACTTGGCCTGAGAATTCACATCTCATTGTTTTACAGAGTGAACGTGATGGATTGTTTCAGTGGTCCTGACCCAACAACTACTGGATGTTTGTCAGATATATAGGTTATCATGTCAGAAATATTCTACTTAAAGCCATTTTTAGACTTGGACAAGAGAATAAAGTCTTCTTAAATTTATTGGTTAACCATTTATGATTTTTCACCTGAGCAGAGATGAGAGAGCCACCATACTGGGCTCACTACTCCCATGGTCGCCTACTTATTCATACCGTCATCAACAGCAAGTACTTTGACCTGGCCATAGCAGCGGTCATCGGCTTGAATGTCATTACAATGGCAATGGAATATTACATGATGCCAGAGGTAAGTAAACTACACTACACATTAACATAATATTGCTCAAGATTTGTGCAATTGTTTTAACATAAGATTTTGAGCTTGAAACATGAAGCTTCCTACCAAGCTTTCAAGCAGTGGTCCTACTTAATGCCACAAGTGTTTGCTCTCTCAGTATGTTTCAGTTATAACTGTAAAGGTATCAAATATGAGCCACTAGTTTACATAGCAAAGAATCCAGTTTGATTCATTAGACTGCTTAATGAATTTCATAATGAAATATAAATATTTGTATCATTCTCTTTACAGGAGCTGGAGTTTGCCTTGAAGATTTTCAACTTTTTCTTCACAAGTGTGTTTATCCTGGAAGCTATAATGAAAATATATGCCCTTGGTTTCTACAGATACATCAAGGACAGGTATCAACCTGAACTCGTATATTCTCATGAAAATATTTATACACAGTATAGATTGTTGACACTTGCCTATCCTGACAAGAAGATATGTAAATAGCTGGGAATCTAAAATCATACATCTCACATATTTTGCTTCCTTTAATCTCACTTTGTAGTCTTAAAAATCCAACTGCCTTTGCCATGCTATAATGTTAGATTGTTTCACTTGTCAGGGCTCATCCTGATCTTGATTTCATGTGTCTTGGGGACAAAAGGAAATCAAAGGACACAGGAATGGTCCATTCCATTATAACTATCATTATTTAATAACATGTTTAACACCTTGCACAAGGGTACAAGTATTTCCACTATCTTCACTTTTGTGCATTGTGCAGAGTTATCATTTTTTTCATATTTTCCTCATTATTGTGATAAATAGGATTGTCATGATCAGGATACATTATTTGGAACCTTATTCTCATCTGCAGATGGAACCAACTGGATATAATGATAGTCATCTTGTCCATAGTGGGTATAGTTCTAGAAGAAATGAGGACTAATGTCATTCCTATCAATCCAACAATCATCAGAGTCATGAGAGTGCTCAGAATTGCCAGAGGTAAGCACAGCACCAGATATCCTTATGGGGTAAGAGGTGTGAAGGGATGAGGTAGTTCTTTGTCTTATTATGTATGTCAGGGGATCTAGTACTACATGATGCTGACTTGATGCATTGCCACAGAATATAAAATTGAATGCTTGAAAACAGTTCATTGAAAGGATTAAATGTTCTTGACAATAATATGCTCAGTTTTTATTTTCCTCACATTATTGAAATGTTGTAGATAATCTTGGTTATCCGCAAGGTATTTAAAACATGACATCTGTCACAAATGAGATTTAACATGCATTTTGCTCTTCATTGTATATAGTGTTAAAGTTGCTGAAGATGGCTAAAGGTATCCGAGCTCTCCTGGACACAGTGATACAAGCCCTTCCTCAAGTTGGGAACCTAGGTCTCCTCTTCTTTCTGCTCTTCTTCATCTTTGCAGCTTTAGGTGTTGAGCTCTTTGGAAGACTGGGTAAGTGGTCTGTGTAAAGTAAGCTGTCAATTCATTTATCCAAGATTATTCCAGTGCTTCAGGATAAAGGTAAAAAGATGAGGAAAGCTGCTCTTTATTCCCATACTTTTATTTACTATTCAGTGACACAAGCCTTAAAGGACTGCAGATTTCAATTTATTTTGTTTTGAGTGAATTAAAACAAATGCATCTCTGAATACCTTGCTCATCATTTTTCAACAAAAGTGTTTCTTTTCTTGAGTTTTGAATAAATGCAGTTTAATTCAGTTTCAGCTAATTTCTCTGGTGCAGTGCTCTTGTCCCCTCATAAAATTATTTCCAGTTATATGTAAGTTTAATGAATAATGGATACTGACTGAGAAACAGCAAACTTGTCCATATTTTTTTGTAACTAAACAAGATTTATGGCAAACCTGCAGCAGTTTAAATGAATTACCTTTGCAGTTTTATTAATGAGTGCTATATTGAATAGTTGGGTTCAAGAGATGTAGCCTAAAGACACTGCAATCAATTTTAGCTACAAATAAAGTAAGTCAAGACAATAGGCAGTAAAGGAATTTATCGGTGTCTTTTCTTTGTGACAGAATGTTCACCAGAACATCCATGTGAAGGCCTTGGTGTGCATGCTCACTTCCACAACTTTGGGATGGCTTTCCTGACACTCTTTAGGGTGGCTACTGGTGACAACTGGAATGGTATCATGAAGGTATGATCATACAGTGATATTGTGAAGTTATGATTGTACTATTATACTGGTGTTAGCTAGTGATAGAATTTACAAGTTGCCTTGAACTGGAGAGCAGTCAGAAAAGCAGTGGTTGATGTTTCACTTATATTGTTTGCACTCATGAGATGTTTGCAGAATTTTATATATATCTATATATATATATATATATATATTGTTCTGCCATCCCAGTCTTTGGTCTAGAAGGTAAATAAAAAGAAAATAAGTATGACAGTTCTTCCTAGTTGTATATCTCAGATGTTTCAGATATACTGTAATTCCAAAACAGAGATTAGCCAGCAAGCACTTTTCAAAATGGATATTAGCTAGTAGACACTGCTATAAATCTTTGCTCCTCTCTGTATTTGCGATCCTTTATTATTTTTTTTTTTACAGGACACACTGCGAGAGGATTGTGACCGATCAGATAACTGCCTTCGCAACTGTTGTGTCAGCCCTCTTATTGCCCCTGTTTATTTCGTCGTCTTTGTACTGATGGCCCAGTTTGTCCTGGTCAACGTAGTGGTTGCTGTGCTCATGAAGCATCTTGAGGTACACATTATTCATCTGATTACTCCCAAGTGTTTATTCATCACGGTCAAATTCTGTTTTAATATAATCTACTTTCCATATATTATTCTTAATTGCATCATGGTATCGGTATTTCCTAACTTTCAGCATTAGCTGGCAAACCTATGAGTTGTTCATGTACTGTCTTTTGGCATTCTTCATTGACATTCTCTTTTGGTCAGCCCCACAGGAAGCGTGTAAGTCAACTTGTGCACAACAAAATATGGGGGCATATTCTTTTAGTCACTTGTCATTGTAGAAGTGGTCATGCTACTGAATTTTTTTTCCATACTCATCATTATATGTCTCACCATAACATGAATATTTACGATATAACCTCGGTATGACACTTATAATTCGCAACATGTCACCATTACCTAGAAGTTACTTGCCATGATATCCATAGCTGCAGCCTGCAACATGTTCCATTAAATGCTCAGAATTCTAACTGCACAAGTAGGCCCTACTTCTTTCACCTTACTTACTTATGAATGCATCATACTTGACTTGAATCATCTTAGTGAATCCATATAATGCACAATCATGTATGAAACATTGTCATGTAGAACTGTAGTGGTTACAAAGAAACATTATCCAAATTTATGCATGAAAGCAGGCCTTAAGCCTGCCCTCCTAGGTAGACTGTAGCAGTCCACCAATATTGGCTATATGTAGAAGCCCACCAAGCTAGGCTTCATGTAGATGTGAATCTGAAATGCAGTACGCGCATAATGACTTAGATGAACATGGACTGATATTTTGGAAAAGCAGTGTTAACCTTCTGATGTCTAACTTATATATCTCTGGAATTTTTACAAATAATTTTTATCTTGATCCCACTTTATGCACATTCAGGGATTCACATTGACAGAAATATCCAGCCATTAGATTATGAGATTTAATTGATGACTTTAATGACCCAGATTTTTTGTGTATGTGACCCATAAAACAGCTACCTTTAGTATAATGTTATGCTGTAAATATATACCAAATAGCTACATGCACATTTTGATGGGTTTAGCATTTCACTGATGATTGTAGACACAAATAACGGGAGGAAGAATCACAGAAAGGTTGACGGAAGTGGGCTTGAGGAAGGGGGTCAGTGGAAGGGATCTTTTTAAAAATCACTACACACAGAGAAAATATGCATGAATAGGATATTTCATGCTCAGTGTTCATAACATTAATCCAGAAACTGATGCGAGTTATGATATTAACAATGGTTATAACATTAATCCAGCTTGTGACATTAATATCAGCTGCAATATTAATGCTGATTATAATATTGATTATCACAGTATAAATGATACAGGTATATAACATTAACCCAGATCCTAACATTGTCCAAATTTAAGAAAATGTTTCCTGTAACTTGAGTGGCCTCACAATCAGTCTGGAATATAAGATGTGAATCCCTGACTCACTGAGTTTAACTGCATGTTTTCTATTGCATGTGTTTTGTGCTATGTTTGCCTGACACTACAGGAAACTTACAAATACAAAGAGTTGGATGATGAGCTAGAAGAGGAGTTGAGGGCCGAGATGTGTGCAGTTGCCTTGGCCGGTAAGACTGGACCAGATGGGGGCATTGAGATCAAGGTGATTCAGTTTTCCTGGATATTTGGCGTATTGCTTTCTCCTATCTCTCTTGTTTCGACCAACTATTTTCAGTTTTTTGTTGGTTTTTTTTTTCTGGCTTGTTTGGCAAATTTTTTTCTCAGAAGCTTTTCTTTTTTCCGTCTTGTGGAGAGAGGGTTTGGGATGATTCAGGGCTTCAGATGCTGAGCTGTCTACTTAATGAACAAAAGTACAGCTAAATCAGATCTCTTGACCACCTAAGTTATATGGGTGGTATGACTGTCACTGACATTTTGATATAGAAGCCCATGAATACTAAACTACATAAATGTCATGTTCGTGATGGTCATTTTGTCTGACAGTTAAAAGGATCCATTTCCTTGTGTGGCTATCATATGTAGGTTCCTATAAATATTTTTTAATTAGAATTTATTTTGATGTTATAAGTTTTAATCTTCTGTAGGCAAGCTAAATGATCTTTCACATGACACTCCGGTATGGTGTTACTAACCAAACAGGCCATCTCATTCAGTAATTTTCTCAACTTCTTGGACAGTTCATACCAATTATTCCTACTCAGTTCATAGGTTGTTATTACTTGTAATATCATCCCTCCCAATTAATAGCTCAGTTTAAATTGCAGAGAAGGTTGATAAGAAACATAGACCTTTGCATTCTTGACAGAGGCAGTCAGTTGAACAGAGAAAGAATTACTTCTCACCTGATATTTTTCCTTCAGTGTATGCAGATTGTTGAAGCCGGGCATCATCTGTTTTGTATTCAGGTGTGCTCTCTGATTCCACTAACATCATTAACTGATATGGCAAGTACCTTAAGGACATATGAACAATTCTGCATCAAGGTTCTGACTGTTTCCCTTTGTTTGTCATGGAATTGATTAGATTTGTAGAGGCCTCTTCATGATTTGCATACAGAAATTGGGTGAATAGAAGTGTTACCTTTATTTGCTATTGCTTTGGTAGTTTAAAGTAAAGTACTAGTATGAAATGTAAACACAGAAATTTACAGCATGTGTGCTGGCATGATATAATGCTAACATTATTGGATGCACTAACATATAAATGGTGACACTGAATTTCATCAGTTGTTGACACATGTTTCAGATTCTTTCAGCCAGCAGTTGGGTTTTTTCTTTAAGTTAACTAACAGTTCTCTAATGATAGACAGTATTTTGCAGTTATTTCTGTTGATGCGTGTTCTGCTATGTATTTTATTTTTATTACCAGTGATGATTATATGTCTAATTCATTGGGTTTTTTTTTTTGTTGTTGTTGTTGTTGACATAGTTGCATAAAGGTACAATTCCCAGTTATACCTTTATTCACTATGTTAAAAAATCAGCAGACTGATCCAGGATATGAAGACTGTCTCATACATTTGATATGAACTTGATAACCCACACACAAACATCGAGCAAGATGCTTTCAGTGGTTTAAGCAGCTTGTACTTTGTGACATGACCTGTTTCTGGAGAGACTGGTTGAATGTTAACAGAAGAAGCTTGCTGTAGTAAATCTGAATTAGACAGTTGTTATGGAGAGGAAGACTATTACAATCAATGATGTTTGATCACAACTCCTCTTAACTGAAAATAGTTGCATTTATCCAGTGACATTCATATTGAAAACAGAACACTGTATTTTATGAAAAACTGTTCTAGTGAAACCAAAAATGCCATTAAGGGAATTTCAGCTAAGCAAAGTCAGCTGTTGAAATTACTACACTGATACTGTCCAAGGGAGTGCAGCTTCAGTTTACATAATTTACAAAGTTTGAGCAGTTGACCTGGCTACAGAAGCATTTTTTTTTTTTTATACGTTTGAAATTTAATGTGGTTTATTTTCATTCATATCAGTGATCTCTTGTATACTGTTTTATGTCAACTAACATTAATATGTATGAAAAGAGTCTTTGGCGCCACAGTTTTAAATATTAAAACATCACAGCAAGTTCACAGCTGAAGTAAAGAACACAAAAATGTGCCATGTAGCACAATACTAAATAGAACTAATATACAAAGTGCAATTAATGTTTCATCTCAGTACTATGCAGTTCCTTTAACACATTTATTTTCTGTGGGTTTAATCTTGATGTTCAACCTGATGATTGTAGTAAGAGAGCTCAGAGAAAGAAATATGGTGCCTTGCCTTATTATATAATGTAAAGTCTGCAGGAAGTTTCTGATACTAATTTTAAAAAATAACACTGTTACTGATGTAAAATGTTAGAATGCTGATAACCTTTAACTTGCCGAACTGAAACAAGATTGCACAAAGGTCATCAAGCAAAAAGAATTTTAAGTCAGGGGAATGAGACATCATTTGTGACCACAAATCCTGATTTATAATTTCTACTTCTTTTTTCAGGAGTCCCACAGAATGATGGATGATGAGGCCCTTATACTGAGAGATGCTCTTGAGGGTTTCAGTAACAGCAAACAAGATCCAGAGGTAAAATAATACTGTAGTCTGAATACCTGCTATGTCAGCCCCATTAACTCACACAGTTCTAAGCACATGCAGTCTGCACCACACTCTTACATTGTGGCCCAGTCTTAGCTGTTCCATTTTGAAATTAGTCTTTCCCCCAACTGTGTTGCAGCTGCACATCTTCGCCCCTACACCTGTCCAGTTGCCATCAACATACACAAACGTTTAACCCCCCCCCTGTAGTAGTGTATCGTTGAGATCAAAGGCAATGCTAGCATCAAAAGGGGTAATCCTTCTAGCACTTGACAGTAGTTTTATGTCTCTTTTTTTTGTCATTTTGTATTACCAAAACATGAAATCCCAGAACATTAATACTGTATGTTCCTCCAAGTTTTCTCCTAGCAACACATCAACACATTGGTTTTGTTGCATATGACCAAACATACAAATAAACAAACACTAATTTTTAATTGCATTCAGGGGCATTCATAGATACTCAAGTAACCCATATTCTTCAATGTGAATATGCAGTTCACTGACACTTCTTCTAGGATTTGTGTGAGCATGTTTATGCTCCACATTTATAATTATAGAGAGGGTGACAGTAACTCTGTGCTCCACAAAACCCTCTAGAGGTAGCCAGTAATTGTAATGAATGCCTGTAAGCGTTAAATCTATCAGTTACCTTTTTACACAACAAACTGTACAAATGTTAAGCCAAAGTATATCAAGGATGTCTGTAGCCAATCACAATATTGAAAGATTTTATTTATTTTCGGATGAGAATATAAAAAAGTTAATGCTGCAGATGTTTTTATGAACACCATATTTTCGTATACATTAGTGCATATTTACACACCATTACCTCATGTTGTGTTACTAGATAAAGTAGTTTCATCAGTGCCAAGTATACCCGCTCATATATTTTGTTCTTTTCTCTCATTCCCTATCAAAAGTCTAGTCTATTCTCAACCTGAAGCCAACCTCATTAGCACCTCTCATCACACCAACTAGGTTTTGACCTCTCACTTTTCTGTGTCTGATAGCCCACCAGTCATTGTCAGTCTCCTCACATGCAGGCATTTGTTATCTCATCAGTCATTCTGTCCTCTCACCTATGAATGTATTTTGTCACTCTATAGAGCAAGGAGAGTGAGATAGAAGGAGGAGAGAACCCAGGTGCGCTGCAAGTGAGCACTTTGCCAAGCTTCACATTCTGTGTTAGACCTCCTAGTGAGGAGCAGTCCAGGTCGGAGGAAAATACAGGTTGGAATGAGATTTCTTCTTCTTTATCTTTTTTGTAAACCTTGTATGCATACCTTGATGTATCAATAATGTAATGAAATAGAACACATATTTGCCTGAATGGTTACAGTGATGAATGTGTCCTTTGCATCAATGAACACAGCAGTTGCTATTGAAACATCAACATCACTAACAAGAAGTTCCATTGAAGTAGCAAAACAGTTTACTCATGGACTTAGTTTTATCATATGTAATTTATCTTAAGAGTTTCAAATCAGGCAAGGAATTTTCAACTGTCAAACATCAACATTATTGATTGACAATACACAAGTTTATTCAAACAGCAGATCATTTTGTTCAGTGATTTTGCTTTTATTATTATTATACCTTACATAATCATAAGATTATCCATTTATGAGAATGTTTCTATTGTCATGTCATTGAGACTGTTGTATTTCTAGATAGAGTATCATACCTATTCTAAAAGTTTAAAACAAATAAAGATCTGGTGCCAGGGCTTCTTCTAAATTGCTATATTGATAACACTTGCCAGTTCATTGCCTCTGTGTGGATTGTGGAATCTCCAACTGTCTATCTGTCAGTAAAACTTTCTCTCTTCAGGCCATCTCCTAGATTATGACAAATTAAGATATCTTCCAAAATTTGATTGCAAATTTATCATTTCAGGGCAATCACCAGGACTGTCACCTGTGAATGCCTCCTTGACTATAGAAGGAGTTGCCTCCTCATGGTCTTCAATGGACAGCAACCGCCTAGCAGTGACACCCAGTATGACCGGCAGTTCCCCCGGCTCCGAACGAAGCGTCCGCATCTCCTCTCCACCCATTAGACGGGCTCCCAGTCCTTATCTTCTGAGCTTGCAGGGTCGAGGCTCCATCCAGCGCAGGCCGTTGGTGAAGCAGTACAGCATGGATGTTGGCTCAGACCCTCAACTCAACAATATGGGTGTGGGCCCAAGTGATGGATGGGAGAAGTTCAAAGAAGTGCATAAGCCCTTGAGGAACCCAGATCATAACATTTCCCGCTCACAGCCCTCTCTAAAGGACATGAAGAGTGGGTCATTGGAGGGAAAATCTGGGGGATCCTTAGACTCCAAGGAAGGTCCTATGACAGGAGAGCGTTTACCTGCCAGAGACAGAATTAGGCATAAGTTGCTGAGGAGCCGAAGCAGTGGAGCAAAATACAGTAGGTTCCGTGACAAGTACAAGCAGAGTAATTTGAATAAAGCAGCCAAACAGAACAACTCAGACACCAGCCTGTCAAGGGAGAAAATTAAAAAATCAAGCCAAACAGGTAGCAATGAAACTGCCTCTGACCAGGATGAATCACTCTTCAGTGACTGGGGAAGTGAGGAAGCTGCTTGTGATTTGGAGGTCAAGATGATCACAGGGGGAACTGAAGATGAAGAAGATGATATCCGTCCTACATTGTCACCGTATGCCTCAGAGGACAGAGATAGTGGGCATCTGGCAACAGCCTCTGCGGCATCAAGTGTCCAGTCTGTTTCTAGAGGTGACAGTACACCTCGGGTCATGAAGCCATCACACCCCATTTGCAGAAGCCCTGTGCCACCTCCTCTTAAGACATCAAGAAACAACCCAGGAATTGACAACACCAGCTTTGAACTTGGAGAAGAAGTTCATTTGCCACCTTGTTGTAAAGCTCGAGAAACAGCTGCAGTCAGACGCAGTAATTCCTTTAGTCCTTCAAAGCTGACTCCAAAAGCTTTCAGTCCTCCTATGATCATATCTCCGAGGTCTGAACGATCTTATAATCCATATGGCTACAGAGAGCATACAACATCAGTGTCTCCATTGGCACTTCCACCGTCACCATTAGCGTTAGAAGACAGTGCTTACAAACTAAGGCTACCAGAGGGTGGGAGAGATTCATCTGTCAGCCCTGTGCCATTTGCTCATTCACACATGCTCACCGTTCCTTCTCCTCACTCTCTCTATTCCAATCCACACATGCGCTCACCTTCCCCTACCCCACCCAAGTTGGCTCATTTAGGACTGCCTTTGGAAAGCTCTTCCAGCAATAGGCGGCAGCCAATGGGCTCACCTGCCCCAGTTCGTCGACAGCAAACTCTTACACGTTCCTCTGCTGTGGATCAAGACTCCCCGGTAGTCCAATCCCCACTCCGCCGCCGCATTCCTCACACACTTTCCATGGACAGTGCTTTCCTTGCACCACCAGGACTTCAGCCAACATTTTCCATAAATGATCCTTATATGGAGGTCCATGCTGGCTGCAGGGCCACATCACCTCTTCCCTCACCTAGAAACTCGCAACAGACATTACCAGGCATGTTTACTAGATCTGCATCGCCATCTCTTCCCCACCAGCGTAACCTCATGACCCCATCACCACAGCCTCAGCAGCCACAGTCCTTGTGCCATCAGCACAGTCTCCCATCCCCTCCTACTGAGACCTCATCCTCACCATCTCAACCCTCATCTCCACCTTCTCAGATCTCTCATCCCATCACAGCCACTGTCTCCATTGTTCAAACTTCACCTGAGGCTGCATCCAAATGCCTGTCCATACCATCACCAGATGCCAAATGTAAAGACACTTCCACTTCCTCAGCCAATAGTAAAGAATTGATATCTCTGAAATCAAGTCCTACAAGAGAAGCAAGAGCTGAAAATGAAACTCATGCTAGCTGTAGTGAGGATGGTAAACAAAGCAAGAAAGACCCAGACAGCTCATCGGAACAGCCTGAGGATAAGTTATGACTTAATTCCTCATCTTAATTGAATGCAATTTTCCTGTCAGCCCCAGTGCAAACTGTTTTGATCTTGTCATGTTTGATAGACAATCATAATTTATTTCCTTTGTGGAGTTCACTCCCAAAACTGTTGAATTCTAAATTTTTGACATCGGAAAGTTTAAAGAGATCCCTAATTTGTGAACTGGCCATGGACCCAGTCTGATAAATAGACATGCTTTGTTAGCCTTTTCCCATTGTCTTCACATTCATTTGAACTGTTCCTTTAACTTCCTTTCACCATCAACAATATATAATATTAGCCCTGATAGACTGGAAGCTCATCTCAAGCTTCTGCTTAAGGAGAAACTTTGATAGAACACAAAACGCAGCCAAAATGATATTACTACAAAATCAGTCTGCATTTGTATGCTGCGGAAGTGTATTGCTGTGTTGATATCCAATAATATGTTATATTTATCAATGCATGTTGATCATGCATAGTTGAAGCAACTTTTTCTCTGTAAATCTGTTTTTCTGTACCCCATTTTTATTGCAGTTTTCATCTCCTGCCATTACTATTGTGATCACATACTTTAAATTATAAATGACTGACTCTTAGCTGATAACTTCATACTTGTATAAGTTACTATATTTTACATCATTCAGTAATGAAATAACGTGGCTGCTTTTTTTTTCTCTGGGTGTTTTTGTGCTTTCAATTTCCTTATTTTATTTGTCAATGCTTTGCATAATTTATTTACTGTAATGTGCAATTTTTTTTAATGATTCACAAATCTATGAACTGAACTGCTTGTGACATACATCATATATTAAAGAATTTTATGCTTATGCTTGCTTGAAAGGTTGAGGGTTAGAGTCATTGTAGCTTTGCTGGTTAAAAAAATATTCCTTAATATCTTTTACTGTATTTAAGAGATAACAATAAATTGAAAAGTACTGTTTGAATTTAAATACATGCCATCAGTAGTGTGAAGGGAGATATAGATAAATAAATAGCTGAAAACTATCAAAATAAAGAATTCATCCTCTGTTTACAATGGTAGAGACAGCTTAACAAAATGTGAAGAGACTGTGGACCCCACAAGTCATGAACAAAAGCAAATATGGAGGTGAAGGTTTAAATAGGTTCACATACATATCTTATATTATAAAAAAACTCGTGAAATTTTACAGGAGCCATATCTCGACTATTTGTGCACCAACCAACCAAAAATTTTGCATCCACCTTCCTTTTGGTCTGAAGGTGTTTCTTTTGATTATTTCTTTGCTTTAAACAGTCTGTAAGTATTATTTTGATAATTACCTAACTTTTCTTTCTTTCATGAATACGATCCCAGTTCGGTGTTTTTAAATGGACCATACCTCATTGGTTTTTGCGGTTCGCCCCTGAAATGTTTACCTCCTGTCCCCGAAATCGAAACTGAGCATTTGTATCAGATGCCGGGTCAAGAATATATATGTACGTAACAGAGTAAATCGCCAGCGTGAACATATCATTGTTACAAACAGGAGCGGAATCAATAGAATGAACATGAATTTGGCCGTGTGAACCACCAGTGCGAATACTGGTGCTTTCTGAGAGAAAGTTGCAAGTCGCAGACTTGGCTGTATCAACAATTTCTCCACTGATTTCATCATTGTAAGTCACAAACCGACCATAACTGGTCCTTTATTTTTTTTAATTGGTGGGCAGCGATGTTCCTGATTGTCTCTGAAATATGTAGAAAATGGATTTTCCTATATCCAAATGACCTGTTCCATATTTTAAAGTGACGTTTATGCTCCTGACGTCACTTCTATTGTGATATATGTAGCCAAATTGGTGTTTTGAGGCCAAATTCCTCAGGTATGGCGGGTTTTAAGAGAGGCTGGCATTGAGAAAAATCATTAATTTTAAGCATTTTTTAAAAAAAATTTTCAGCTTAACCGATATGTTTACAACAATGACGTGTGTGAGCACAATAATTACAAAAAGAGGAGTGGTGTTAATGATGTAGATGAAGTTTGGTCGTTTCCTTCGCATGATAACACCACAAATTTGCGGGTGTTTCGACTAGTTATACTATACAAACATATTTTGGGTCAGCATATTTTTCATATTTTATAAACACTAAGTCATATTTTACTAAAAGAAGGATTTTAGAACTCGGCCCATGAAATGAAGTGTGATGATGGATATGTTTTGCTGCTCTTAGCCATGTGCAATATTTGTTGTGTTTTTGTTTTTTTTTTGTTAAAGTCCAGTGCAATACACATTTCTATGTGCAATTAATGTGCAGTTATGGTATGACATATCATTTTTAGATTTATATCCATGTACTCAACTGATATTTAATTTAAAATTTCCTTTGTTTGCAACATGATAGTGATCACAAAATTGTTATTAAATTTCATTTGCTTTTTCATATTTTTAGTGCAATAAAGGTGATCAATCAGTTGAAGCATGTGTTGTATATTTCAGCTTGAAGTTTACATTTTGCCTGAACAAGAAATAGAGACTGGAACAGCGCAGCATGGCTTTTTTTTGGCTTACCTCTGCCATACCACATATTTGTGACATCTTAGGCTTATCCTCAGATTATATATTGGAACCCACATAATCAGGACTCTAGTAAACAAGATGTCCTACATATTCAATACAGTTCCTGAGAAATGGAATCTTTACTATTAAAGTATAAACATGTAATCAGGATGACATCTTGCTTGGTTGAGATGACTCAAAGAAAATTTCCGTAACGTACTCGCAGTTTATTACAAGTATTAAGCAACTTGTCAGCAAGGTTGTGTTTCTTTTGCTCTGTCACATAGAAAGATTGACAGAAGACCGACTATAATAGTTGAAGCGCCTGCCACAGAGTTCATTATACTATCTCACTGAAACCTTGTGATTTCACTTTCATCTCTTTTCTACCAGAGATCAACCCTGGTCCTTTCATATGATTACACAATGGGTATCCACATCCAATCCAGCCAGTCTAGCCCATCTTTTCTTCCTACAAGAGTAGCCACCCCCTTTATTCTATCCCTCTTTGTTCTCTGTTTACCTTTAAGTAGTTTAAGACAGCCACATAGACAGAGATCTCCCTTCTCCAACCCTTCCCCCACCCCCACCCCCCATCTCATATTAGTAGCATGCAGTTTGATCTTGATATCTCAACAACATCAACTCTCTTTTTGCCACCTTGTTGACGAAATATAACAAATCTTTGCTGGAATATAATGTACCAGATTCTAAGAAATCACTTTATGAAAGATCATGCCTGCATGATCAGGATACCCATGTAATCAGGATGAATTGTGGAAAAAGAGGTTGTCCCAACAAGCGGGTTCCATTGTGGCGAAAGCTTATCTTAAATCAAAAATAATTTCTTTTTTTATAAAGGGCTAGAGCCATTTAGTCAGTTCTTTAGTCCTCGTTTGAAAGTGAACTGTTTTTTTTTTCTGTCTGCAAAGTATGCATCTTTATTGTACTTGTAATCCACAGTGTACATAATATTACTGTATTGTCAACTTGGGATTTAAAATACAAGATTCATTTATGTGATTCAAACATTGCACTTTCATGTTCTCTGACAGATGATGCTAACTGTTACTGTTATTGTTGTTACTGTTTAAACAAAAGCACCTTCACCCCTCCCCTGCAGACTTGCAATTTTTTCAAAATATTATTTCACTGTAACTTTCTGATATACTGGTTCTTGATGTCAGTGTAGTTATCCCCTTGTTATATATGCATAAACTGTCATGGACATGAGCTTAAGAACTTTGAGTGGGTATTAAGAGGAGACACGTGGAGGGAAACCTAAAGAGTGTTTATATTTTTATCCCTTGACTATTATTTATGTATCCTTGTATTGTCTAGTCAGTGCCCACCTCTCTGCCTTGGAAACAACAACAAAGCTCGCTTATGCACATTATTCTTTCATGCCATACTTGCTTTCACACGTAATTATGTTATTGACCATCTTCCTTGATGTGTTGTGATTAATATGTGGGATGCACCAACCATGTTGTTATGTTTCTGTGAAGATGTATAAGTTAACAATACAGCTTTTCCACACAAAAAAAAAAAGATTAGGACATCTTGCATGCAGGTATGGAATCGGTTCCAGTTCACGGTAACTTTTCCTCTATATTAATATATGTACCTAAAAAGACTAGTTTATAGCTATTTTCAGCCTCTTTCACTCTTTCAGAGAAAAAGCTATGGAAATTTTTATCATGGTCTGATTTCATCTTTGGTCTTGGTCACAAGATTATGAGTATACATGCTTCAAATTGTGTTAAAATAAAACAGCATTTTCAGGTATTGTAATTGAGTTGGTTTTTTTTGCCACTGCACAAAGCTAAATTTTGAAAGGTGACATTGTTGAAAGTTTGGCATTTCCATGGAATTCTGAATCTGAAATTCAGTTTACATATAGTGGAGAAATAATTTACCAATGCAAAATTCGATGCATTTTGTTCTGTGGAGCAATGATGTATATTTGGGTGACATTGTTTTAAGTTCATTAGTCTCATGGAATAACGGAATAGAAATGCTGTGTGTGGAGTACTAAACCAAAAGCAAGATTTTGGAAATCATTTCTATTATCGACACATAAAAAATCAATTGCAAAACACATTCAGCCAGCATTCCATTTTGAACAGTATCACTGCTTAGTTCTATTATCATCGACTAATCTCTAACTTTGTTACACTTTTGGTTTGGATTAGTTGAGATGTTTGAGTGGACACAATAAATGTGGCATATTGCAGTGTTGTCAGTCATTCTGAACAGGATTTTGGCAGGTTTGTAAGCAAAATACAAACTGCTGGTGCTTAAAGATAAGGAACATACCTGTTAAGTGGAATCTGACTATGACATCACAACTTGTGAAGGGGTTACTATATAGAACGGTTAAGTTGCAATTTGGAATAAAAAATAAATACCAGTTCAGGGCATTGGGGAGGAGCTGGGAACATGTACAACTGAAATTGGTGTATATGAGAACATGCATGAAACGGAAATGCAAAGAATATGGAAACTGGCATCATTTTATTATAAAATATTGTTTTGTGACGTAACTTCAATACTTGGTCAATTCCTTTTTTTTTTCTGGAGACTGGCAGGTTAGCTACATCATTCATTGTAAGTCATGTAGGCATTGAGAGGAAATTTTGCAATTTGTTCTTAATGATCCTAGTGACTTCATGCACATGGAATGATCAGATGTACAACAGCTATTATTAAAGAGATAATAGATCAAACTCCATTTCACTAGCACTACCTTTTTACTACCCGACTCACTACACAAAATATGTCACATTCATTACGTATCATTTTATTTTGCTGCATCTCAAATAAAAGGAGTATATTGTTTTCTTAATACATCCCACAAACTATGTAAGCGCACAATGAAATAACATGAGAAATGATACAATTGTGTTGTGTCTGAGTGAGTTTTAAGTGTGATGCTCATTGTTTTCTCTTAATGTGAAATCATGTGAAGTTGTCAAAGTAGATTTATAAATAGGTCATTGATAATCAACAGCACCTTAGTCACATTACTTCATTTGTGAAAGCAATTTGTGTGAAAATGTGTTCGAGGATTATTTTCCAGGTTTGCAAGTACTTTTCAAGTTTGACTTACGTCCTTGTGAAGGAGATGCTTTTGAGCTTTTCTGCCATATATATTATATCATGGATCCTCTTTTATGCCTCTCCCCATACTAATAAACATGAAAACTGTCAGCAAAACTATTTGTGTTTATTGCTAGCTCTGTTAGTTAAATGTGGAACACCAAACTACCAATACAGTTAAACAAGCTCTCAACAGTTACATGCATCGTAACAGTACAGTTTGTGATGGATAAAAAAAATAGAAAGATGGGATTTCATTGTGAGCCACACTAATGAAAATGTGCACATACAGAAATATTCCCCTTGTTCACTCCAAATCTTAATAAAATCAGGACAGTGAAATAATTTAATTTCTACCCATATACAGAGGCCTACTATTTACAGGGAATAAAACATGGAGATATATCTGTAGCCAACAGTATTAGAAATTCTGATCTCAACTTTGGGTTGATTTCATTTGCAAATTCACATAGCCTATCTATCGATGATCAGTGCACAGTTTAGTTATAAATGTCTGTTCAGCACCACTTCTTAGAACTTTTGATTGACCACTGCTATAGGAATTGCATCTCCTGAATTCTCTCAGCCCTGTGAGGTTATACAAAATTTAATTCATAATACAAACATGAGACAGATTGTAACAGCCTTTAGTGTCATCATTGTTATCCATTTTTATTTCTCTCCAATATTTACATACATTCATAGATTTTATTGTCTTGTATCTGTATGTTTGCATACATGTGCAAATTTGTGTGTGATTTGGACTTTGGTAGTGATTGTGGTAAGGATGATTGCAGGAAAAAGTCAGTGTAGAAAGAAATCTGTAGTGACCAACATGTTTGTTTGCTTTTATATTTCAGTCTTAATAATGTGATGGCATTCACTTTAGGCTGAATCATTGCTGGCTCTTATTATTTAATCATTATTTTACTGTAGACATTTTCACTCTCTCCCTTTCAGAATTAAATTCATACAGGTTTGAAGGAAGTCACTTTATAGTCATCTGTTTTATTACCAGGCGTTATCTTGTCAACATAATATAAATTCAGAGTTGTTGATTATCTGTGTTGAGCTAGGAGGAAATGAGAACAGAGGAAGGTGCATAATGAAAAATTTAAAAGGTACTGGAAACTGGCACCTGTGTCACATGAAAACTCCACATCCCACTCTTCAGGGCAACATGCCAGCTAAATGTTATAGGACATTTTAGGAGGTTTTGTCCTACAAGTTTACACAGTTGTGTTTTTTCTGTTTTGTGAACGAGGGATGAAGTATAAAATCCATCCTAATGATAGAGTCTTGTGAAGGCTGAGTCAAGTGAAAAGCATTGAGACATTGTTGGATCATGAGAACAGGCTAAGAGGCAACAACAAAAATAAGCAGTCACGTGTAATAAGGCAAGGCTTTTTTGCCCTTTTTAAAATTATTATAGGCTACTATCATTGGTCCAAACAGAATCAATAGGAAAATTCACAGACTTTCTGCTTCACCCTAGAATGTTGTCCATGTTCCACAGAAATTCATGCATTTGGTCATAGTGAATACCATCAATTATCCCAATTATTTGTCTGTACAATCGTTTAATGTGAATCTCATTTTCAGCACATCTATTATAGCACTCTTTCTATATTCCCAAGGCTCACCTCCAGCACTACTTAAAATATGAAGATTCTTTGCAACCCACACTATTTTCCTTCCATCTTTGTAATGAAACATTCACATTAAGATAAACCATCTAGGTAAGTTTGAAATTTTCAATTACGAAGGAACTAAACTCAACAGACGAAATGCAATGGTTGTGATTCTTTTTGTCAAACTTTACTGTGTGTGATTTATGATCATTGTTAATCCCCCAAATAATCCTGTATATATATGTATGCAAATGTGTAGCGTTTATGTTCCATAATGCTTTTTAGTGTGGTGAGTGAGACATGTATGCCCCACATGTTTGTGCCTGATGGTGAGCCAGAATGTGATCATGATTTCACCCAACTGTAACCCCATCTGTCTGCACGAATCTGATCAGGGAGTAATTTTTATAATTATGGAAATGGAATATTGAATAAATGCTAATAACACTGAGGTTGTTCGGGTCCTTTTCTTTGTGGATGTGGTCTGTGCATGTTAGGCCTAATGTCTGCAGTGAGTGCATGAAAGTGCAAGGCTACTGGGTGATGATGAGGAAAGACGGAAGATAATTCTACAAGTGTTTTATTTCAGAGTTCAGTAGATATGTTTCAAAAGATGAATACGATAACAAGTTTGGTGTTAGCTATGGGCGATCAGGCGTGTGGCGAGACAATTAGGAAACATGAAAATAATAAAACAGAAAGAATTTTTAAACGAGTAGACTAGGGCAATAGTGGTACTCTTCATCTGCGGAGATATAAGAATGACGAAGACTCCAAATCCAAATAGACCTAATTTAGTACACTGCAACACGGCTGACCATACTCTAATAAAATGTAATGGAAATGGCGAAGTCAACAAAAGAACTTGCTAGGTAAGAGTGTAGGCTACATTAAAAAGACCAAAGAGAGTGGACATTTTCGGATCGGAATATAATCAAGGCAAGGAATCCGAATAGGACTGATCTTGTGACTAAATGAGGCATGAGCTGCAATTGAACTGTTGAATGATGCAAAAGCGGTCCTGTCCCAGGCGGCAGGAGGCAGCCTTTATTTTTATACACCGAGCATAGCCTAGTCTAGATCTATATGATGCGGCAAGTATGCCAAATGTCATCATCATTTGCATCATTAAAGGCCAAAGATGTTTCTGTCTTCATTGAATTTCACACTTAGATTGGTAGCTGCAAATTGTAATGTCTTCTCTTCATTGCGGAACTTGGGCTTGGGCTGGATAGTTTGAATCAGTGTGATAAATATTAGACTATACAGTTTGATTACTGCCCCCTCTTAGTCTTAAAGGCTTCTGCCCTAACTGTTACTCCTGCCTCAACTGACATTGGGCTTAGAGGGCACTGTCCCAGCTGATATGATAACTGTCATTACAATGGACAATAATGAATAAAGTTAGGGACTTGCTTTGACTGATTTTCTTTTCTTGATGGACATTAGGATTAAGGTCCCCAGGGCAACAGATTTATTGATAAGGTTAGATCTAGATTGCTATAAATTAGTATAAAGCCTATAAACCGGGTATACTAAAATATCAGTCATTAGTATAAAGCCATAAATTCAATGTGCTTCAATGGTAAAACTGGGGTTGGTGTGACTACTAAAAAATTGTTAGACAGTATACACTAATGACACTCCAGAAGTGTCAAATTTCACACTCACACTACGGCCTTGATACACATCATACCTATACTTTGTATATGTGTACAAGTTCATCAGGCTGTAGTGTAAGAAAGTTTTCAGATTATCTGCATCAGCATTGCCGCATCTGTTGCTTCTCCTCCTCCCTCATTCCAATCCCACCTTGCTGCCTCATATTTCAATAATTTCATGAATTGCAGAGAACTTGGCTTACTGAGAAAGCGACCAATGTCTGCCACATCTCCAAGACTGAGCTTGAAAAAACACAGAGCAAGTAAGTATCCATTTTTAAAAAAATATCTGATCTCTCTCACACACAAACTAAGTAAAGTTCTCTTTCAGGAAAGTGGCATCTGTGCAGACTGAAGCAGGAAAACATAAAAAATGAAAAAGTGAAATAGACTGCGGAAATAGATCTTCTGGTCAGAGTATTCAAGTCATCATTTGTGAAGGCAAACCATTACATGAATAAGACTTTACCAGTTGTGGAGTTGTGCGGCTAGAATGTATTTGACCTAAGCTATGGCCACCACATGTGCAGTGGGTGTGAGAATTCAGACCTTGCATAATGTTGTGATGTGGGTTGTCTAGAGCAGGCAGGTGCATTACAATAATTACATCATTCAAACAGATACCAGAAAGACTATTTTATTCAAACAGTAGGGGATCATGTGGTTTAATATGGTCTGTGGGACGATTCATTTTTCTAAGATTTTTTATGCTTTCACAATACGACATCCTGTAGTGAGACCATGCCCTCTCGACATTAATAGCTACTGCTTCAACAAAAGTAGCTAAAAGAAAAAAATCTGTCAGGCATCTTATGTCACACAAAGTCACAGAATATAGCAGGCTTATGTTTCACATCTTTTGTAGCCACGTAGTCAGAAGTCCATTGTCTGCACATGACCAGTGTCTGCCCACCTGGTAATTTTTCGTAAGTAATCCATAGTT
This sequence comes from Ellobium chinense, assembly GCA_033807755.1. NCBI lineage: Eukaryota > Metazoa > Mollusca > Gastropoda > Ellobiida > Ellobiidae > Ellobium > Ellobium chinense. The sequence continues at coordinate 670,209 of JAWQUT010000277.1, forward strand.
TCAATAATTTTTTTCAGCGTTCTAGAACAAAAACACCCTCATCTTCCATCAAAGCATTCATCATGACTCTATCTTCAAAATACAAACTCTGGGACACCCATAAAAGTTTTAAGCTTAGGCTTATGGGCACAGACACAAATAATAACATGCTATCTTTTTAGAGACATGCCTTTGATTCGGTAATCTCTTCATGATTTCATGCCTGCAAAGGAAACAAGATTCAAAAGATCCAGGTGACATTCAGTGGCTTGCAAATAAACTGGGCAGAATTCCATTTCATACCATTCTGTTGAGTTGACATGGGTGGAATGTAGTGGAGGAAGATGAATTAATCATTATAACCATCATCTTCTTCGCAGGGAAGCATTTACTAGATTCTGGCACACGTGACAATGTAGTGAATTTTTTGCTGTAAGTAGTCTTGTATCTCTACAGATCAGATATTTGCTTACCTCATCGTCATAGATTTTGAATCTACATGTTGGGAGAATGACAAAATCAGTCCACAGGAGATAAGTAAGTGGTCTCATTAGTTTTCATTTGTACATAGATTGAAGGCTACCAGTACCTTGTTTCATATTGACCAGATAGATTTGTATCTTGAATTTATTAATAATCTGTTCTTAACTGCATGCATATGTTCAATTTAATTGCTGAAGGATATTCAAAGTTTGTTTTTCTACTGAGTGCAGTCAGAATACTAATTTTACACCATGTAATCAAATCAGTGCAACAGCTTCCCTTTGTCATTTCCTCTTTCAGTTGTAGTATTTATGACATTATTAACACCTATTGAAATACTTTACTGCACCACAGCCTTTTTTATTCTTTCCCTCCCCCATTTATTTGTTCTTGATGTACTGTAAACATTTGAGTGTTTCTTTTTCCAATAGTTGAATTTCCAGCTGTGCTGCTTAACACTGGCAATGGCAAGATAGAAAGTGAGTTTCATTATTATCTACAACCATCAGAGAGACCATCGCTTAGTGATTTCTGCCACCAGCTCACTGGCATCACTCAGGTACTTGTATGACATTAACAGAAGTACAAGTAATGTACATTCAATCATTAACAAAAAAAAAATAAAAGATATTGTACAAACCCACAAAATAAAAATGGTAATGCATATGGGTGGATGGTTAGTGAAGGAGAACTCAAAAAGCCTTGTAAGTACATCATCAAGAGCAATCATATTTACTGCATGAAAATGATAAGATAGTGAAACAACTTTACAGTTTAATTCCAAGATATTAGGATCAATCTTCTCACATGATGCCACACCCACAGGGAGCAGTTCATTTTACATTTGATACATAGTGTGTGGTTTGTTGCTAATCTCTTCACATCATTCTCTTTAGACGAGTGGTTACATTTTGTTTAACAACCATTTTTGGTTACCGACCTGAACCGGGGAAGGATACTGTGGAGTAAGAACGTTCAGTCAGGAGGCAATAGCCAGGGACAGTGCAATATGTAAAAGTTTAAAAAAAAAAAAGGTGGGATGTAAGAAACTGTATCTTGAGAAAAGACAAAGTGCAAGAAGGTGCAGTGCAAAGGATGCTGACCAATGAGGAAAGGTTGGAGAAGTCATGGTGTGAAAAAGATTATATTGATCGACACATATTCAAATTTTGACTATTTGGTTCCTCTGGTTGCCTGTCATACAGTTCTTATGTTACAGCAGGAGAGACTCTTTAAATGCTGTTGCATTTTACTAGAGATTTCAGTAAGTTGGCTGCCATGTGAACAAGCACACAGGAATATCACTAAAGAAAGCAGAAATTGTTTCTCTGCCATGGTGTCTGGCAAGTACAGAGGTTCAACGATCTTGGTTGCACATCAAACTGCAGAACATAAAACAAACAATTATGAGAGATACTTACGGGCTTGACATATATTGAAATGTTTTTGTTTTGTTGTTTTTTTTTAATCTGAAATAATGTTATTGAAATGTTAATCTCAGCTTTCTTTGTTTCAGTGTTTTTGGAATGTGGAATAAGCACTTACATATTATCTAATTTTGCCTTCTGTTTTTGCTTGCAGAGTCAAGTGGACAATGGCATCCCTCTCTCACTGTGTTTGAGAAAATTTGCTGGATGGTTAAGGAAGTTGAGAGAAGAGAAAGGAATTGTGTGTGCCGATGATAAGAACACTGATGTTAATAGTAGTACTCAGGGAAAAATTGCTGCCTTCGTTACTTGGTCTGGTTAGTATCTGATCTAAGAATGTTCATAAGAAAATAAAGCTGAATAGTGATCCTGCAGCTTAATTGTCTTTGCTGCAAAGTTGGGCTAGTGGACCTGGAGATGTGAATGAGGCAGGGGATGATGTGCAGTAAAATCCCAGTAACTTGTCCCCATATTTAAGCCAGCCACTTGGTAAGTATGGATCACTTGGTATGTGTGGCATCCAATCAGGGACATCTTGCCCTATAGGATATTAAAGACAGTCAGCATTGTCAATCAGTCAGTCATTGTGTTTAACTTTTATAATTATGTCATTAGCCTAATTGTGTTCCAGAACATAATTAAAACACAGTTATCCACCGACTGTTGATAGCAAAGTCAAGCATATTCAGCTAGAAGGGTGATCTGTTATCAGGGTTTTAGTTTTTTTGCACCATCACACTAATGCCATTATCTTATACATTTTTTCATTCCATTTGCAAAGTGATGATTTGTCACAATTCCTTTCACATTTTAGAATGGGGGAAATACCGAATCTGTGTGGCATGTAAAGCAGAGCCATGGAAAAATTCTTTGACGTTTGCATTGTCCCCACATCTGTAAATGTGTTGCACTCTAAAAACCTTAGAAAAGGCCACAGAACATTAAAATATTAACATTCTGAAGATTTTGATATGTATGGCAGACTAGTCAAGCAATAAATGCATTTCATTTATGTTACCTAAAGTAGTGCACCTCTGTCCTCAGCTGACACTGAAGCATCACAGAAATTTGTAGACAAAGCTCTGATGACCTCAAGTGGCTAGAACAAAGACTGTCAAACTTTGCATAAATATAATGGATCTTGTTTACAGTTTATTGCATAAAAGGTTCCCATTGTGAGAATCTTGGCATCAGGTTTGAAATGACATGTTCTAGTGAGACTCGTATGATTTGGGACTTTTAAGATTTCATGGCTTTAATTTACTGTATTCATCACATCAGACTGGGATTTGGGTGTGTGCTTGCTTTATGAGGCCCAAAGAAAGCAGATTACAAGACCCTCCGCATTAGACAGATGGATAGATCTGAGACTGACCTACAGGGTAAGTTAAAGCACTATTGCTGATAGCTCCTCCAGTGAATGACTTGTTTCTCTGAAAGCATGTAACTTAATCCATGTGGCTTGATGTCAGTATATCTAATCATTTTCTGTTTATTAGATCCAGTATCATTTTCCCGTGTACAGTCAAGCATGGACCACCAATTGTTTGGGTTGACCACCTCGTGTTTAAGATTTCTGAATTTTGAGGAATACATGAAGTACTAGTATAGAGGAATAAGTTTGGGTCTGAACAGGATGTTTGTGGAAAACATGTTTCTGGCTTTAAGTGAACTATTCAAGCTTAACAAGTATTTGAACTATTCATGTGTAACTGCATGTTACTGGGTTTTTTTGTAGTCATTGTTTCTGTTATTGCTTTTATGCCATATTTGTGGTTCTTAATATTGCACCCTCAGAAATTCTACAGTCGCAGACCAGATGGATTAAATGGAGCTTTAAAGGATTTGGGCATTAAATTTGATGGAAGAGAGCATTCAGGTGATTAATTTTTCTCTTTTGTCACCTTGTAAACTGTGATTATTCAGAGTCTTGACAGATCATTTTTAGTGACATTTTAGCAAAATTGAGGTGTCAGGCTCCATTTCAGTACAATTAAAGCAGACAAATGACAATGCCATACAAATATTTGTTAGCTCTTGCCCCGGGTGCTAGACAGTGGAGTCCATATGAAGTGAACTCACTTGACTGAGGATACATTTTATTTTTTAAGTTATGCACATTCTGTGGTTTCAGTTTGTCTCTTTTTTGGCCATCAGTTTTGGCTAAAAAGCAAATCTTGCATATAATGAACAGATATCCATGCTCGAATTATCTCCAGTCATGATAAACATTACAGTCTAGTTTACTCATCTCGACATCAGTGATTTCTACATTCTGCATAACTTGACACAATATACACAAGTCACAAAACAGTTCTTCTATTCACTGCTCAATAATCCTTCTTAGTATGGTACTCTTTTCTGTCCTCCTTTATCAACATCCTTCTGCATGACTGGTGAGCAACACCTGTATCATGTTACAGCTAACTGCCACTAAATCCCTGCTTCCACTCCCCCACACACCTGATGTTTTCATTCCACTTCACTCTTATGGCACCACAGAGTCATGGGCAAAATGAATTGGGGTGTGAGGGGGGGTTTGATGGACAAAATGAAGATAGGCCAAAGATTGGTTATCTTTATTGTGAATATATCTGTTTCTCTTCACAACTATTCTTCTGTTTCAACTTCCTTTTTATTCATGCAATTATGAGATCTTGCCAGTAGACATGGAGATATCCAGACCAGTCTGTATTTGTTTTACATGATTGAATGTTGTCCCCAGGTCTTGATGATGCCCGTAACACAGCAAGGCTGGCATGGAGAATGATCTGTGATGGATGTGTCATGGCCATCACTAAGACAGTCAAGATGGTACACAGATGACATAAGTGTAGAACATGTATTTTTGCTTTCTTAATTGTTTCACTGATTGGGTGTTGGTGATTTTTATGTTTGTCCTTCCTTCTAGTAAAGGTTCTTATCACATTGAATTATGGGTAAGGACATCAAAATCTTCATCTGCTGGCTCAACAAAGTGACTCCATTCAAAAACAATTGGGATGAGAAGTGATGGTTGAAAATTCTATCTAAGTTTGGAAATTTCAGCCATAGAAATGTTGGTTATCTCAAAGTTCTTTATATACAGTGGACTCTCCAAGATAACACCATCTCATTTACAACTTCCTCTCGATTACGATTTAAAATCTCATGGCGGAACAGTTTTTCGATATGAACGACCTCCGAATAGTGACTTCCTCAGAAATTCAATATGTGTACCACTCTGACACTTTGGCCAGTCTTCCTGCCCCTCTGAATTGTGACCCGCCCACATGGTTCAAACACATGTAGTCATGTAGCATGTTGTGGGTCGATCGCCTCATGACATAACACCAGTGTGAACCACTTGAGCCTCATTGATTCAGTGCACAATTGAGAAGTTAGGCAGGGCGGGCCTAGACTACTCTGTCCTTCCGACGTATGAATACACTGGCGGCAACATTACTTATGCTAGCTGAATATGATTGGACCCAGGAAATGACATCTCTTAAAGTAAGCCAACGAAATACTATGTATACCATATTATAGGGCTGGGCGACACCAGCAACTTTTCACTCAGTATCGCATTCTTTGAGTCAGCACCAATTTAGTGTTTCTGGACAGGTGTCGACACCAACTGGACACCAAGTCATGACATCACAATATTATACAATGCGGATTGTCAGAGCCAGCCCACAACATGACACGATTCATTGTTCAGGGACTCCCGACCAACACCGCCATGGCGTATGTCTCAGCCACTATTTGCATAAAAGGACATTACTTAAGAAATTATTTTATGAGAATTATTGCAGTGAGAGGTAGTGAGGCAGTGTCGGAAAACTGTCATGTCACGACCCCAACCCTGGTATTGGAGAGTCAGTTCAAAAGTCAGTGTCGCCAGTGTTAATATTGTGTCGGAGTTGTGCCCACTCCTACTGTATGGTATTTGCGCTTCTTTTCCTACATTGTCTTTCACACTCATGTGGTCATCGAGTGCGCATCCGGTCATAATTTTTATCTAGACCTTGGCTACACACAATAACTCAGACCTGTGACTAAAAGCAAGTGCAAGTTGAGGAGCGGGTCAATGTTATAAAGAGGAACAGGACTGGTGAGACTGCATAGCATATTGCAGAGACATTAGGTGTGGGGAAAACCCGCCTCCACTAGTATATTAGTGTGAACCACTCAGTTAAGACTCCTTCCCAGTTAAGACCTTTTTTCATGAACATTTATAAAGGTCTTATCTCAGAGGGTCCACTGTATTCTGAAACATTTATGACATTAACACTTTTTATTGAAATTCCTTATTCTATTAAAAATATTGTCTAAACCTAAAGATCTGTCTCTCTTGCATTTACTCTTTGCCAATTGCTACCAAATGATGTATGCTCAAAGATTGTAGAGCAAATTTACATGCCTCTAGTTTCATCGCCAGTAGATCTAACCCAGCAGTGGGGATTGCTAAGTGTCTGGGAATAAGACATGGTTCACATGAAGGGTTTTTATGATAAGCCTGTTGAAATGTATACATGATGTCAGGAGAACATTATGTGTTTGTATTTTATTAGAGAACATACCCACCAGATTTCTTCAAACAGATTGACATTTCCTTTTTGAGAAAATAGCTGATAAAGAAATTATCTGTCATGTATTCAGTCCACTCATCTGGGGCATCTGCTGTTTATTTTTATTCCTCAATGATTAAAGTAGCCTGAAAAAGTTTTAAAAATCTAAAATTCTGCAAGCTGAACCACTTTTTTATATTTTATTTTTGTTAATATTCAGCTGCCATTTCCAGTCTTATAATAAATTTCAGTCTCTTAAAGAATAAGTTACTGCACTGGTTTTGCTTGTTGCATTTGATTTGATTAACGTTTAATATAAACAAAACTGTATGGAAGTCCTCAAGTTGTACATCTGTGGAAAATGATTAGGAGAAAAAATACCTTGATTTGTATAGTTACACCGTCTGAATTCTGTTGGTTTGGTTTTTTTCAGAATAATGCAGGCAAAGTGGAAAGGTTATCCTTCCCACCATCAACTCCTACTTTGGCAAATGTAAAATCTCTTCAGCACAACAACTGGATTATCAAAAGCAGTGAGCGGAGGAAAAGTTCACCCAGAACAAAGACACCATTTATCATTGCTCAGGATGACAGTCACTTGAGTCCAAATGGGACAGTACATGTAAATCATAATGCAAAGAAAGGCCTGTCAGAGAGAAATTTGAATGTATCACCTGCTCCATCTCAGGTTCCAGCTCCAAAGACAATGGAGTTGTCAAACACCTCGACCAATGTTCATTCCTGTTTTAATGTTTCAACAGCAGTAATGGCATCAGGAGATTGTTTTCAGAGCAAGGTGACTTCCATTAGTAAGATACCTGTGTTGAAATCAGGTTGGAAATTAGAAAGTTACAATCAGCCTATTGACAGTCAGTCATTCCAGATGCAGAAGGACACACCTCCAGTGCCAGACTGTGTAGGAGATGCATCTGCTTCAAGCCACACAATAGCCACAAAATCAGTGCCGGTACAATCAATGCCATCATCATCTTCGCCATCATCATCTTCGCCATCATCAGCACCAGCGTCTGCCCTGTCACAGTCATCATCTGTAACTCTACCAGCTTTGAATTCATCATCTCAATCTCTAAGTGCAACAGAGACCAAATCGCTTCCCTTGACCATTATCACCAACTCTGATGCAGTTTTCAAGACTCCAACAACAGTTTCTGTATCTAAAACAAATGGTTCAGCTTCATCATCATCAACAACATTCACAGGAGGCTCCATTGCACAGAATTCATCAAAAATCCTTACAACACCAAAATCCTCTTTAGTAACTCCCAAGCATGATAAATCAACTGCCAAGTTTCCAGGTGAAATTCCAAAAACCACTCCTTCACCATTATCATCATCATCATTTGTTTCCACTTCCTTCTCAACTAGAGCACTCACAAACACTCACAACAGTAGTATCATGTCATTTAAGACACCAGTTATGGCAAATTTGAACCATAGTATCTCATCTAACATGAAAGCAACTCCTCCACTTTGTGCATGTGGTCTCAGGTCAAAACGCAGAATAGTTCAGAAACAAGGCCCAAACACTGGCCGTTTTTTCTTCTGTTGTTCCAATGGCAGCCATCCATTGAATAAAAAACATAAAACTGGCTGTGGTTTTTTCAAGTGGGAATCTCCAAACGATGAAAGTAGGACAGGAAAAGCATTTAAGCCTGTATTACAACCAATAACAGCATCACAGAGGTCCTTGGGTGTGCGAAATGTAACTCATATTAGGTGAATTTTGAAAGGCTTAATCATGACCTCCTGCAGACAAATGTTAGATCTTTTTCAGTTTAAAACTGCATAGGAAATACATACATACTGTAACATCTTCACTTCTGAAACTGAGCCAGAAGGCCACTTATTAATGCTGCAAGATCATTAACAACAAAAGCGTGTACCAGCTCTCACAGTCTAATGGAAAATCTAACACTCTAAAAAATTCCAACATCCTTGGATTTCAGGTGATATACTAAATTTATATTTGTGTAAAATGTAACTTTTGTTAAAAACAGAAGTCTTTACTGCCAACATACTATGTATGTTTTATTATATTTTGAATGTATTTGCTTTTGAGCAGATGTACCTTTGTGTAATACCACATTATTGTTTACTGTAGTGTAAATGCATAAGCAGCCTGTCAAAATTCAGGGTATGTCACTAAAATAGGAACTGAGATAGCAATCTAATAGGATCCATTGGGTGACAAAGTTTTATTTGTTGCAGAAATCAGGAGTAAAATTATTCCTGTACACAAAGCTGTTGATTTTATGGACCAATGGCAGGTAGTTGTGAAGGAAGCTCAGTTTTTTGGAAGCAAATTAGATGGCTTTTACAGTGTACATTTGTTCTTCAAGTACCATTTTCTCAAGTTTTTCCATTACATGAGGATGACCCCCTGCAACTTCAAACAACTATATCATGGAACGGATTAATGCTAGGTCAATTTATTTTTCACCTGTTGAAAGATATAATACCAATAACTTCATGTGGTTAAAACGCAAATTAGGCTTCGTTTTGACTGGCTGCTTATCTTTCTTAATATGCTGTTCATGTCCTCCTGAATATCATATATCATCATCTATGCAAAAACAGCAAGTTCCAAAGTTTGCTAAGATCAGTTCTGTAGATATTGTGGAATATGTCAGATATGAAACAGATAGTTTCCCATGTATTGATACATATTTTACTATAAGTAAGCATGCTCAAATGCACTTGTTGACAAGCTGTTGATAGGAGAATGTGATTTCTATTGTGCTTAGTATCTGTTTAGTGTTTAAAGTTTATGGCTTTGCTAATGTCACAGCTTCATTCATTTTGTTTACTGGTCTAACTTTATTGAGCAGCTCCACCTTGCTTAATTAATACATCTCATGGATTTTAATCCTAAACATATTTTTTCACATCCTGTAAATAAATCTTTACAAAATAAAAGGGAAATTTTACAACATTACTATGCACCTTGTTTTATTCCTCTGTTAATACTGATTGTATGACAAAAATGTATGGAATCAGATGTCATGCACCACTTCAAAATTATTACCTCAGAAATACCATAGAAATTATTACCTTTGGGATACCATAGAAATTATTACCTCTGGGTCGCCATAGTATAAAATCTACCAAACTAAATTTTTTGTTTTCAAATTAATTTATTCAGATTTCCATAGGCTGCCAAGGTCAGTTTTTAATGACTTCCTGCGTGTTTATTTGCAGTGCAATTAGGTGCATGGTGGCTCTAGATAAAGTGTTGCTATGTCTTGTCACTAACAAGTTTAACAAGTTTATTGCGAATAAGCCCAGACCACAGCCGTGGCACATGGGCAGGCTACTGTTAAAAGTGTTATTCTGTACTGCGCACCCATTCGTGGAACATGGAATTAATGTAGTATTGTTTAAAGTCCCTTGTTACTAGCAACATAGGACTGTCCTTTCTGCTCTGCCTGTAGTAGCTGAAACTTTGACAGCCTACCTGTTCAGCAGATTGTAATTAAACTCACACTTCTTTTTCAATTTTATATTTTTACTTAAGGTTCATTGTTTTATTGTAACACTCTCTTTACATCCTCAATACTTAATTAAGCATTTAGTTTAGCCTGATGGCAGAAATATTTATTTCATGATGCTGGCACTAGCAAATAGTCATTTCTTAGGATGTATACAAGAAGAAACTGATGTGAAAGGTTGGCATCCATTGTTTTAATTAGGCTGATATCTCAAAATTGTGTGTTTCTTTTTTTTTTCTTAAGCACAGCATAATCTTATGATTAATGTTTCTTACTTTGTAAATATTACAATAGATATCTTATAGGTTCGTCACTGTATAGTCAGCCTACATGTAAAAAGGTCAGGGTGTGACTAGATTATTTCAATATATAGTAGAATTCTATTACCACAAGGATTGCTTAGCACATATCTCACTTAGCTCACTCTCATTCTACAGTCTGTGCTGCTTTAGTCCTTATAAAAAGGACTCTGAATAACACAAAACTGCTGATAACACATCACTGAGAGCTCGGTCCAAAGGGTGGGTGTGTAAGCCAAGTTCCACTATACTTGCAGGGAATTTATATATATTGTATATATGTAAAAAATGTGTATACATACTTTCTTACTTAGTACAATGTGAATCGCACATCTTTCTGATAATCCACCCTCATGAGCTTGGTTTAAAGGTTGTAAGTATTATCAAGTTTTCAATATTCTTCCTCATGACAATCTTTGATCCTTGTAACACTATGGTCGAATCTTCACACCACTGTGCTGTGAGGTGGTGTTTGAATTTTACAGCCAGTGTCAACTGAATGGCTGGCAGACAGCATGCGGAACACTTATTATTCATAAAACTGGATCAAACAGCCAGGAGGTGGCTGGATATGGAGCGCCTCATACTACAAGCGTTAAATGATACAGAGAACCTCGAATACAATGAGCTCAGATTCAGCGAGACCTCGCATTCAACGAGGGAAATGAAATTCCCGTTTTTTTTCCCTTATTGTAATAGTTAATTACCTCTGACCCAACGATTACAAATTTCTAGCAACCTCGGCTCTAACGAGGTCATAGACCTGAAGTTAGCCATCACACATCCTATTTTACTCGCAATAAAACTGTCGGCGGCAAGCAACCCCCAAAGGTTTACGTAACAATTGCTACCAACAGTCTACAACTTACAAGACTGAGTCAACATGAAAGGTTACCTGTAATATTTGCATGGAGCGTAAAAGGGAGGGAGGGGATGGAGGAAAGAGATAGGACCATCTGGGCGATAAGCGGAAGGAAGTGGAAGAATACTTAAAGCCTTTGAAGGGCAAGGCAAGGGCGAGGAGAAGGGAGGGGAATGGACAATGGAACGATGGAATAATATGCTCGGCTGATGATTGGGCAAGCCTTTTGTTTGGACCAATCATTGCGCTAGGCAAGATTTTAATCACAGACTCAGAGACGGTGGTTGAAACCGTTCGTTTCTCAACATTTATACTGCTTTGTCTGCCAAAAAAAAAAAATGAAGTGCAAAGTTAAGTACCCTTTTAGCTAAAGGTTCTCACTAGAGATACACCAGTTTTTACTGACTTTGCAGAGACCTTGCGTTCAACGAGACCTCGGTTTCAACGAGGACTGAAGGTTGGTCCTGGCGACCTCGTTAGATCCGAGGTTCACTGTACAGAGGAACCCATCTACAAAGGGCATGGTTGTAACTGGAATGCAAATGTATCAAGCAATCCCCACTTCCCCTTCCTCTTTGTTATTGTTAAAATAGCATCCTTATAACTTGACTGGAAGAGCAAAAATCCAGAGGTTATGGCATAACTGCCTCACCCACCCTCAAGAGTTTGTTTGTACAGGGTGATAATATGACAGCTAGTGCATTGATAAAGTCATCTTAGTATATGATAATAATAATAATAATAATAGTAAATTTCTATAGTGCACATATTCACCTGAGAAAAGTGCTCTGTGGCGCTGCTTAAAACACAAAATTTAGACATTAATTACATCCTTACACATCTATAAACACACCTCACTTTCATACACATCACTTACTCACAACAGGCATTCACACCCAACCCCACAAGGTTAATAAAAACACCTCCATTACTGCTTCATGTGAATGATCACCAACTACTGAAAATCATATATGCCAGTTTAAATAATTCTGTTTTTACTTTCTTTTTAAAAATCATGATGTTTTTACTTTTCCTTGTCTCAATACTGATGTTATTCCACAGTTTAGGTCCACATACAGAAAAGGCCCTTTCACCAAGAGATAATCTGACTGTAAATTGTAATGTTACTAAACTACTTACACAGTGGCTATCATGCATTACAGCAGAAATTGACAGTGGTTGCATGAAAGCATCATCACTCCACATTTGAATCATGAGACAACAGTTGGCTTTCTCCTCCAGTCTGCATACCTCAATTCGGGCACAGTGACACACAAGAGACCGTAAAATTTTTAAAGTCCCAGTACTTTTTTGTTACCAAGTTCCATTATACTTATACCGTATTAAACTTGAGAAGCAGTAAACAAATCAGGTTTCTAGCAACCATTTCAGTAGACATTTAAGTATATATTGTATTGTTGCTGTTAGTTTTCTATAATTCAATTTGTGAAGGAATAAGGGGATGGGGAAAGCTCTTATGCAGTTATAATTTGAATCCTTCATGATGTGGGCACACACTGTGTCTGACTCAAGAATTTCTTACTCATCTTGAATAAATATATGTGTACAATGTACCTTTTACTGTTAACTATTTGAGATGGCATCAACCCAGTCTTCACAATGTCTTTTCATATTGAATGGCAACTGTATGTCTTCATTCCTTGATAATAAAGAAATGATACGATATCCAGAAATGTGTTACTGGTTTACATTTTACATCTACACTGTAGTTTACTGTGTGTGTTGTTGTTATTACAGTGAGGCTTCATTGTGAAATGGACATGTCCAAACTTGCTCAGTCCTCCATCATCTCAAGAATTAACTTAACAATAAACTATAAGGGGGCCTTGTTGATTTATTTATTATTTATCTGATCCCTCCATCCATTCTACCTGTATTAATAGTATATGTATGTGTGTTGTGTGTGCGTGTGTGTGTGGTTTGGCTGAAATTTAATAGGGAGTTTGGCACTGATAAATACAGTACATCTACAGGGTGATTTGGGCCATAAATGCATCCTGGTCAACCCCAATTCATAGGTGAGTATGGATTCCTCATTGTAAGGAAAAAACATAGAGTGTTTACCAAGACTCCCAGAGTATTTCTTGCCTCCGTGGACTCAAGCAGTGCAAGGCAGCTGCGAGTGAGGGGAGTTTACAAGCACTCCCATGCCCAGTCTTACCATAAATCACTTCAGTTCAATTAACGAAAAATGAGATACGTCCTGTTACGTTTTCTGGGAATAACTTCTGCATATTTTTTACCCATGTTTTATGTTATAAAATCTTGGCCCTGCCATGATCACAATTCTCAACAGAAAATTGGAGATATCTAGTACAGACTAATTTTGTTTCACCATTATTCAGATTCAGATAGTACAGTATTAGAAGTTTACATGCTGCAGAACGATATTTTTTGGCCCTTGCTCTGCTAAGTGGAATCAACTGCAGGCTGATAGGTTTTAGCCCTTGCTCTGCTAAATGGAATCAGTCAGAAGTATTTTCGGTCGGAGTGCATTGCTTTTCTTTCAGATATGTTGAGAACTGGGTCAGATGAACCAGGCGTGTCCTAATGTGTGTGATGGTTCTCTTGTCTGATCTCCACCATGACTAAACTTTAAGAATGTATCACAGTACATACCATAGACTAGATAAGGAGAGAGGCACTCATGTTTTTAAATCCCTTCCCTCCCCTCCCCTCAAACACAGACAGGTGGGGGAATGGGTGGAGCACACATAGACACACACATATGCACGCGTGCGCGCGTGCGTGCGCGCACACACACACACACACACACACACATACACATACACACACAAACACATACTCACACATACACACACACAAAATTGATTGAATGATAGTTCCACGCAAAACCTGGAACAATTTCATACCTATCATACAAGTCGCATTCATAGAAGTTATTCCAAATATGTTAGTTTTTCTTTTTCGATGAAATAGATGGCATTAAACCTGAACTGACCATGTCTGGTGGTGGTGCAGCATCTTTGGCCTAGAACATCCCCTACATGCAATTTCTAGCGGTTCTTCAACCATGTGACTAGTGGCGATCTAGTCTAGATCCTTCTGCACACCATTCCAGTAACAGATCTATCTACGTGTATTTTATAGTTTATACCGTTTGCCACCCTTGGTCTGAGTGGCTTTTTAAACTGGAAGTCATGTGCATTGGTAGCAAATCTGTCACTTATTTGTTTTTGTTGGAGAGTGTGAATCGATGGGTGACGATGTGCATAGAGTTTCAAGCAGTAAAACCTAAATAGCATAAGGCTAGGGTCAGAATGAGAAGTGTTGCAGTCGGGAAAAGACAAGAAGGCGTCATCTACTGCAGTTTCACCACTACGTTGTTGCTATGAACAGTAGAGAGTAAGCCCTGCTCTTGCTGAATGGCAATTTCACAAAAGTGTTGAAAATTGGCTGAGGTTGAAATAAAAGTTCACCTCTCCAGTCCCCTCCACCCCACCCTCTTTCCAGACAACAAGTTTTAACGAGAAAATTACTGCAGCTTTACCAAATTAGTACAGATGGGTCCATCTCCCTCCCTTTTCCTATGTATTTGTGTTACACGTTCTTCTGGCATTAAATAACTCTGAGTTAGGAAATAGTCTTAGTGCATGACATGACTTTATGAAATCATACCCTCACATGTAGGTATCATATACTGTACATGTATGAAAGGCAGCTCGTGCAACCATTTCCTCTTTTCTTGCTAACGCACTTCCTCCGAGTAAATGTAATGCACGATAAAAAAAAAGACCAAAACCGCTCAGATTATTCGATTACACTCATACAGTGTAAGAAAAAGGTTTACTGGTAATATTAACATTTTCCGTCTTTGTGCCTACTTCGAGCATTGGAAAAATAATTGTTTTGTGAAAGACAGATACAGTAGACTTTTTAACCGGAAGTCAAGCGATGAAAAAGTAAGCACTTCCTTTTCATATGGGGTATTAGAGAAACCCGTCAGAGAGCATCATGAAGGTAATTTGTTTAGGCTTTGATAGCCCAAATATCGGCTTTTCCCCTCAAATAATCAAGCTTGACTGAGAGAACATCTCCTCGCTTTATTTTGAATAAGCCTACACCCACCGATGACGCTGTCATAGGCTAATATTCATAGATTGTTGATGTTGAAGGGTGTTATCGATAATTGGAACTGTTGTATACAGTTTTATGTCGCTTTGTTCGTCCGTATATTTATTAATGTAATATGTGTGACTTGTCTTAAGAGTGCATGCCGTTCTTGGTCTGGCTTATTGTTTTCATCAGAAACTTGGAGAGGAACACAGAAATTCGGACTGACGCTCACAACTGACGCTCCAGTAGTCTTGGTGGACATAGGGGTTGGGGAATCACCTCAAATCAAAATGATGCTCCTGTTCATGCTTCTGTTTCGATGGGCATAGCCATAGGGTTAGCGGTAGGGTTAGGGAGAGTGTACAGGGGAGTGCTGGATCAAAAGTTTAGCATTATATTAGACCCCTATGCCAACAGTTCCAGCTCGATCCTGGCTTACGCCCTCACTAACTTCTTGTAGTCACAGGACTCCAGGAGTAAAGCACAATTAGAAATTCGGCTAGTCTGTCTCGAAGGACAGCACCGCAATGATAATGATACAGTTCATTTAGACTAGTCATAGACAAGTCATGGACTATATCGATATTTTGACTAAATCGGTGCCGTTGTTAGAGAAAGCCAGAAATTGAAATTCTACCGAAACTTATTGATGCTCTGGCTATTTTAACTAGGGAAGGATTTCCATATGTGGTAACTCCTACAACTACAGTCAGTACTTTAATTCCGAATAACATACTAATACAACCCTAACCCTACCCTTAATGGCTTAATCCTAACACTAATGCCTGTCAAGATAGGAGTATCAGTCAAAGCGAGCGCAATTCCTTATATCGCCAGTTACCACATATGGAAATCTCCTCTTAACAAGGAATAAGACAGTTCATGCATCAGTACCTTTCATGTAGTCTAGTCATATATTAGCCCCCACATCGCCTCAGTTTTGTAAGACCAGAGAAGTTGGTGCTGTAATCAATCATCTCGAAGGACAGTACCGCAATGATAATAATACAGTTCATTTAGTCTTAGATAGGTCATGGACTAGATCGATATTTCAAAAAATCGGCGCTGTTGTTAAAGAAAGCCAGCCAGCTGTAACGTCAAGGCTAAGCTGAAGCACGACAAATGGAACTTTCTTTTTATGGAAATAAATCATAAAACAATTTCCACTCCAGCCTAGTGTTAGAACTTTCAGTTTTTAAATTTTAACTAGTTAGACCAAATAAGAAAGTAGGTTGGCTTTTGCTGCATGGCACACTCAAATGCCTATTGAGAAGAGGCTGATGATTGGCAAAAAAATATTACATTACATGCACTTGCTACCCATAAGTAACAGATATTTGTTGAACAGTGACTGAATGAATGAATGTCCATGACAGCAGATAAATCAAAATTGATAGACATTTTAAGTAATGTAGTTTATGTAGTTTGCCCAGCAAAAGGCTTGCCTCCATCTATTCTCGTTGGATTAGCAGACATGACACTTGAAATAAGTTGTATAAGTGTAGAACATATTTTGACATTATGACAATGCACCATTCCTTGACCTAGTCTGATTGTTATTGTTGTAGCTATATATCCCCATGACTGAATGTATACCCATAATTTAAAAAAACAAAAATGTAAAAACATGAAATGAAGGTTTGCTATTTTGTTGTAATAGTTTTATTGGTGTTTCTTTATACCTCAGCTCAACATCAGTTATCCAGCCACTGGCTGTCAGAAGTTGATTGAAGTGGATGATGAAAAGAAGCTGCGACCATTCTATGATAAACGTATCTCTGCTGAGGTACCTGCAGACTGTCTGGGAGATGAATGGAAGGTAAGCCCATCGTGCTATATGTGTCATTGTATTAATGTTACATTATGACAAGGTGACTGCCATCCTTATAAACAAGATTCATCCTTCTTTTCCTGTTTGCAAAAATTGGAAAGTGCCGTCAGTTTCGTGCTTGCTGAAAACCAACCAGCAATCTAGAGCAGAGTGGTTATGATATTGGATTTCCAGAAGGTCAGGGGTTCAATTTCCAACCACGTCATGTAGTAGGTGCTTTGGGAAAGGATTTTTTCGCAATTTTTCAGCTTACCCATGTGCAAAATGGGTATCCGGCTGCTATAAGTATTTGGAGGTATGTAGGAATGCATGTTCCCCATGAAGTTGAGAAGTCTCAAAATGATTCAGGGATTCCAATTTTCCAGCTAAAGCTGGTTTTCTGCTTTTTCAGGGGAATACCTTGTGCTTGTGGTTGTTTACTTTCAACTGCTCTGAAATTTGTTATAGAAGAGGACTTGAATTGCCATCAGTTGAACTGATGAATTTAGGTTCACAAATTTCACCATTCATAGTTGAGCAGTGAATGAGGCTATCTTTAAATAAAACCTTGACTCTGCTGTGAGTGTACCAGCTCTTCTGCAAGTAGTAACAATAAAGACCGTTTTCAGAAGTGGGAAGTATAGTCATCCTGCTTTCACTTTTAAAGTGTGAATAAGAATGGAGACAATATATTTATGTTGACTTAACAAGGAGAGGCAGGCTCAAGGGCACAGCTTTCAGGGTATTGTCAAAAGATCAAATTGTGTGTTTCTGTGAATCATATGCTAAATCTAGACCAGCAATATAATAGGATTATAAAGCGTGCTGTGCATTCCACCTTTTATGGACTTCAGAATCAGAAAGTCGGTGTCAGGCTTTTTTATGAAATCCATTTGGCATTCCTGTCGCTGGAGTAATAATAGTGTAAAGTCATATGAACAGGCATTAGTCTGAGTACAAGACTTTTAAAATCGCATTATTATCATAGGCTCATTATCTAATGCTACACCTGATTCATAATCTGTTGTACACATGAAGCAGTGGCAGAATTATGATGAGATGCATCTTTTCAGGGCTACATGGTCCGCATTAGTGGTGGAAATGACAAGCAAGGTTTCCCCATGAAGCAGGGTGTGCTCACCACTGGTCGTGTACGACTGCTGTTGAGTAAGGACCACTCTTGTTTCCGCCCCCGCCGTACAGGAGAACGCAAGCGCAAGTCAGTGCGCGGCTGTATTGTGGACAGTAACTTGAGTGTACTTGCACTCGTCATCATCAAGAAAGGTTGGTATCACCAGAGACCTCTTCCATCATTAGTTTCTAAATCTTTACATTTCGAGAGTTGCCATGCTTTAGAGATTTCTCTGATATTTAAGAATGTCATTAAGTTAGAAAGCTACTGACATCAACCAAGAATAAAATGGTAAAATAAATATTGTTCATTTTTGTTTCTTTTCATTCATGCCATAAAAGCTCACCTGGGACCTTTCATATAAAGTATTTATCCATCAGCAAGTTTCTTTCAACTATTTTTGCCTTTTAAAAACCACAAGTGCCAGATGAGAACCTGAACAACACATTTGTATGGATTGAACAGAGGAATTGGGCTCAGTGACTTTAGTTTCAGGCTATGAATAAAAGAGATAATTTTTTTTGGTTGTGATCAGTAATGTGCGAAAACAAGATCAACAAAACAAATGGACCATGAAGCAAGCTCCTCCCGCATGTTCCGCGGATTATAGAATCCGCAACCAAAATATTCAGGCTTTTTTATCTATATTAATAAAAAGCTTCAGCCAAATTTGTGTCACAGGTTACTTGAGAACTATGTGACGTAAAAACATGCCATTTTCACCTAAATTCGTAGAAAAATACACAAAAGGTAACTATACACATCGGTCCTCTTTATTTTTTTGTACCCTTTTTTTTTAAAAAAAGAATGTGTATAGCAATGAAATACAATCTCCGATAGATCTTTTAAATCCGCCCGATTCGCCAATTGTCAGCAAAGCCGGTCATACTTCTAACACCAACGCCGTGTTGTGTTTACGAATTGGCTGTAGATCTTGCGACGATGCCAGCAAAGTGTCTGTTTGGCAGAGTTTTGCGGCATCGGCAGCGAAATGTCAGAAGAAGAGCAAATTCTGGTATATTATAAAGATGGACTTGGGAGTCTGCCTTTTTCAGTTCCACCACTACTGTGGGTCGTGACAAATCCATATTTTCAGTAAAAAGTAAGGATGTTCCTGTGTTTTAGTCAGGTATAATCGACAACATACCACTTCTCTTATTTTTCTTACTTTAAATTATTTCAGTATGGATTAATTCCATTTGCCCTTCGTAGTCCAACTTTTTCATGGAGTCTAATGCATTCGTCTATGATGCCTTTCGGTGAGCTAGATATTCAATTGCCTCTGGTGTGTTGCCTGTCTGTCTCGCTTTGATAATGGGGCATGTAGTCTGTAGACGCTGGATCAGCCATCTTGCTCCCATTTGTAAAATAGGGAGTTGCTCTTGTCAAATCTAATTGGCATTCCTGAAGTATGGAAAACCTGATCCATTACACCCACAGAACATGCACAGTCAAACCGTCTAATTCTTTAGCAAGTTTCATCATGTGTGAATTGTGCTCTACTGGACAATTATGAAAGGTTTTGAAAGGATGGGGGAAAATGATTTACAGTAAAATCTGCGATGTAGGGACACCTCTCCCCTCACTGCCAGGCATGAACAGTGAGTAGTAATCACATTGCGGTAAACTAAAATCTCCACTTGATGATTTTTATTCAAAATGTTTTAGATGATAACCTGTTTGCTGACCCAATTTCAACACAGTAAAATCTCCTTATTCTGTGAACAGTTTTATGGTGTGCATTTCTCCTCTTCCGACTAGCAAGTCAACCTCCGTTACCAGGTTTGATGGTGGATCAGTGTTGTTCCTCCTCTGTTCAAATTTCAAGAATCTGCTTTGTGAAGATTTATGGTGCAGAAGACAATACACTAATTTTCAGAGAATTTCTGCTCATTAGGAAAGTGGGTATAAGTTCAGCTTTGTTCAGTTGTTTTTTTATTAAAGCTAGACAAGTTTTGAATGAGACCTACCTTTCTCCAAACCACTTGTTGCTTTTGCAAATGCCTCTTGTGTTTTATTTTCCTTTAAAACAGGCTACAACTTTAAAGTTTAAAAATGTTTTGATTTATTTGTGTAGGAGAACAGGACATTCCTGATCTGACAGACAAGACCATCCCACGCCGTCTTGGTCCCAAGAGAGCTAGCAAGATCAGGAAGCTGTTCAACTTGTCCAAGGAGGATGATGTGAGACAGTACGTTGTCAGAAGACCATTGCCAGAGAAAGAAGGTGAGTACCTACTTCAAGAACAGCTTATCTTTTCTCCAAAATGTTACTACAGTCGACTCCGCTTAATCGCCTTTTCCGCTTAATCGCTTCGTTTCCCAGGGAACCGAATTTTTTTCTGTATAAAAGTCACTGGATAATCGCCTCTCACTCCGGATAATCAACCACTCTTCAGCGCCCATGAATTCAAAGATCAGCGGTTGAAGGGTTACAGTTGACAAACAAATAATGTACACAGACAGTTTAACTGCATGATGGATGGCAGACCGGTTGACTTCACTGAGTGACAGCTGCCACCCCAAAATAGGTGTGATAAGCCTTTCCTCTCCACCTCCCCCTCCCCTTGTCCCCCTTAGTCCCATACTACGCATCACCGCCTTCGCCGGTCCGATAATGCTAATGCGCCGAAAGCCGTATAGTCTCCTCCGCCCACGCATTGATTGCGCCTGTCTGGTGGATTTCGGTAAGATCAGAGAACGTGTCATGTGGATGAATGGTCTATCCCGACCATGCCATCCTACTCCTTATTGTTTGCTGGGCTACTGCGAGGTGGCCAATGAGAGAGACCGCGGAGATCAAAAGTATTTTGCGCTACAACACCGTCAAACTCGAGTTTGTCCTGAGTCTGGCAACGAGAAGGTATCAATGCACGATATCAAACCACGACATCAAAGAGATTTAACCCCATCGATAAAAAATATGGCCGAAATTACCTTCTGCGATTAAGCGGAGTCGACTGTATTTTGGTTTCAGGGAAAGACAGAAAATGATTTTTCAATACTTAAAATTATTGTTTAGCTCAGCGAGCCATGGGCATTTAAACACCAGTTGCGCCCACAAACTTGCTGTTCAAGGAAATTTCAAAGATTCACTGTTGATCTTGATTTGTAGTAGGATATATATACAGTGGAACCCGCTTAAGCGGGACGGCTCCGTTCCCGACGAATCGTCCCCCTTAAGCGGGCGTCCCGCTTAGGCGGACTATCCATTATAAAGTGATTTCTTAGCTAGTTTGTGCTTTTTATTCAAGTTAAGGGATAATCATTACTTGTTGCTAGTGAAGTATGACAACAGAGTAAGATTTAAATTGTATCTGTACTGTTTAAAATATACTTATTGCAGTCTAACTGCATTTTCAGTAGACTTGCAGAACATTATTCTTTGCGGGGAATGGGATTTTTGGTTGGCTTCAAAGAAGCACCTATGCCTTCTCACCATTCTCCTTTAAAAATTAAAAAACAATTTCTTTTACAGACCAGGACATGTCTACATCAGAGGGAAAGAAAGAATACATGTTAAAATAAAACAGGAGAGAATATGAAAGGTCTAACATCTCTGAAGTCGAGATGTTCGCCGCACTCCCCCCCCCCCC